>ML685766.1:16562416-16637080 GCA_007922175.1 Pelusios castaneus
CATTTTCAACATTAACTTTTAACAGAAGACTAAAAGCATTCCCAACAGATCTACCCTGGAGATTCAAGGGCCTGCCCAGAAAAAGGGGGCTGGCTTCACCCTGCCTGAGCTAGAGGCAGCAAGCAGGCAGTTATTTGCAACTACCCCGGGAGCAGACAAGGAACTTTGGTTCTAAGTCAGAGTTAAAGCTGGTTCTTAGTGTCCGCTTTCCCCCAACTCTGGGAATAGGTATTTTGTACTGGTACTGTGCCCAATGCAGAGAATGCTCTTCGTTACCTCCTAATCCCCACTTATGAAAGGATAGGTAGTGCATTGCCGTCTTGCACCCCCTTATTTAGGTACATTAGCTAGATCACAACAGGGCCCAAGATTATTATCCCTTTTCTTTCTCTGTCACTGCCAGAATGAAATAGATTGACTTCCTTGAATTAGATTTTTCCGTTCACTTAACAGGTTAAGTCTGAAAAATGTGACTTTTATTAATTTACTAAACAATGTTTTTGCTAGTTTTTACCTTTTCATGCTGTGTGTCTTCATTACCATTTCTGTTTTGAATGTAAATTGTTTCAGACTTCTCTTCCTCCAAACTATTGATCCATAAAAAGTTAGTCCACTCTATCATTCAGTTATTGGTTTTTTAATCTTTCTGATCACTAGTCCAGGGCCAAAAGGAGTATTGGTTCTTATGGCCTCTCTTTATTGTGAAAGGAAATCACAGGAGAGGTATAAATATTTGCGTTGTTTGTGAAAATATTGAGACATTCTATTTAGTTGTACTGCAATAGTGCCTAGGGGCCCCTAACTAGACTGACATTCCATTGTATTAGGCAATGTACAAATGGTTAATTAACATTTAATAGCAAAATAAGTACATCTTTTTAAAGTCATGAAATTAACAAATGGAATAACACCCAGGCTTTCAAGTCAGTATATTCTGGTTATCCTCCTTATTGTTTTCACCGTCACCAAACTCCATTCTGCTTTGATTTTTACACTCTAATGAAGTTAAAGATTGATGTTTTACATCTTTGAAAGTAAGGTTGCAGAGTATCTCAACAACTTTAGTTCAGGTGGTATTAATTCTAGCTCTGAAAGTTTTTGAAATAATGGACATTAAAATCAGGTTAAAATTTTAGGTGTGGGCAAGCTTTTGTTTTGGTTTTTTTAATAAACCAGAAATTTGATTTTTATTTGTGCTAATAGAATACTTTTGAAAAAGAAGACTTTCAAATGTCATACTGTAGCATTTCTTTTCCAGCCTTGCAAATTTGTGGGCTATTGATCCCTTGGATAAGTAGTATGGGTTTATTTTACGGTGCTGGTGAAAAGACAATGCAGAAAGTCTCAGAACTTGCAGCACCATTTACTCTCCAATTTATTTTTGTAGTTGCCATTTAAACACTATCTGACTGCAAAAGTTTTCCAACATTGTTTTAACTAAAATTTCTGAAGAATAGCTATTCAGAATGCCTGATGGGCCTTTATTAGATGAGGTGCCTTTTGTTAATGAGGTGAAGAGAGTTTGTGTAATTATCAGAGAGTTGGGGCATTCATTACATGTAAGCTGCTATATGCTTCATGTGAAGTTAAGAGCACACTCGGCTTCTGCTGACGAAGCACGTGCTACTTCATAGGACCTGCATAGTATCTTGTTGTGTGGCTTCATGCTTGTTCTTGACTATGTTAAGGTTTGTCTAAACGAACAGGTAGTGAGCTGCAAGTTAGGATATAAATAATGCACTGCACACTGCTGCACAGTGTAACTTCTCATGTGGACCTTGCTGTGTGCTGAAAGTTTCCTAGTGTGCTTTGATTTATTTCACTTTGAAATGGTAATAGTTTTTGTATGCACTAGGGAGCTTTTAGTGTGCAGTAACAGGGAACACATGGAATATTGGTGTGTGGCATGCTTATGTGCTGTACATCCCAACTTGTCACTTATTGTTTATCTAGACCAGCCCTAATACTTTGTAGTTTTATAGTAGATATAAGGACCCATGGCTGTTTCTCATCCTGTGTTAGGCTTTGTTTCAGCAAAACACTTTTGTATGTAAAATTACTCATATGCTTTATGTGTAGTCTCAGAGGGCTCAGTGGGACTATATGCATGCATGCATATTTGCAGGGTGACGTTCCTGCTATGTAAGTCTGAAAAGTAATCTTAATTTAAAAAAAATTAAAAAAGAATCTAATGCTGAAACTGAACTTAGTTGAAGCGTGGCCCTAAATTAACATTGTGTTTTCTACTCTCATACAATTACCCTCTGACTCTCACAGAGCCTTTACTCCTCGCTATCTGATGTACTGTTACTCTTTGGCAGCGATGCGCTTTAATCAATGTCAAAATTATTTTCTCCACTTTCTAGAATGAAGCACAGTAATTAAGCACAAGAATAGTGCTTGAGAAATTACATGCTTTTTTCTTTTAAAACAAACGAGATAATTCTGGTATCCTTTTTTGCTGTTTTTCTTTTATGGGATGCATGGAGACAGTTTAAGACAGCCATTTTGGTGAAAGCAGTGGAATAAAATTTGAAAACAGTGTATTGCCTTATATATATCTTAATTTGCTAATTGCATAATGAAGCAAACTTTATTCCATTCATGTGGCAATTTGGCAAGGGTAGTTGTTAGTCTTGTCTCTGTGATTAATGTAAGAATTAATTGTGTTTCAAAAGGATATATAATTTTGTTTGTGCTTTTCTTTGTTCAGGATGGATTAGATGCTTTGGTGTATGATTTGGACTTTCCTGCCTTAAGAAAAAACAAAAACATTGACAACTTTTTGAACAGATGTAAGTATTTAATATTTTATTATGATATTGAATAATAAATTATAACTAAATATAAAAAACTTAATAAGTGATTTTTGGTATTTCAGTTTTTGAAGCCATCCTTGATTTTAAAGGAGTCTGATTTTTAGACAGTATTGAACACTCAGCCCTGAAAATGAAGCCCCTTCAAGGTATTTCATGTTGGGCACCAAAACTCACTAGTCATATTTGGAAATGTAAGCCTAGATTTTACTTTTCCCTGTATTCTTGTCAGTCCTGAAGATTCACTTTCCAAATCCTCAGAAACTGTGTTAATCCTTCTGGAAGAAGTGGGGAGCCATCCTTGCTAGGGTATACTAGAGATTTAAACAATCCCTTTGCTTTCCTTCCTCCCACACTGAGAGGTTGAGCATACTGGATTCCTAGAAGTGAGGAACTGTACTCTAGTCTTCCACTTAGAAATGTAAGTAATAATAATATTAAACATTTATGAAATACTGTGCAGTTTCAGAGCTCTATACAAATATTAAGTAAAGATCATGTGTATGCTAAATAAAGCCATTTATTCAAAATCAAATTTGCAATGATCACATTCTTAATATTTTGTATTTTTTCCTAAAAGATCTCTTGCCTTAAATTATATGAGAAGCCTAACTGCTATGGATTGATGATTTTTCTTTTTTGAGTGCTTAGTGCTAACCGTACAGAATTCTGCTCTTCTTTTTGCCAATTTAATTGGCTTTTAGTGCGCACAAAAAAATAAAAAATGAAATTTAGCTATGCTCATTTTAGCAACATTAAAATCTCCAATTGTTGTCAAGTGTGAAAGAACAAAATGAACAATGAGAGTGTTTTGTTTTATTTGTTTATTTTTAAAATAGTGTAAGAGAGCATTGAAACAGCCATAGACATAATTTCATGTATTTTCTTTTGCAGTAGAAGGGCACCACCTTGTATTACTGCATTGTGGCTTTAGTTAATATTGGCATTTGCCACCTTTTGAGAAGAACTTCAAAATGATAAACTCTTCATTAATATTTACCCTTTAACTGGAATGGCTTTTAAAGTAACCATAAGTTTTTTATTAATATGAATGAAGCTGTTTTTTTCAATGGAGTCATAGTTCTATACCCTTCATGCTTTAGAATATCCTTGACCTATTTTTGCTTTGGGGAAATAGCTATAAAAGTGAACAGCTGAATGCATTTTTCTGAGAAACTTTCAAGCTGCCAATTTAAATCTTGACTTGCATAGAATCTTGAGGGATCAAAACAATAAATGAGGGCTATCAATCTGTTACATGGCAAAATAGATTAAAATCAATTATTTAAAAAAATAAAATTTAAAAAAAATGTAAATCAGCTTTTTACATTTAAATACATTTTTCTTTTTAAAAATACTTTTGAAATTTGAAATTGACAATTTATGTTAAGACCTAAAATGTTTATAATCTGTTAAAATCATTTAAATAAACAAGCAGTACAGTATGCTTCCTGAAGTGCTAAACCAACTTTTGACATTAGTAGCCTTTTTGCAGGAACAGAGAGGATGTTTTCTTCCTTTCAGTTTTATTCAGCTAGTTCAGTTTAATGACTAGTTCATTCAAAGTTAAGAAACTGATTAGTAGTTGAAAACATGGTTTTGTTAATTTTTCTTTTCCAAACCATGACTAAAAACTAGATATGAGAGCGAGAGGATGATACCTAGTAGTTAAATCTTGACGGACATGGTGACTAGAAAAATTCACTTTAAATAATTAGCTATATGTAATATTTTATTGAATAAATCAGTTAGAATTAGTGTAAAACTTGTTTTAATAAACTCTTTTCTTATATGTTCAACACACTTAAGGTAGCTTTATTTAACGTATGTAAAAGAAAACAAAAAGAAAAACAAAAGAAGATATTTTAAAGTTGTTTTTGTGCATTTTAATGGAATCCCAGTTTCCAGCCAAATAGAGCATGATGCAAATAATAAGTAAAAATTAATCATCCTGCAGTGAATAAGAAATGCTACATTTATCATTTTCTGTCATAAGTTTAAAAAAAAAAAAAAAAAAAAGACTGTAAATGTATGTTAAGCAATATAAATGCTTAAATAAATGTGTATGGAAATGGGGTATCCTGGTTAGCAAGAAGTACCAAATTTAGTTGCAAATTCGACATGTTTTAATGGTTATCAATCATGGAGAATCAGTCTTTTAGAACATAACTAAAAAGAACAAATGAAAAACTGCATTAAAATAGATTATTTAAATCATGGTTTCCAGCTCACTGATTTAAATCACGATTTAAATCAATGATATAAGTTGCTGTAATTTATATCAGTCCATTTTATCACTTGATAACAGAAAGGTTGCAGATACTGGGTTGAGTATTACAGTGGATTAAATTGACAGGCATTATGATAGTGCTTCTTACAATCTTAAAAAATTAAGAATATATAGTTAAATATTGATAAATAATTTAAATTTGTTTTATTGCAAAATAGGAGGTAATTTGATTAAAATGTAACTTGACTTAATTTTTATTGTTAATTTGCTTTTTTCAAATACTCTTACAGTGATAAATTATTAGTCCTAATAATATATAATGAAAGAAGAAATGAGTAGAGCCCACTAGACTTAGTTATAGACTTTTTTGATGATGGCTAGTTGCTCAGAAGCTTGAGATCAAATGTTTTGTTTAACTTCCCACAGTTGAATTTATAACTGAGCTAATATAACCTTGTTATCATGAACATATTGTGTTCTTAGTTGTTCTGAAAGAAGGTGTGGTGAAACTTAATTGAAGAAAAGAGAAGGTGGAACTGGGTAAATAGAATACTCATTGCAACAATTAATGTAGTTTTGATGATTTAAAAAAAAGTAACACTGGGCCAGGAAAGCTCCAACTTCAGTATTAGTGGTAAGAAAATAAAACTCTCTCAGTTGCATTTTCATTAAAAACATATTTCTCTCTGTAAAAATGACATGTCACATGCAAGCATAGAAATATAACCTGAAAGAATATCAAGGTGGAGCTATATGGAACAAAACAAAGGTTTTATAATAGTAAGCTCACACAGTGTTCTGTGTGCTGAAATACCAAAACACAGTGGGGTGTGTTTGGAGCGGTGACTTTAAAAAACACAGTCTATGCTTTTTGGTCTATATTATTGATTTAAAAAAAAAAAAATTTACGTAACATAAGACACAGTGAAACAATTTCATGATTTCTTTTAGTGCCACTGGAAAACAGTTTAAAAAAACGAGCAATACTCTCTTGAAGTGTTAGCAATCTAAATATTATAGCATTGTTCTAAAACACTGATGTGAAGTTGATTATAAACAAAACTGAAGCTTGCTACTTTGCTTTAAGAGTCCAAGTTTGGAGACGTAAATAATTAAATTGTAAAAGTTACCAATTATAATAACTCCCAATGTCTCTCTAACTACATTTTGTTTGCTTTTGTCTTTTTTTAAAAAAAATAAAAATCAGCCCCACTTGTTTCCTGGAGTTTATAGAAATAGGGAATAATATACCATAAGATAAAATGAGAAAAGATCAAATCTTGAAAATGTATTTGCCAAAGTAAGGACAGGAGCCAGCAAACAGAGCCAGAGAGGGGAGTTTGTTTGGGAGTTCAGGTCCATGGTACTTAGGGGCGATGGACAGGTGAAGAAAACTATGCCAGGTACAGAGGCAGCAGAGGTAGTGACCCAAGCAGGGGAAGCGAAAATGAAGATGACCTGATGTGGGAGCTGGGGAATGTACATAATCCTTGAAGATGTACCCCAAAAGAGCTGATGGAAAAGAAGATCCAAGGCTTGGAGATGCCAGTGGAAATTCTGGTTAAGTTTAGAAGGGGATTTGAGCATATGATGGAGCAAAGGCATGAAGAGACTTAAGGGAAAAGCCCAAACTCAGAGATGGAAACAGGACCAAAGAACTCTGAGGGGAAAATGCAACATGAGGAAAGTGGCCAGTGGAAGCATTTGACTATGAGGGCTAGACAGAGGAAAAGACAGGCTAGTGAAGGAGAAATAGAGCTCAAGAATAGGTTTGCAGAGTTGGAAAATGAAAAAGGGGCACAGCGAGTGGAGAATGGAAGGATGTGCTTTCTGCCCGGTGCCAGGTTACAAAATGAGTACTGAGACTGAAGAGGATCCTAGTGGGAGCAGGAAAGAATCCACCGACTATCCTTCATGTAGAATAAATGATACAGCTAGATTCTCATGGGAACCAATCAAGGGAGACTGTGCCAGACTGGGGAAGACTTAAATCAGTTAGAATTAGTGCAAAACTTGTTTTAATAAGCTCTTTTCTTGTATGATCAGCATATTTAAGGTAGCTTTATTTAATTTATTTAAAAGAAAACAAGAACAACAAAGGAAGACATTTAAAAGTTGTTTTTGTGCATTTTAATGAAATTTTATTTTCTGTCATAATAAAAAGTAAAAAAAAAAAGTCTGTAAATGTATGTTAAGCAATATAATTTGCTTAAATAAATGTGTATATAAATGGGGTATCCTTCTGGTAAGCAAGAAGTATCTCCCAACTGGTCTCCAGTCCAAGTATCCCCCCCTTCTGGGGAAAGTCCAGTCCTGGCACCCCACTTGGTAGCAGTGGCTGCCTCAGGTCCTTGACCATGCTCCAGCAGTCCAGGAGAGGTAGGGAGGGGCCTGGGCCCACCCACTTGTCTGGGCTCCAGTCCAGGAAGGTCTCCTGGGTCACTTTGTCGCAGCCCCTATATCTTCAGCTGCCTCTTCTCAGCCTTCTTCCTCTGGCTTCTCCCGAACTCTGGCAGTCTCAATCCTTCCTCCGCAGACCACCGTTACTAGGTCTCGGGCCCAGTCCTCCTCAGAGCCCTACTGTCCAGAGGGAGCTGCCCCAGGTGCTGATCCCACAGCTCCTGAGTAGGCAAGACCTTCTCTCTCTAGCACCTCGGGGAGACTACCCTAGTCTGATTAGCCAACTTTTTTAACCAGTCCTGGACCCTAATTGGCCCAGTAGCACCTTCCAACTGATTGG
Organism: Pelusios castaneus; assembly: GCA_007922175.1. NCBI lineage: Eukaryota > Metazoa > Chordata > Testudines > Pelomedusidae > Pelusios > Pelusios castaneus. Next base: position 16,570,203 of record ML685766.1, read on the forward strand.
CTGCTCTCCCCAGGTCATCTATAACCCTCTCTTGGACAGTGCGGGGCAACTACCCTGTCACAAGTGGATATAAACTCATTAACAAATTTCAGGCTGTAGCGAAGATACCATCCATTCCTATGGAAGCTGTCTCAACTTTGCTGGCTCTTAGAGAGAGCATGGCCAGCTATACTTAACTGTGACAGACAGGTCTAATTCAGCTGCTATAGCTGCATGCGAGCTAAGAGACCATTGATTAATGGGTCTGTGAACCATGTAAATCAAAAAGAGAAATTTTCCTATTAAAAGCAGCAGATTATGTAAGTTTTATTGCGTTACTGTAATATGTGATCTGAGGAATTTTGAGTTTAATGTGTGCAGATATGGCTTCTTTCAGACATTTTAGTTGCAATTTGCCCATGAAGCTCAATTAGTAATTTTATAATATTTGGACCTAAATTGCTGTTAAACATGCATTTTAATTAATTCTCTTAAGACTCCAAGTAATACATCAGTACACTAATGAAAAAATTATTGCAAAATTATTGCCTTTCAAAATAAGTTGGTCAGTTATAAACCACCCCAGACTTTTAGTTTGCATCTTTTTTAAAACCAAAGTATTTATTATAGTAACTTAAAGAAAAAGTTGCATCTGATGTTATTCAAATGCCAGTTTTAACCTTACAGTATGTTAATTAGTGATTGAAATATGAACCCCATGCAAAACAATAGTAGTCTACTATATAGACATTTTTTTGACAATAGAATAAAAGTTTCATATTTTTTAACCACTTTTCCTTTGATCCTTCAGAAATGAGTGCAATTAACCTGGTCACTGGCCAGGTTTTTGTCTGAAAACCATTTGAAACAAACTTTCATGTCATGTTTTGCTTTCATTTCCATTAGTGTTGTCAGGTTTCTTGTCATGGGTTTTTAGGTAACCAAAGTTATTGACAAACAAAAGTTTAGCATGGTGATTGTTGTATTTCAGTCCCATCCAGTCCTATTGATTCTCTAGTCTTAGATCAAATCACCTTGCTTGAATATTCAAATAACTTAAATTAGATCTTATGCAGTTTACTAACCATTTACAGAATCTGAATTGCATTTGTAATTCTGTATTTCTGTAGCACAGTTAATTAAAATCTGTGTGGAGAATATATCTCTCTGTAAACCCTGGGCTAACCTTGGAAAGCAAGGGAAAAGAATATTTAAACATAAATATTCAAACCAAGATATGAGGATTTAATAAAACCTTTTGTTGCTGAAATTCAGTTGCATTCCTGCTGCTTTGTTTTAAATTGGTCCTTTGTATATGAAGATTATTTTCTGTGTGCATCTTTTATTTTTAAACCTGCTCTCTATGTAGGACATTAATAGTCATTTTCAGTAGCGTGCCAAATAATTATTTTAAAAAAATGTGGACTGCAGTGATGTCAGTTCCTCCCCTCACAATTCTTTCAAAACTTTTCCTTTTTGGTCTAAAATTCTATTCTGGAAATAAAACAGGATTATTTCTGTGAATGTTTTACTGGAATCGGGGCTGTTCAATAGCAGTTCTGTACTTGTACCAAAATGCGAAGCTTTTCTATGTAATCTCATGCCAGTGTTGACCCATATGGATTAAAATAGCCTGGTTTTTAATCTATGACCAAATTTGGAATTAAAATATCTGCCCACTGGGAGTTTGTAAATTATTGTAGTTTATAGAATGACAGGTTTATATAAATAATTATAATGATTCCCATTGCATGTTTTAAATTAAAAATCAGTTTTTCAAGTGGTAGTTTAAGTAGCTTGTTTAAATGTATTTTTCTACCGATACATTACATTTCTCAGATCTTTTACATATGTGCCCTTTAAACTATGGCCTTTTGTGTTGTGCTGTATACAGGCAGTTCACCCTCGGTGCAGAATTTCTGCATTCTGGTAGCTATTTCAGGTATTTGTTTTGAATCATAGTTTATATCATTTAAATTCTGCTTCTTCCTTAGCTTGATCCTGCAATGAAGTTGTACTGTGTGATATTTTTCTATTGCCATGATAATGAAAGTGAGATCATGGGCTCAAGATACAGATTTCCAATAAGAAGATGGGCAAGCCCTTGTCTTAAAATATCTTTTAATATGCTTCAGATGTTGCAAGGACAGTTATGAATAAATGAAATTGATTTTTGTATTAAATCTAATGCATTTGAAAGATTTTCTTAACATGACAGTTCCTTACTAATGTTTTTAATGTGGAGTTCTGTAATAGAAAGACAGTGAAGGTTTTAAAAATAATTTGCTTTGTTTTCATGCCTTATACACAGATAAAGACACAGTTAACAAAATCAGAGATTTGCGCATGAAAGCTGAAGATTATGAAGTGGTAAAGGTGATTGGAAGAGGTGCATTTGGGGAAGTTCAGTTGGTAGGTTATATTTCAATATGTAAAGAGGATTGGATTTTGTTTTAAGCTACTTAGTGCTACTTATCTTTTATTTGTAATAAGATATTTTAAAAGATAAAATACTAATCTTGTAAGGTAGGGACTGTATAGTTTACTGAGAATTTTTATTCTTGGGAATAAATTTTTTTAGGATCCTAACTTTTAACACTCACACATGCACAAACATCTGAGTTGTATATGTATTTTCTGTATCCAACGGCTGAGTATACTCTCTTTATGATAGTCTTGGTCACTGCAACTCTAGGAATTTGAGAGGCAGCTCTTCAGCTGGTATAAATTGTCATAGGGTCATTGATTTCATTAGGTTCTGAAAGTTTACATCTGCTGAGCCGCCCCCAAGATCTGAACATAGATTTTCCACGTGTACCATTTTTTGTATGCGGAGATGTAACAATCAGTACTTCTCTTGAATAGCTGATGGACAAAATGTAAAGAATAAGGCAAATGTGTTCTTTAAAGTATTTGTAATTTTCTTTTTACAATGTTTAACAAATAAAAATTATTTACCCTCATTTTAAAAACAAAAAAATGCAAATTACAGAGCAACCATTGCGTACATGGACTTTATTTTTAGTATTGTTAGCAAATGCTGTTGTATCCTAGTAGCTATATTGTCATTAAAAATGCAACTTTATACTATGTAGATCAATAGAAAGATTATTTTTATCAAAGAAAAGTGAAGAATTGGATAAAACTGTTTAAAGTAAAATGCTCAAAGCAGAAAAAAATTGAATTAAATATTTTAACTGATCATCATGGAAACTTAATCTGTTTTTCTATATCTTTTATCTTTAAAGGTAAGGCATAAATCTTCAAAGAAGGTGTATGCTATGAAACTTCTGAGCAAGTTTGAGATGATAAAAAGATCAGATTCTGCATTTTTTTGGGAAGAAAGGGACATTATGGCGTTTGCTAATAGCCCCTGGGTTGTTCAGGTATAGTGAAACCACTGTTAAAATCCACCCCGCCATTAAAACTATTATTACTTTATAAATTTCATTGTAACTGAAGACTTTTCATTTCTAACTTGGTTTCCTAAGCAACTGATAGTATGGCCTTTTCAGCTAAGTTGAAATTTTTTGTTAGGAAAAGCCACTGAAAATTTGAAAGGTGCGAAAAACAGAATTGTAGGTGCTGTAATACTTTTAAAAAAGTATATTAAATTAAGGAATTATGTGTTTGTAACTGATGTATGGTAAAATAACTTACTTAAAATTTCTGTGTCTGCTTGACAAGAATTCTTTGCGTCACCCCAGTGTGTACATGACAATTATTCATGCAGAGCATATATTTCAGAAAACAAGTAGTTGGACAAATGTATATCTATATTTTCTGTCTTTGATAAATGAGGTTGAAAGCAAAATTTGAAATGAGAAGAGAGAAGTCATAATTGGACAGTATAGTATTTGTAGATTTGTGGTGATAAATGAAGCATAGTCTATATAATTAACAGTATGAACTTTTTTTTTTTTAAACAAGCATCACTTCCTTCTTTGAAATATAAAGGCCAATTCTTGCAAAGATTTACATATGCTAACTTGTGATACTACTCTTAATTTTAAGAATGGTGCCTGAATTTTTGGAGGGTTATGGTATTAATGGCCAAACTTTCAGGATCAAACATGTAATCCTTATTTATGCTAATTTGGGAAATCATGGTAGTATTTTTCTAGGAAATGATTGTCTTGAAAGATGCTTGCCTTGTTTCCAAATAGTGTATAAATTTAAGAGCCATTAATTCACTGTTTGTTTGAGCTATGACAACAGATAAAGGAGGATTTTTCCTTTTAAAAAAAAAAAAAATCTATCTCACTTTTCAGGCAGTGTATGTGTTGATAGAAGAATAACAAATTTTCAATAGTAAATCAAATAATTTTCCTCAGTGTTCTTATAGACCTAGTTAAGAAAAAATGAATAGTTTTCATTCACAGCTTGTGTTTTATTGGTAGGAGGATCCACCCTCCTGGATTGCTTGATGCTTTGTTAGAAGATGACCAGTTCACAGTTTGAACTTATGTACAATAAATTATTTTAATAAGATATAAAATTAAACACTATCTGAAGAAAATACACAGGCTCTTTGAAGAAAATGCAGGCAGATATCTTTGATAAAGTACTTTATTTTTATATTTTTGTAAACTAATAATCTATCTCAGTTAATAGATGGAAGTTTTTTTGCACAGTTATCTAGGTGAATAGTCTTTGAGGGTGATTTCACTCCTCACTGAGCCAAATTCTCTATCTCAATCACTCCTTTCAATTCCTTTCTAGCAGCATAAGAGGCAGAAGACAGCAGAAATTGCACCCCCCTCTTCATAATGGGAATTCTTCTTTATGTAAAATTGCTGGAATGGTTCTAATAATTCCGCTAATCTTTAAATATGAAGACATTTGCTGTGAAATTAATTGGACTAACAAGATGGAAAACTAAAAGGATTTTTTATTGATATACTATATACTCAGTTACTTATTTTTTGTTTGCTTTCCTTTTATAGTTATTTTATGCATTCCAAGATGACCGATACCTTTACATGGTGATGGAATATATGCCTGGTGGAGACCTTGTGAATTTAATGAGCAATTATGATGTTCCTGAAAAATGGGCAAGATTTTATACTGCAGAAGTTGTTCTTGCATTGGATGCCATTCATTCAATGGGCTTTATTCACAGGTGCATATATAATTACTATAGTTAAACCAGATGTATGTCAATCTTTACTTTTCAGAATGTGTTTATAAGAATTGCTTAATCTGTACTAAAATTGGTGCTGATGTTATCACTGTGTGGTTATTGCCCCTGGACATCGTCAGAATTTTTTACTGTGAGAAAATGCAAATCTGAGAGAACCTTCGCAATAAAATATTTTCAGTAAATTAGCAAGGCTTGAGTATTATGTTCTCTGCCTGAGTCTGGGATTTCTAGGATTTGCCCACTTGGCAGGAGATAGAAACAAAACCAAAATGGAGCTAATGAATTCTCCCAAGCCTTGGTACTAAAATCTTTAGTTGGGTTTCTTTCTTGACTATAAAAAGCACTTTGTTTGGTAACTGACTAATAATAATAATTGGCACTGTTCACTATTAAGTGGTATTAGTTATTATATATATTGTAGTAATGCCTGAGGATCGGGGTCCCATTGTACTAGGCACTGTGCAAACACATAATAAGGGTTAGTCCCTGCCCCAATTTGTTTACAACCTAAAGGAACAAGAAGAAAAAGAATAAGAGGTGAGACAGAGTCACCGGCAAGTATAGTGATTACAGGTTTCGCAGCAGGTCTTTGACAGAACCAGGAATAGTACTTGGACTGGGACTCAGGAGACTCAATGCCCCAGTCCACTTGACTTGGCACAATAATTGCATTAGAATACACCTCTGACATCTGATCAGTCTTGTTGTATGATTAATCCTCACATTTTCATAGAGTTGAATGACTGACACTCAAAATTGGGTGCAATCTTTCTATATTTGTTCTACTTCATGGATGATCCACTCCAATAGATTTAATTTAGTGGTGTCTTAAAGAGAGATGCATGAAATGGGTACAAATATGGGAGTGATACAGAGAGACTATAAATAGATAGGTAAATAAAGTAGCTCTTTCAGGATCTGACTAATGAGTTGACAGAGAGAGCAAGTCATGGAAAGGAAATTACTATCTGCAACTAAAGCAATCACTTTTCTCTACTCATGTATTTGTTACTTGAGCTACAGGACCAAAACCAACTAACATAAAACATGCTTTCATTCATAGCATGTTCCCTGCTTTCCTTCCCCATTCTTCATTGGAATGGCAGGGGCTATACCAATTTTAATTAATTTTCTTTTTTTTCCTGAAGAAAACTCATTGATATAGAAATCAAAAAATGGCTATATAATCAATGAGAAACATCTCTTAATAAAATACATATGTCCATATTTTTCATTTTTGTTTATTAGAAACAGGTGAATTTTATCATTCTAATTTACTAGACGGTTGTTCAAAATATGTGTAACCTATAGAGTTGAAATAAAACTCAAACCTACTAAACAAAGGAACATTAGCATGTTAGCTTTCTTTTCAACCAAAGCAATCTTAAACACCAACTTTCAGCTGCATAATAAAAAGAGCATAAGTGAATCAAATAATTTTAATTCAATACAGATATAGGTACATTCCATTGTGAAAGAACCCAAAATACTTTGCATACTGTATACATTTAAGAATCACTTATCCATAACTGTAATATAATCATACCTCAGTGAGAGTACAACTGTTATTCTGTGATTAAAGTTCAAGCTTTTTGGATTTTGATTTTATTAATTGGGAACTGAAGAACTGCTCCAGCTGAAAATACAGATGTAATTTTAGTTTTGGACAATGTAAATATACGAATTGCTATTTGGCCAGGAAGTCAGGATTAACATTTACACTTTTGCAAAAGCTTACTGCAAGAGTCAGATGTTGCAAAGATGAATATCATACATAATAAATTATTAGTTATATCAAACATAATCAAAATCAATTCCCCTATATAAATAAATCATTCTGAGAGTGTATCTGTATTGTGAAAGTTGGAAAGAACGTTAAACCACTGAGGAAGCTGCTACTAACATTCATAGGTAGTAGAAGTTATCGATTTGCTTTCCATTGTAGTAGACTCTCTTCTTCTGGATTAATTTATTTAAATTTAAGAAGTGACTAGAGAAGAGAGAAAGTGGGAAAAGCAATTTTCTCTGTTCTAGAAAACCTAGTGGGTGTAATGAATTTCAAAGTTAAAGTGCTTGTCCATATTTATTCCACCAGTGGTGTGCATGTTCCCAATGTGCTTAAGTCAAAATCTTTTGGCCAGCGGTGCCTTTTGGGAGCCACATCTATGCCCTGAATGTCTCATGCCTCCAACTGAAAACATAAAGGTTAGGGCATCCTCAAGTGCCTCTTGGTTCCTTCTCACCACCTGTGGCCACTAGTTGGAATGTGCAGTGTCCAAGTTTCTTCACTCAGAGTAACCTGTTCTTTGTTTTGTAAATAATTGTATTTAGATGAATCTAGTGTAGAAGGACTTTTCCATCTGGAAGGGAGATGAGGAGCTTGAGTTTGAAGAGTATGATCCAGGTTCTTAATCTGTAGCAACATCTCAATCTAATGCCTTAATGAGATGCCTATACTTCCAGATATTTGGAAATTTAGAGGTAATTTGAGAGTTTGAAAAATTGGAGTGGGGCAAAGGGAACGATTGCATTTTTTTAAAATGTCATCTTGTCAATTTCAGTGTCTTAATCTTTGCTTGTCATGTCTCATCAGAAAAATAGTTGTCTTTCTCTTGTTTTGGTAACTGAAAACTAATTTGTCAAATTATGTATAATTAATATTTTTCAGAGATGTGAAGCCTGATAACATGCTGCTGGATAAAGCTGGGCATTTAAAACTAGCAGATTTTGGTACTTGTATGAAGATGAACAAGGTTGGTATATTTACGCCTTAAATCTAGCATTCACATTTAAGGAAAGCATCCAAGGGATGTTGCTTTTTGGGATACTATCTGGTATTGATTAATTGATTGAATGATTGATTGGACTTTCTTGGTGCTTACTACAGTTATGTTTTGAGCAACCTGCATCTGTTAACAAATGTAGCCTCACTGCATCCCTGTGAATTAGGAAGAAATTATTATATCATGTAGAAATTCCGTGGCAAAGACATAAAAAGAACCTAGATCTCCTGTGCCTGATACTTGCATTAGTCATAAGAAAATCCTTCCATATCCAGATATGTACTGTTTTCCACAGTGTGTATAGTAGACAATGAATTGTTGAATTGTACACTATGGTTTCAGTATCAAGACAACAAATTACATTTGTATCTTCTATTTACTGTTGGTTAAAAGGAGATTGCTAAAAATACTCACACTTCTTAGGCTGAGTTTGCAGTCCATTCCACTGTTATCAGCAGGGATAACAAACCTCAAGAACTTGGGAAAAAGAGGATTCAACTCTCTCAAAAAGTACTCTTTTTTTCAAATGTGAGTGGGAGTTTGAAATTCCTTTTCTGTTTATTGTGTTTCTTTTCCCCCTCTCCCCTTGGTCCTCTCACTGACCAAATTGCAGCGCAAACTTCCCTTTTCATCTGCTTGAGGGGACTTAGACTATTTAGTTGTGGGGGCTTGGGGACATCAAGAACTTAAGTGAATGGAGACCCACTACCTAATTCACACCCTGTCAAGAAAACAGTACTCTTAATGAATAGTATTTTTCTTCCTGTAAGGATGAGGAGGGGAGTAGTCCCCTTCCTCCTAAATTCCAGAAATTCTTCCTCTCACCCCCCATTTCTGAATGGCTTAATCCTCAAAGTAGGCCGTCTCTGGGTACCTTACTTGACCTAAGGATGCTGTTCCTATAGATGAGTCTGACAGATCTTAAAATGAGTTACTGTATACATAGTGTATAATTTCAATCCAGATAAAAGCATATAATAAATTAGGAAATATTTTGCCAGACTTTGATACGTGCAGACCATTACATGTATTTAGTGACACATATTACACTATGGAGCTGATACAGTGTCCATAGAAGCCTTAACATTGACTTCAATGAAATATGGATTAGGCCTAGAGTCACTGTATTCCTACTCAAAAGAAGCAGTTTAAGCCACAGCCTACCCCTAGATTTTATCAATCCTAAAAACAGGATTACTTCTGGGAAAGGAGCAGAAGCAATAGGTGTGGAATGGCCCTGCTTAGCCTAGCCAAATCTAGAGCTCAGCAAGACAGCCATCAAGCTCTAAAGAGTCACATTGAAATGCACCCTAGGACAACATACCAAGTGAAAACCTGGCTTCATCTCCATATTTCAAGGACTATTTGTCCCACTTTTACCATGCTTGGACTTGCATCACTTTGGATGCTACTCACAGTAGATATGGGATATTCTCACAGATTTTCTGACTAGCATGTCAGACCTCCCAGCCACACCTCGAGTATAGGTGCTTTTCAGTTATGACAGACAACACAACAGTGATGTTTTATAGAAAGAGACAAAGTGGAATGTGCTTCTCTCTCCTGTGCCAAGAAGCTCTTAAGCTGTGGAACTTCTGTATCATTCATTCCACTCAGCTGGAGCTGTCTTAACCTTCCAGGGGCACAAAATGTGCTGGCAGAGTCTTTCAGCAAGTCTTTCCACAACGAGTGGTCCATCCGACAAGGTATTCTGAATAACATCTTCCAGCAGTGGGGCTTCCCTATGTGGATCTCTTTGGAACTCAGCTCAACAGGAAGTGCCAGCAGTTCTGCTCTTTATAGAGCCACAACCCAGGATCAATCATGGATATGTTCCTTCTGTTGTGGGGACACAGTCTGATGCATGCATTTCCCCTTTTTCCTTCTGGTCCACAAGGTCCTGCTCAAGATCAAACATGAAAAGGCACCAGTCATCCTCTGGGGATGGGTGACAGGAAATTGACTCTAGTTGAGTCATAGAGTATTCCCTTATCGGTGCTTAGGCTAGTCTGTTGTTCCTGGAAGAGCTGGTTTGTTTTATAAATGCCTTAGTGAGGCATAAACTACCTCCATCATTTTAATGTTTGCCTAGATCTGCCTCAAGCCATGAGACACGTTTCGGAATATTGCATACTATAGCTTCATAACTATACATATGACATTCCAGCAAACATACTATTTTAACAGTAAGGTTCAGTTTGCCATGAGCTTTCTAAAACCATCTTCCATGGTATACTTTGCATTAAACAATGCACAGTTTCATTAAAGGGTATCATGGAGGTGCGTTGTGTCACACTGGGACATCTTCCTTTTGTTTTTTCCCCCCAAAACCACATGCTGACAACTGACAGTGAAGCCTTCACTCTCTAGACGTCAGGAGAGCACTAACCTTCTGTAGAGAGAGAACCAAGCCCTTCTGCATATCATAGAATCATAGGGCTGGAAGGAACTTCATGAGGTCATCTAGTTCAACCCCCTGCTAAAAGCAGGACCACTCTCACTAAATCATCTCAGCCAGGGTTTTGTCTAACCGAACCTTAAATATCTCCAAATATGCAGATTTCACCACCTCCCTAGGCAACCCATTCCAATACTTCACCACCCTCCTAGTGAGAAAGTTTTTCCTAATATCCAACCTTGACCTCCCCAGCTACAACTTGAAACCATTGCTCCTTGTTCTGTCATCTGTTACTACTGAGAACAGCCTAGCTCCCTCCTCTTTGGAGCACCCCTTCAAGTAGTTGAAGGTTGCTATCAAATCCCCCCTTAGTCTTCTCTTCTGCAGACTAAATAAGCCTACTTCCTTCAGTCTTTCCTCGTAAATCATGTGCCCCAGCCCCCCCAATCATTTTCGTTGCCATGTGCTGGACTCTGTCTAATTTGTCCACATCCTTTCTGTAGTAGGGAGCCCAAAACTGGACACAGTATATGCAGCCTCACCAGTGCTGAATAGAGGGGAATAATCACATCCTTCGATCTGCTGGCAACACTCCTGCTGATGCAGCCCAATATGTCATTGGCCTTTTTGGCAACAAGAGCACACTGTTGACTCATATTCAGCTTCTCATCTACTATAACCCTAAGGTACTTTTCTACCGTGCTGCTACTTAGCCAATTGGTCCCTAGCCTGTAGCAGTACATGGGATTTTTCCGTCCTAAGCGCAGGACTTTGCACTTGTCCTTGTTGAACCTCATGAGATTTCTTTTGGCCCAATGCTCCATTTTATCTAGGTCTCCCTGAATTCTGTCCCTGCCCTCCAGTGTGTCTACCATTCCCCCCAGCTTGGTGTCATCCACGAATTTAATGAGCGTGCAATTTATCCCATCATCCAGATCATTAATAAAGATGTTGAACAGAACCAACCCCAGGACCGACCCCTGGGGTACTTCACTTGTTACTGGTTGCCAACTAGACATTGAGGTATTGATTCCTATCCTCTGAGCCTGATGATATAGCCAGTTTTCTATCCATCTTACGATCCATTCACCCAACGCATACTTCTTTAACTTGCCAACAAGGATGCTGTGGGATACAGTATCAAAAGCTTTGTTAAAGTCAAGGTATATCACGTCGATGGCTACTCCTGCATCCACAAATCCAGTCATCTCATCATAGAAGGCAATCAGGTTGGTCAGACGTGATTTGCCCTTGGTGAATTCATGCTGACTGTTCCTGATCACTGTATTTTCTTCCAAGTGTTTCAGAATGGATTCTTTGAGGACCTGCTCCATGATTTTTCCAGGGATTGAGGTGAGGCTGATAGGTCTGTAGTTCCCCGCATCCTCCTTTTTCCCTTTCTTGAAGATAGGTACTATATATGCCTTTTTCCAGTCATCTGGGACCTCCCCCGTTCGCCACGAGTTTTCAAAGATAATGGCCACCGGCTCTGCAATCACATTGGCCAGTTCCCTCAGCACCCTCGGATGCAGTTCATCTGGCCCCATAGACTTGTGCACATTCACTTCTCTAAGTAGTCTCTAACTCAGGGGTCGGCAACCCCCAGCACGCATGCCAGAGCTGGCACACGGGCCGAGCCTGAGCGGCACGCAGAGCCGCTCAGGCTCCCCTTCTGGCCCCGCAGCTGAGGGTCCCTGCTGGCCCCGCCCCAGGCTGGACGGTGGGAAGGGAGCAGGTCGTGTCACCCCGGCCCGTCCAGAGCTGTGCCACTGCTGGCAGGGTAGAGCTGGCCCTGGCCATGGCCAGCAAGCGGACAGGTCGGGTCGGCCCGGCTGGGACTGCCGCTGCTGGCGGTCAGCCTCCGGTTCCTGACCCTGGCTCCCGCCTGCAGCTGTGGCTCTGGCCGGGCCGACCCGACTCGCCCGCTTCGCGGCCATGGCCAGGGCCGGCTTTGCCCTGCTGGCAGTGGTGTGGCTCTGGCCGGGTCGGGGCAATGCAATGCGACCTGCTCCGCTCCCCTCCCCATCCCTCCTGCTGTCCAACAGGGGGCGGGGTCAACAGGGGCCATCAGCCCCGTGCCGCTCCTGCGGACTGGAGCCGGCCCCGGGGCCAGGAACCAGAGGCCTCCTGTCGGCTGATGCCGGCCCAGGTCCTGGCCGGCAGAGCACCTGAAGCCTGGCCCTGCCCCTGGTACTTGCTGAGGGTGCGGTGGGCGGGGCTGGCACAGGGGCCGGCAAAGGTTGCCGACCCCTGCTTTAACCTGACCTTCCATCACCGAGGGCCGCTCTTCTCTCCATTCTATGTTTCCCAGTGTAGTAGCCTGGGAGCTGACCCTGCCTGTGAGGACTGAGGTTAAAAAAACACTGAATACTTCAGCCTTTTCTGCATTATCCACCACGAGAATACCTGCCCTATTCAGTAAGGGACCTACACCATCCCTGATCCTCTTCTTGTTACTGACATACTTGGAGAACCCATTCCTGTTATCCTTCACATCTCTTGCCAGCTGCAACTCTAACTGCCCTTTGGCCTTTCTGATTTTATCTTGGTAGGCCTGAGCAGTATCTTTATCTGCCTCCCTAGCCATCTGTCCAAGCTTCCACTTCTTGTAAGCTTCGCTTTTATGTTTCAGCTCACTGCAGAATTCTCTGCTAAGCCATGTTGGGCGCCTTCCATATTATCATATCAAACCATTGCTCCTTGTTCTGTCCTCTCTTCCTACTGAGAACAGCCTACCTCCCTCCCCTTTGGAGCACCCCTTTAAGTAGTTGAAGGCTGCTATCAAATCTGCCCTCAGTCTTTTCTCTTCTGCAGACTAAATAAGCCTAGTTCCTTCAGTGTCTCTCTCTGTCAAAACAACTGTTCATTGCAGTAGCTGACAGGATGAAGGGCCTGCCAGTATCATCCCAGAAGATCTCTTCTTGGATCGTCTCCTGCATTAGATCTTGTTGCAATGTGGCTAACATACTACCACTGGCATTAACTGCTCTCTCCAGAAGGACTCAGGCCTCTCCAGCAGCATTCCTGGTATCCATTTCTATACAGGAGATCTGCAGGGCTGCTGTTTGGTCACCAGTTCACATGTTCTCCAGGCACTACACCATCACCCACTAGGCCAAGGATGACCCCACAATTGATACAGCAGTGCTTCAGTCAGTAATTCTGTGACCTCCTACCATTCCACCTTGTGTCAATTTGGGAGTCACCTAATTGGAATTGACATGAGGAAGCATTTGAAGAAGAAAAGACGGTTACTTACCTTCATAACTGTTGTTCTTAGAGATGTGTTGCTCACGTCCATTCCAATACCCACCCTCCTTCCCATGTGTTTGGAGCATGCGGGCAAGAAGAAATTGACAAGATATTGGATCAGCAGTGCCATTAGGGTGCTACTCCAGGGAGTGCCTACTCTGACCCTCTGGGTGCTGCTAGCGGAAAAAACTTACAGTGACAGTGCATGTAGTGCACATATACCTAATTGGAATGGACAGTGCAGCAATTTCTCTGTTGTTTGTTCTGAAACAATCAGTATCCAAACTTACTGTCCCCTTTATATACTTATTTGTCATATCTTCACTCAGCAAAAATGTTAATTTTGAGCAACAAGTGAAAGAAATCTCAGAATTATTCTATTGGTATATGTCGTAGTGAGGCCATAAAATAATTAAGAATTTCCGGAGCAATTTTGCAAGCACTATAAAACAATTTTGGTGTTCCCTACATGCTGTTGTGATTTGTTCTATCAGACCGTACTGCATACATGAATAAATACTGGGGAAAAACCTTGAAATAGATGATCCTTGATAGATCACATGTAACTGATACAACACACCTGCTAACCCTTTCAGGGGCACTCATTTAACTGCTCCATAATAAGTAAATAAAAAGCTGAATAAATAAAAGCTCCTGCAAATAGAACCAAATTGAGGAAGTCTGTGCGGGCAGTTCCTCAGAATTGCCTCAGATAGTTTCAGTGGAATATCCTAGGCATGAATTTAGCAATATGTGTTAAACTTAATTAGATTTTGACCTGGAACAGTTTGATGATAATGATGAATTTTGTTAAAGAAAGGTGTTACTCTTGTTTTTATTTCTGAGCTGCAAGTACCAAAAAAAAGAAGAAAGCCATCTCTAATAAATAGATTTTTGCATGTAGCGGAATGGCAAAGGCAATTTAGAATCTAGAATACACTTAATTTCATTCAGAAAAAATTGTATGTCCAATATTGGTTTAAAAGTGTGATACATTAAGCAAAAATTAGTTATAATTAACAGTTTTCTGTTATGAGATTGCCTCTGCAAATCTCTTCTCTATGAATAGCATGCCCTACTACCCTGTGGAGCCTAGAATCATTTCAAAACGGTCTGACCAACAGGAAGGAGCAGGTGGGCACTGACCATGAAACCAGTATTCTAAGTCACAGCCAAAAGAGACTGCCTCTACTGAAACAAATTCCAAAGGGGGAGCCGTGTTAGTCTATTGTAGAAAGACAACAGAGTTCTGTGGCACTTTTAAAGACTAACAGATTTATTAATCGCATGAGCTTTCGTGGGAGAAAATCCCACTTCGTAAGCTCATGTGATAAATAAATCTGTTAGTCTTTAAAAGTGCCACAGGACTCTACTGAAACAAGCAGCTTTAGAACATTCCTTCCAGCTCTTATCCCTTACGCAGTTTCTCTACTTAAGATTTCATGTTTTAATATCGTTTAGCTTTTATGTACTGTGGATTTTTTTCAGAGCTGCTTAATAATTATTTAATAGCATTAAAATGTATCTTTGGCAGATCTGGAGCTGTGTTCTGTATTTTAAAGATATTTTTAAAATGATAAAATGCCCACTTCAGATGAACATTTTCAGAGACTCCGTTGTTTAGGAAAGGGACTTTCATCTAAATGATGAATATTCCCTTAAAATACTGTGCAATTCCCATTCTAAATATTTGAACCTGTTTTGTTTTCTTTGTAGGAAGGTATGGTACGATGTGATACAGCTGTTGGAACACCAGATTATATTTCTCCTGAAGTATTGAAATCCCAGGGTGGTGATGGTTATTATGGACGAGAATGTGACTGGTGGTCAGTTGGGGTCTTTTTGTATGAAATGCTTGTTGGTGAGTAACAAGATCATCCATGTTTTACGAGTAAAATTGACTGCACTTACTGCTTGACTTTGTTAAAATTATATTATTATGTTCCTCATGTATTTTAATTCACAAATGGCCTGCTATACAGGTTGCTAGGAACTATAGTATTTCCAAAGCCATGTGTGCTGTACAGAGGCAACATTGGGCTTTACCGGTTTAGTGTTGTTAATTTTATTAAGTTAAAGGGACTATTGGTAGGAATTCCTTGCCGCTGATATAGTTTTATTCTCATCACTAGATGTTGCTAAAATTTCCCTGCCAGATATAATTTATCTTTTTTGCCTATAGACTGCACTAAAATGCATCATTAGGTATTTTAAAAAATGTTTTTCAGGGAAGCCTAGTCCTGATGATCCTACAAGATCTCAGTTCACCTTTCCTCCTATTTCAAATGATAAATTGAATTATTGTCTATATTAATACCATGGTATATTATTCAGAAACTGAATGTGAAAAGGCCAGCATATTGCACTTAACTATAAGTTGGCCCAGTATTGCTGACTCCTTCCGTGGTTATGGTTATGAGAGGCCATTTTATTAAATTGGGCAAACAAATGAATAAATTCACTTTTTCTGTTTCTCTTTGCAAGCATGTATCCATGTATGTGCTGTTCATCACAGGCTGAGGGGAAAAAAATCAAGAGACCCTTATTAAAGTATTATCAGCACATCAGTGGTGGACACTCGAGAAACTTAAGATGTCTTTCCACAAGTTTTATTCGAATAGTAAACATTCTCTAACAATACTGTTTGATTGTGAATCAGCACAGAATGTTCTTTTCACAAAATGGAAAGCCTGTATTAATAAGAATTTATGGTGGTGCACCCAACTCAACGACATCTCATCATAGTTATGTAACTATAATTATATATCAGTCATTTGCCTGTAATAGATTGTAGTAGTAGCCATCCACCAAAATTGCCCCTTAAACCCAAATCAAGCAAAGAAATTAACCTTAAACCATGCCAGGGTCAACTAATTCAGTCACTGGTGGACTGAGAGAAAGGAGTTCCACAGTTGAGGATTCAAGAGCAAATTGACAATACTTGAAAAATCTTTAGAACAGAGGTTCATGAGCTGTGGTATGTTAGCTTGTTGACAGTGAACAATAACAAAAAAAAAATTGTTTCAATCCACAGTTTCCACATGCACTGCAGAGTGTCCAGATATTAGCAAATAAATAAACAAAGCAAAATGTGCTTTCCTGGCTGCTTTCAGTCTTAAAGGTGAATAAAACTTACCATGTTGTCATGGTAGTTTCATTTAGTGGTGTGTGGTGCACTGTGACTGTTCAGGTAGGTGTTGTATGCTAATTTGGTGCATTGTTGGCTGGCTTTGTGCTAGGACTAGCCTCCTGCTTGCATGGGACTTCATGGGTTGAGCTACTGAGGTAAATTTGTGAAGTTCCATATCAGTCCACCCCAGAGCTCCTTGTCTCAAAAGACAATTTGCACACAGAACTTGTTCAGAGTGGCTGCAAAACCTGCAGCCACAGAGATGAAAGAGCTGTCATGCAGGAATTTGCTGTAGAGCAGGAACTCCCACTACCTTCACTGTCCTTCAGACACTACAGCCTGGCCCATGCAAGGCAGGGAGCACATCAGAATTCCCCCAGCTCTCTGCACAGAAGTGGAGAGGTGGGGGTGGTTGGTTTGGTCTGGTGAATAAAAGCCTGGCCATGTACAACTCATTTTGTTGCTTGGCTTTTGGAAATAGAACAGCTGGCTGACTGCAATTTGAGCCTCTT
This sequence comes from Pelusios castaneus, assembly GCA_007922175.1. Classification (NCBI taxonomy): domain Eukaryota; kingdom Metazoa; phylum Chordata; order Testudines; family Pelomedusidae; genus Pelusios; species Pelusios castaneus. The sequence continues at coordinate 16,587,400 of ML685766.1, forward strand.
TTCACCAGGGGGAGCTACTGTGCAGTTTGTCCAGCATTACAGGCATCCAGGATACTGGTGGAGGATGCGGGCAGAGCTGCTGAAGAGCCAAGGAGCCTCAAGCTGACGCCAAGATTCCCCCACTTCTCTATCTTCCCTTTTAGCCCTCCTCCGTACACTTTTACGTGCATGTCTCATTAATGGCATTTCTTTCATTTTCTCCGAGCTACTCAAAATGTTCTGTTTTTTTCTTGATTTTCATTTTGTAATGATACAAATAAGGCGAACTCTGGCTAATGTTCAGCAGCAATCCAGGTAACAGTTAGCAGGAATGTCAAAGTTGAATTAGCAAAATTATAAAGTCAAGTCATAGAATGAAGTTCAGCTGCATGCTCAAGACACATTGTGACAAGCCTGTTTCTTATAATTTGAGTAATATTAAAAACAAATAATAATGGCAGCTTCATTGTGTTTCTCTTTGATGCAGTGTCTGAAAATCTGAGATTTTTAGAAGGATATTATAATCAGTCATTTTAGCCTTCCTTAGGTATTTGTTTTACTATAGTCTGAAAACACTTATGTTATACTTATTAAGGTGTAAAATGAATGTGCACAAAAAGTGAAAACTTGTATGTTATCTGTCAAACGTCAATTTCCTTAAAAAAGTGGTATGTTATGGAATTCAAATCTGGGGCCTGTCAATAGATTTTTTTTTTTTAATTAAAGTATTTTAAAAAGAATATGCACTTTCAGTTGTGTATGGCCACTGACAATTTTCAAGGCAAAGTGTATGATAAATAAACAAATTGTTCTAAAGTAAAGCTTCCAGTATGTTTCATTTTTACATTATATTCAGATATTTAATTTTTGCATTGCTTTTTCTTCAGGTGATACACCTTTTTATGCGGATTCCTTGGTTGGAACATATAGTAAGATTATGAATCATAAGAACTCTCTTACCTTCCCTGATGATAATGATATCTCTAAAGATGCAAAAAATCTGATATGTGCCTTCCTAACTGACAGGTAAAGAAAGCTCCATTTATTATTCAAAAATTAAAATAAGTTCTTGTTAAGGGCATTTTCTCCTCTCCCCCGCCCCCCAAAAAAATTGTATATATGTGATTTTTTTTTTCTAGTGGCATTCTAAACTATTGAACAGTATGAAAAACACCTATTGTTTTGACCTTTTATATAATATATTTCTGCTGCAGTATAGGCATTGTCACAGTTATGAGGCCAGCTGTACTCTTCTGTCCCTTTTTGTGGTCTTTCTGAGTATACTTTAATTAGGTTTACTTGTTTCCATTTTCTTCTTTTCCCCCCACTTTCCCCATGTACCTTTCTCAGGCTGGAATCTCACAGTTCCTCCCCTTATTTGACAAGGACACCTGTATACTACTGTCTGTATTTCAGCTGCACATCACCCTCTGGGTCTGACTAGGTTTTAGGCATCTGCCTTTCCTCCCTTTGGGAATCTGTGACTAGTGATTATTCTTTTTAGCTTACGTGCAACATCCCTCAGGTGGCATGTGACCAGGATGCATCACTGAATTTGGTTTGCTGGTTGGATTGTTAGCTTCCCTGGCTTGGGCCTTGTACTGATGGAGCGTGTGATGTGAATGCTGATCCATGCCCCCGCACTAGTGATAGTGATCAAGGCATTAAAACTAATAATTTTTGTTTAGTAGTTGGAAAAAAGCATGACAGAAAAAAGACTTTAAAACAACAAACAGCTTAAACATTTAGTCTCATCTAACCTTATGCTTCACTGCAAGTTTAAGATAGACTTTTCCCCTAAGTTTCAAGAATACCATGGAAGCAACTCAAATTCTCTTACAAAGCAAAGATCCTCTGTCGGCCTCATTCTGATTTCCCAGGTGATAAGCACTCTGAAACAGGAGAATTTCATTGGTTCAGTTACTAGCATCTCAAGTGATACACCATTCTAGTGAAAAGACTGCAAATAAGAATAGACTTGAAATGTCAGTTTTACATTCATAACTTAACTTTGCATTTAATTCACAGTTTGTATACATGAGAAGTTTTTCATCATGGGAACTTTTGAATTGCTAATTTGATCCAGCAGTGACTACATTGCAAAATGGATGTTGTTTGATTTTAAATTACTAACCCTTACAGAGTTAAATACTTACCTGGGAACTCATTGAAAATGTAGATGAAAAATCAATAATTTTTAAAATTTCCATAAGATGACAACGTGGAAAATTAATTCTGCACATTTTAAATTCAGTTTTTGTCCTGTATTTTGAAAGCATGGGGGTAATTGTTATCTAGGCTTCGGCAATCTAAACAAGTATCTGAGAGATAGGGCAAAAGGTTAGAGAGTTCTAATTTTTTAAATACAGTTGCTCTTCAGATCATTACATTTATTATAAGGGTAGCTGATTTTATTTTATGGTAGTCTGGTGGGCTACTAAAAATTTAATTGTAATAATTTATTTGAGTTTTAGAGTAAGCATTTTATGTGGAATATTAGGGTTAATGTTTATCCTTGCCTTTACATCTGTCCTAATATTATCTGTTTCTGTTCCTCCTATTTCATCTTTCTTCAGTCTTTCTTTCTTGTCTTGCCCTTTCAATCCCGATCTCTCCCTCCTGTTTGTTGCCTCCTTTTTTACCTGTGGGTTGGGTTTTTTTCATTTTTTTGTCTTTTTCTTTTGCATTGTAGCGAAGTAGCAATAATCTGCACGTGGAAATGTTACATAGGAAAACTGACTGGGTTATAAGGTCCACTATTATTGATGGCGATATTCTGGTTGGGTCTTCTTTAAGTGCTTGCTCATGGTGATTCCAAGTAGGTGTGTGTACGCTGTCTTCAAAGTTGCTGGAAAGATTTTTCCCTAGCAGTATCCATAGACCCCTGGAGTCACATTATATAGGGCTGTGATGACAGCCCGCTTCTTCAGTTCCTCCTTACTGCCTGTGATGGTCAACTGGAATCAGAACACTTGCAGAGCAAGAGAAACCTTCACAGTAGTTTTTCAGCATAGGCCTCAGTGATCTGATTGGGATTAATGCCTTCAGGATGGTCACTTTCAATGTGCAGTAAGCACAAATCTGACAGTCTCTTTTGACCCATTGTAGATCACATCCAGTTTCATATATGTCTCATGGCAGAAAATGAAAGTTGACAAGGAGGAAAGTAGTAGAGAGAAAGGTGTGTGTGCATTATAATTAACAAATGAGGGAGGGGTGAAATTAAAGATGGCTCAAATCTAGTGTGTAGCTGTCAGGATTTGAGAGAGTAAACACCAAACTTCAATTAAATTCATGCAGTTTGACACTATGGAAATATTAAAAAGCAAGAGGAACTAAAAGCTCCCATAGCTATAGCTGAATGGGTGTCTTTCCTTCCTTCCTCCACACATATAAATAAAATGTATATGTGGGGGAAGTGGTGTTATACAGACAACATCAACATAACTGGTAAAAGTTCCCTGTGGCAGATGATACCTAAGACCAGATTGTGTTCTAGGATGAAACCTCATGAACCTGAACCCACTTGTGCAGGTATAGTGCATTCCATATCACAGATTCTGAGAAACTAGAGGTTTTATACTGCCCTTAGCTGACTGATGTAATTTCTCACTTCTTAACTCCAGGCTATTTGAACCACTCTCATTAAAGGAAAGGAAAAATCTTATGTAATATTTTTTTTAAAAAAAATTTCTTTACAGGGAAGTGAGATTAGGACGAAATGGTGTAGAAGAAATCAAGCGCCACCTCTTCTTCAAAAATGATCAATGGGCTTGGGAAACTCTTAGAGACAGTAAGTAGACCTTTGTATGAATGTGATAATATTGTCTTATTTACATGATGAATCAGTGAACGGGCTGTCACTTCTCTGTTCTAGCAAGAGACTTTTTTCTCTTTAAATACCAAATTAATGTATTTAACCTTTTGTTCTATACTTTTCTAAGAGACAACTCTGTTTTATATTTCACACAAAGTATAGGCTTTTCTTCAGTCGATTTTTTTTTTTTTTCTTTTGGGAAACACTGAGACCAGATCTGTTTTTAGCATTATCAGCAATATTATTTTCTGTATTTATTATTCTCTAATTCATAATGATATTGTATTCCTCTGGAAGGTCAGTGACAATAGGAAGTTTTCAATGGAAGTGTCTTAGAAGTTTGAGTAATGCAGAATGTATCTGCCTGCTTACTTATTGGTTTGAGCCATAGAAAACATATTAACACTGTGCTCCAGAGAATATGTTTTTGTTTAAGCACGTTTCTATAGTTAGCTCAGAAGTTCTTTCCCTGAGTCATCACACAGTGGAGATCAATTAGTAACTTCTTGCTAACCATGCCTCAGTTAGAAAATCTGAGAGCTGGGGGCAAAGTTTTCAGTATAAGATCCCTCAACTCTGACATTCATTTCTTCTACTGGTCTGACAAAGCCACTTCAGTTTGACCTTTAGAATACAGCATAAAGTCTATTTATTCAGGTTTATTCCTGAGAGGGTAGTGGTAGGTCTTGTTTATTTTTACAGCTTGATTCAGGGTTGAATCTCTTCATATTTATTTTTAGTAAAGATTTTTAATTTTTTCATAAACAGAACTCACAAGGATAAATTTTTTTATATTAGGTCAGAACTGTGCAGACACACTTTTTCAGAATGGATGGCATGGGGTCATGGTCATCAATCTCAAGGAGACATATTTACAGAAGAGGATAAAGGCTGTTAATGATGTGGTTCAGTGTTTTTCAAGTATATGTCAGTGTGGAATACCATTGTAGGCCTTAGATTGGATTCTTTTGAAGAGAAGTGTCCACTGGAATGGTACATATTGCCTGAGCCTCCTTATGTTCCAGTGTGAGAGGTTGGAGGAGTTCACTCGTACGGCTTCAGTCTTATGGCTTGTCCCTAAGCTACCATTAATGTCTAGTTCTGTAATAATTTTCTCTTTATCTTTGAGAACAAGGTGTAATATAGAATTTCCCTGTGTTGGATGCAACACTTTTTGTGTTAGGAAATGATCATCTATAATGTTTAGAAACTCCAAGGATGTTTTGGTATTGGTACATGTCACTCAAATTGAAAGACTTGTGATCATACAGGGTTTGCTCTCCCCTCACCTCCCGCCACATTATAGATAAGTGTGTAAGCAAGTGGTCACTTCCTGTTCCCTAGTGTCATTTGGCGGTATGTAGCAGACCCAACTAATAGCTCATCTTATGCTTTACTTGTTCGAATATTAATCCATAAGCATTCAAGATCATTTTCTTCAAAATTGTCAGTGACTTGGAAACAAGTAATGCCATTTAAATGTAGAGAGCCACCTCTTCCCCCTATTTGCCCACTTGACACTTCCTAAATACATTATAACCATTGATTTTTAACATCCAGTCCTGTGAATCATCCCACAGAATTTAAGTAATACCAACTAGATCAACTTTGTGCTCATGAATAATTCCTCTGGTTTGCTATCGAGGCATCTAGTATTAGCATGCAGGCAGTTCAAGAATTTGTTCTCTTTATATCCTTTGGGTCTTGATTAAATTTGTTCTCAGCATCTTTTTTGTGCTAATTGTGTGCCCATGTGTTCCTTCCTTTTTAGCCGCCTCTTTGCTGTAACTTTAATCACTTGCAGACTACTCTAGCCAGCCTGCCCACAAGGAGATTCCTTTGGCCCACAAGGAGATTCCTTTGGCCAGAAGAGTGAGTGGGCTTCAGTCACTTTCTGCTGAGCTCCCCTATACAACAATCCACAAAGACAAGATGGTACAAGACATCACCTGAAATTCATTCCGAAAATAATCCCTGACTTTCATCTAAATCATTCAGCCTACCTGTCGTCTTCCTGAAACCATACTGTGCACTGAGAAAAAGAAATTTCATATACTAGATGTTTTCAGGACTACTTAATTTTATTACATTGACAGGACCAAACTGTTCAGTCTGTCACCTTGTCTATTTCTTGTTACAGCTAGGTGATCTGAAAGTCAGGCCATCTCACTAAGATGACTTACTTTATATATCTATTTTGAATCTCAACATATTATCAGTTGGCTGGAGTACCTCTCCCATCATATATCAGGACTCGCTCCACCAGACCTGCCTGCATCAGAAATGTACAAATGTCAGAAATCTACAAACCAATGATGTAGAATAACTCACTGCCTTCTGACAGACACTTTTTGTTTGGATTTAGCTATTAGAAGAGTGCTACAATCATTGTTCAATTGATTTAGCTGGAACGCCTCATTTCCATCATCCCTTGCCAGTGCTTACAGTGGAATCCACTCTGAAACGTACTCAAAAAAGTACTTCAAGCCAAAAATGTTAGGAACCACTGCTCTAAACTTTGTCAGTTGGGGATTGGGCAGGACATACTCTGATCAAGTCCCATTTTGTGTCTTTATGCCCCTGATGTGCCCTCCGAGTCATGGCTGAGTAGGGAGGGACATGTAGTGCATGATCACGTTTGCTTGTTGGGCTCCAACTGAAAACTCAACAACAAGAGAATTTTAAATTGGCCAAATCTGGCTTTCTTGTGCCTCTTTTATATTGTTAGAGCAGTGCAAGGAGCCAGAACACAAACAAAATTTGGCCTTAGACACTTTAGTGATTCTTCACTAGTCTCTCCTGCAGTTTTGATCTCTGAACTCATCTGTTGGCTTTTTATGCTGTCCATGGCTAACTTGATAGATCTCAGTTGAGGCCCTAATCCTATGTATTACATAGCACAGAACTTAGCTGCTGTACCTGCATGGTGCCCTACTGAGTCTGCATTGCCCCATACAATGCAGGATCAGGACCCAAGTTTGTTCAGATCATCACTGTCACATCCATCCACCTACTGACACACACAAATTCCTAAATGTCAAGTCATGTCTATTTAAAATAACAGATTATTGATCCTAAAACTCCTGTAACAGAAGGGACAATAATTCTATCATTAATCATAACATTTACATTTATTTTTCATCCAGGTGGTTATGTAATTTAAGTGGAATGATGATGATTTGATTTTATTGTAGCTGTAGCGCCAGTTGTGCCTGATTTAAGTAGTGACATTGACACTAGTAACTTCGATGATTTGGAAGAAGATAAGGGAGAAGAAGAAACATTCCCTATACCAAAAGCATTTGTTGGCAACCAGCTACCTTTTGTAGGATTTACTTACTACAGCAACCGTCAGTAAGTATGGAGAAAACAAACAAATGTTGTGTTCTGTCACCAAGTTCTGATTTTATGTATCTAATTTTGCGTATGTACACACGCACTCTCTCTTCCCCCCCCCATGCACTGTATAGAATATTATAATTAGTGATGATAATATGAAAAGTGGTACCCTGCTAGGCATTAGAAAGCTTATGACCAAATAAATTTGCTAGCCCCTAAGGCGCCTCAGGACTCCTTATTTATTTTACTTCTGAGCATAAGTCAACCACTGCCTAGATGGTAAGACACCTCCCATTGCCACAAGTAGATTTCATTATAGATATTTTATACTTTCCTTTTGAAGCATCTGTTTCTGGCCATTGTTTGGAAGGGTACAGGAACCTTGGTCTGATTATAATAAGTTTAAAAAGTTGGCAACCTTTGCCACCCCTGCCCTCCCAACCCTCAGCAGGTGCCAGGGTGGTGCCAGGAGCCATTGCGAGTGCATGGCTCTTGCGGCCCCAGTCCAGCAAGGGGGAGCAGCTGTGGTGCCGCAGGGCTGGGAGCCCTGCAGGCTGTTGTGAATAAGCGTGTGCTCTAGCTTTGACAGGAGTGCCTGGGGTTGCTGACCCCTGATTTAAAGGGATAGTACCCTACAATCTATTTTATTCCCCCCCCCCCCCCCCTTTTTTTTTTTTTTTAATAATCTTATAGCTATTCCTTCAGGTTTTAAAAGTTCTGTTTTTACTTTCACCACTCCATTTCTGTGAATTTAAAAAAAAACAAACCACGCATAAGAATCACTGTTTTGCTATTGTAATATTGTCATTCAGATGTCTAAGAGAACATAAACCATATATGTTTTATGTTGTTGATAGCAGCACCAATTATATTGCAGAATAAGAACTTCTTTAATTTGTTCTACAAGTGAGTATTACAAACAAAAGAACAAATTTTGGCTGTGTCTGCATATGTTTGCTTTTGGGGAGAAGGTGCTTGACAGCCTGTCATCACACCTGTGAATGACACCACCTCAGTATTGCAGGCAACACTCTAAGTACAAGGGATTTGAGATGGTCAGCACTGACCATCCCAAGGGAAGTATGATCGGGCACTACCATAGCCCCCTGTTTTATGCACGATAGCACTCCAGGTGCTGGCATTGGGGAAAGCACGTACTATGCCTCTTAAATGTGTAAGAAGTGCCACTCCTGAATGTACTTCCTCAAAGTTTTTGAATCATTCTGCATTTTACAGGTAGAGCACTTCCAGCCACCATTGCTCAACTGCTACTTTCTGTGTCCCCCCTTCCCATCATGGCTTTGACTGTAGTCAACACATCAAAATCCAATATACCCAAAAAGCCACATTAATTGCAGGAAATTCTTGTTACTTGGAAATTGCAGGAAAAATCAGTATTTGTGAAATGAAGAAAAACAAGGCAATAAATACATTTTTAATTTTCAGAAATGAGATTTTGGGTTGTGCTTCACAGACATCAAAGCCCAGTGGAAGGAATGGCTAAGGCAGTGATCGGTAAACTTTTCCGGCCCTCATGCCAGCCCCGCCCTCCGCGCCCCAACCCTCACCAGGTGCCGGGGGCAGGGCCAGGAGCCGTGGCACGTGGCAGCTCCTTTTCCATTCTGGCCCTGCCCCTCAGCTGGGGAGTGGGGCCAGCAGATGACAGGACCCACGGCGCATGCGCATGGCTCTTGTGACCCCAGGTCCTACTGGGTGCGGGGCTAGCAGTGGGGAGCAGCTGCAGCGCTGTAGGGCTGGGAGCCTTGTGTGTCGATGTGATTAGGCACACGTCAATTTTGGCAGGCGTGCTGCGGGTTGCCGATGCCTGGGCTAAGATTATGATAAGCTACCTCTGCACCCTCCTGATTCTAGATTACCCCGAGGAGGCAAAGTGACCTGTTGTCAGTTATTCTGTGACATATAGGATCCTGTCATTATCTGCCTATGAGTGATGATGCTCCCCAGAATCTCCTCAAGGCTCCATGCTGCGGCCTAACTTCCAGCACATCCATCCCAGCCCTGCCCTGGCACTCTCCTTGCATGAGGACATGGGAAGGAGTCCTTGTTGTCTGTGGCAGTCTTCTGCATGCTGGACCAGTGGTTCTCAACATTTTGTGGGTTGCAACACGCTTGGCGACATATCGCGACCCTACAGGACACACCAGCCCTGCTCCCCCAGGCCAAATCCAGCCATTGCCCCAGCTCTCCATGACACGCTTACTGCTGTGTGGCAACACAGTAATGTATTCCAACACAGTGGTTGAGAACCAGTGTGCTAGACTACTTCATACTAAGATGGATACAAGGCTTTTTGAGTTCCTTTGTGTAGGGTGACCATACATCCTGTTTTTAATAAGAGAAACCTGTATGTAAGCGCTCTTGTAGATGACCAAACTTTTCCTTAAAAATTGGCAAATTGTTCTGCATTTTCTGCCTCCTGGTTAGTACCAGGTTTACAAGGATATCAAAGCATTGGGCGCACATTCAGAAGGGACAGTAAGGGGATGGCTGGTGCTGTGGTGGGTCTACTGGCCAGATCCTTTCTCACCAGCTGTCTGCCCACCCCAGTGGTGAGTAGGAGGGTGGTCCAGTGGCTGGTGAGGGTGGGTTGCAAAACTGGTGGCAGGGTGAGAATGCAGTGAATGGAGCTAGTCCGGTTCATCAGTACTTCCCCCACCCACCTGCCGATCCCAGCTTAGCTGGGAGGGCCTTGCTCCCGGGCCTATCTCTGGCCAATGTTAGCTGTGTGCTGCAACGGTCATTGAGTGTGGGTTGGTGCAGCCTCAGGCCAGGTGGGGCTTTCAGTAAGACATGACACCAGGTACAGGGAGAGGTGGGCCCATCTCCCGGGTCCATCCAGACATGGAGGGTCAGTTGGTTGGTCACCCTCTATGTAAGAGAGAGGTGTGTGTGTGTGTGTGTGTGTGTGTGTGTGTGTGTGTGTGTGTGTGTGTGTGTGTGTGTGTGTGTGTGTCACCCCTCTCTGCATGTGCGTTTGTGGTGTGGGATGTGTTTCATTCCCTGTGTATGTGGCCCCTGGCCAGTTCTGCGTGCCTGCCATACACGCAGTCCCTAGCCAGGTCTGCATGCATCTCTTTCCTGCCCCTCCATGAGTAATTTTACCGGGTGTTCCATACCATTACTTAAACAGGAATACTGTCTAAGAGCCCTGTACTGCAAGTCCTTCCACCTAGTTAATTTCATTGGGAGTTCCATGCACATAACCCTGCAGAGTTGATTTCTGTGGAACTACTGTAAGTGAAATTAAGCTTGTGTGTAAATGTGTACAAGATGAGGGCCCAAGAGAACACTGAACACAAAAAGCAGAACTATTTTTAGACTTAATAAAAACAGATGAACTTGGCAGAAACTCTTTTTCCTAAAAGAAGAATGGTAAAAATGGCAGATTTCTACTTAACGCAAGACAAATTATACAATGAACTGTGTCTTTTTAAAATTAAATGTGTTTACAACTTAATCTGTTCGTATAACACTTTAGGCTAGCTGGATATCACAGAGACTGGAATTTTTAGAGATCCTTTTTTAACTACCCTTTGATTTCTCTTTCCCATAGCTTTGCTTTTAACCATTTTTAATTACATATTTTGTTACAGGTATTTATCTGTCTCTGCAGAAAATTCAAATGGCAACAGAACAAGCTCCAGTATAGATAAAAGCCTGGTATGTATTTGCTAACACGAGTTTTGTGTAAACAGACAGTGGATATGCTGCATATTGAGATACTGAAGTAATTTTAAATGACATGAAACTGCTTTAGTGTTTTGAAATGTGGAAAATGAGTCCATTTGTTTTAACTGTTTAGACTGTCATAGCTATTACAGCTGGCAGGGAAATAGAATTTCAGTTCTGGAAAAAAATGATGTTTTTGAATATTTTTTTTTATCCAGAATTGGAATGAAAAATGTTGAAATCTCAGAATTTTCACAGAACTGAAATTCCACAAGATTTAATTTAAAGAAACAACAAAACACCGTAGTGGGAAAGTTTTTGTTTTCTAAAACAAAATATGCTCCTTGGGAGTTAGATCTTCAGGCAGCATGCCAGGAAGGCTGCCACTAGGAAGCCAGGGAGCCAGCTAGTGGGGGAACGGGCCAGCCTAGGGATCTCATGGGAGCCCAGCAGCATGCTGAGGAGCTGAGAGCTGAGAAACTCTAAAAATTCTGGTAGCACTAGAAGAGCCAAGAAGCCTGGGTGCTTTGAATACCATTAGGAGCCCCAGCTCCAGGACTGCTTGCTTACTGAGCTGCTGAACCCTGAAACTCTGAAAGCCACAGCTCTTAAGCTCCTCGTCAGATGTGATGTTGAGGAGCCGCAACCCCCAGATCCAAAGTTAGTTTTCCAGGTGATCTGTTGAGAAGCCTGGGAAGTTTTCAAAGGGATGGCTGGGTGGGGAAAGGAAATCAGGCAGGTATCCAATTTTTTGGTAAAATTAACGCATTGTTGCTGAATATTTAAAATTGCCATTTTCTGATGGGAGAATGTTCCATTGGAAAATCTCTGGCTAGCTCTGATAGCTATTGTGCTAGGCTTAGATGCTACTAATGATATTAATACCTTGTTTATATTATCCATTCCCCTTAGAGAAATTTGAGTTGCAGATATAATTAACTGTTCCATTGCTATTTGTTATTAATTAGATTGCAGTATAACCTAAAATGTGCTAGGTGTTTCTCAAACACATAAAGATAAGAAAGGCTGCACAGTCGAATAACAAAAAAAAGCACAACTGCCAATGTCGTTCTGTTTTATGTCTATTGTTGATATCTTTATATAGTTTGACCTTAAATACTGTATTACTTAAAGAAATATTTTTAAAGGACAAAGGAACCAAGTATATATTTTGCATTGGTTTAGCATAATTTAGTAAGTATTTTAATTGGAAAATGCTGATTATTTGTGCCGATTTTGACTGGTGTCTTCTTTGTTGTGTGTTACGTCAACTGGTTTGTGATATGAGAAAATAAGACCTTAAAGCTAGATTTTCAGGTATTTCAGTGTTGAAAATTGCAGACAGGCATATAGTTAGGTTTTCAAGAGCACCTCAGCAGGCACCCAAGTTGCTCAGTTATTTTGAAAATCCCCTATTCTAGAAAAAGAGCTCTGTGTAGCTTGAAAGCTTGTCTCTTTCAGCAACCAAAGTTGGTCAAGTAAAAGTTCTTCGAGTGTTGTCCCTGTGAGTGCTCCACTTCAGGTGTTGGCTTGTACGGTGCTGTTGATCGGAGATCTTGGCAGCAGTTTTCATGCAGGCTGCACATGTGCGGTTGGCGTCTTGCGCTGTTGTGAGCGAGCCATCCGTCGCCAGTGCAGCCGACCCCCTCAGTTCCTTCTTAACTGGCTTTGGCCTGAGACAGAGCTCTGCAGCACTCCTTTTCCCTCTCAAAGAAACACAAAAAGACCTTTTTAGATAGAAACTTTAGTCATAGTTTTAGTCATAGTTATTTGTTCTGAGTTTAAAAAAAAATTATTTTCTTAAGGCTGGTTGGGTTATTGTAAACACTTTGCCATGAGCACCACTATGCCTGGCTCACCAGGCTTTAAGAGATGCGAGCAATGCAGAGACGCCATGCCAATCTCGAATGGGCACTCTCACTGTGTAAAATGCCTCTGTGAAGGACACGAAGCTGCAAAATGCCCTCACTGCTCAAAAATGAAGGCACGCACCCACCGCAACAGGGAGTTAAGACTTAAACTCCTCTGCTTGAAAAATCTCTACAATCAGAATTGGGCACCAATAGGACAAAAAAACACAAGACTCAGAGTCCTCTTCACTCTGAGAGAAAGAGAAAAAGAGACTCAGTCTCTCCCAAAGGAAACTCGCAAAAAGTAAAGCGAGCTCCGGACACAGCCTCAGACACGGCACCATCCTCAGCCAAAGGAGCCATTAAACCAGTGCCTAAAGCGTCTGGTACTGAGGCAAGGAAAACTGTGCTGAGTCAGAGACCAGCACCAACCACGATGTCATCCATACCCATCAAGACAACACCAACGACCGTACCAGCTCATGCACCACCACCGTCGGCACCACCTTTGGTACCGTCTCCCAAGCTGGCACTGACAAAAACACATAGCGAGAAGTCTGCTACGACATCGACTAAATCGGCACCGATTGTATTATCCCCACAAGATAAGGGTACTGTAACAGATTATCACTCACCTCTCTATGGTACCGATTTATCACCCTAAACACAACAGTCCCGCTCTCCAACAAGATCTCCTCTCTCATCCAACAATGAGCCATATTCGCATGCTGCCTTTTCTCCCAGCTATTCCTCTCCGGACAGGTTGGCCTCCATCACTTCTATGACATCATTGTCCCAAATGGAAAGGACCATGAGGGAGTGGATACAGCAGATGAAGATCCTCACACAGAGATCAATGCACAGCCACACAGCCAGAAAGGATCACACACACGACAAGACTCGTGAACCCAGACCTTCTACATCCTGTGCAACACAACAGCCACCATCTTCACCAATCCCGACAGAGGACCCGGACGATATATCGGAAGGAAAAGTGATGGAAGAGAATTTCCCAGGACATAATTCATCTTCATCTCCTGATGAAGCCATCATGCATGCACCACCAACCACAGCAGACGACTTCAAACAATTTCAGGAGTTGTTCAAAAGGATGGCGATCTCCCAAGAGATACCCCTACAAGCAGTTCAGGAGTCATAACACAAACTGCCTTGGATACTACATACCTCAACCAATACCAAGATCGCCTTGCCCATAAACAACGCTATACTATACGGCAATCACCATGTGCTGTGCCTCCTGGTTACAATCTTCAGGGATCCCAAAATACCTACAGATGAAAGTAGAGGACTTACTTACCTTTCGAGAAGGATAAGCTATTTTCTGAGAAAACGGACGACACACTACACTCAATGAAAGACTCTAGGGCAACTCTCAGAATCCTAGGTATACATATCTACCTATCATATCTAACATATGATATATCTAACATATCTAACATACATATCTAACCACACCACGTAAGAGAATATCAATCTACTAGACAGCAAAGACACTATAATTCTTATAAGCAGAGGCAACAACAAAGACCACAATGCAGAAGACAACCTTCTAATCCAGGGGTCCTCAAACTTTTTAAACAGGGGGCCAGTTCACGGTCCCTCAGACTGTTGGGGGGCCGTACTATAGTTTGAAAAAAACATGAACGCGTAGCTATCACGTCTGCTGCTGAACTGTGTTTCTGGGTACTGGGTGGCAGGCGGTAATGAATCCACACACTTTTTGTTGGTGCTGTGGGGCTCCGGCCAGGCCCAGAGTGTGGGACTGACAGATTTTAGCCTGCTGTTGTGTAGGCAACTAGTAACCAATGTTCCCTTTAGGTTTGGCGGCTTGTGTGCAAAATTTTCAAGCCGTGTGCAAAACTTTTTCTGAATAAAATTTTTGTGCAGACTCACACGACAGAAATTATAGGCATTAATTGAAGTTAAAGTGATTGTAAATAGAATTAATTAATTGTGTTTAATTTAATTTGAATGAATTTTGAATTGAAATTTAATTTTTAGAAAGGTTTTTATTTAAAATTAATTTTTAAAAAGCTTTTTAAAAAAGAAGGAAGAGAAAGAAAAAAGAGAAGGAAGGAGGAGAAAGAAAAAAGTAAGAGGAAGGAAGGAAGACAAAGAAGAGAGAAAGAAAAAAGACAAAGGAAGAAAAGAGAGAAAGTAGGAAAAGAAAGGCGGAGAGAAGGAAAGAAGGAAGAGAAAGAAGGGAGGCAGGAAGGAAGAGAAAGAAGGAAAGAAGAGACAGAAAAAGGAAGGCAAAGAAGAGAAGGAAGGAAAGAAAGAGAAAGGAAAGCAAAGAAGAGAAAGGAGGAAAGAAAAAGGAGGGCAAAGAAGAGAAAGGAAGAAAGAAAAAGGAAGGCAAAGAAGAGAAAGGAGGAAAGAAAGAAGCCGAGAAAAGAAAGAAGAAAAAAAAAAAGAAAGAAAGAAGCTGGCGGCGGGGACCCAAACGCGGCCCCGGGAGGGCAGAGCAGACCCCGGCACCAGAGACTGATCCTGGCCCTGTGCCGGGAGGCCGAGGCTGTCGGCGGAGCGGAGCCGACCCCGGCCCTGGGCCGGGAAGTCGAGGCGGCCGGCGGGTGGGAGCCTGGGAGCCTGCCCCGGCCACGGCCACTCCGCTGCCCCGGCCGCATAGGGCAGGCAGGCAGGCGTGCGCACATGCCCCGGCCCTGACCCTGCCTGATCCGCCCTGGGGGAACTGGACGCAGCGCTGCCCGTGGCCGCAGCAGGGGCGGGGGCCGGGTAAATGACCTTGGCGGGCCGTATCCGGCCCGCAGGCCGTAGTTTGAGGACCCCTGTTCTAATCAGTCCACTACCTCCCAGCCTCCGCAATCCAAACAAACCTTTTGAGAACCAGGTCGAGGGCCTGAAAATCACTCCGAATGCAGGAAAAGCAAGAACAAAATTTTTCGAATATCAATTACGCCCTTTTCTCCATCTATGGGCAAAAATAACACCTAACACCAAACTCTGGAAGTGGTGCCTGAATCATCAAATAAACATTACAGCCACATACCTACCCGGTCACTTGAACGAAACTGGAGATGCTCTAAGCAGACAGTTCAACTCCAACCATGAATGGGAAATGGACAACTTCAAACAGTCTTTTAGAAATGGGGCACCCCTTCCACAGACCTCTTTGCGACAGAAGTGAACTGAAAATGCAAACAATATTGCTCAAGAGCAGGTCTAGGATTCCAATCTCTGGGCGACGCATTCCTAATCAAATGGCAAATGCAATTAATGTATGCATTCCCACCGATAATTCTTCTCTCACGGGTAATAAGCAAGATTCAACAGGACCGGACCAGAGTCATCCTAATAGCCCCAGCTTGGCCGAGACAGCCTTGGTTCTCAATGCTCTTAAAAATGTCAATCTCCACGTCATGGACACTCCCAACAAACATCACACTACTCTTGCAGAACAACGGCAGGGCCCCTCATCCCAACATACACAGGCTACATCTCACAGCATGGAACCTTCATGGTTTCAACCACTAGAATCACTATGCTCAGACCAAGTAAAGAATGTCCTCTTAAATAGCAGAAAACCTTCCACTCGAAAGTCCTGCCTCTACAAATGGAAGAGATTTTCTATATGGATGAGCCGTAAACATATAGACCCCTTTACAGCTCCAATACCTTGCATCCTTGACTATCTATTGGCTCTAAAAACAATGGGACTCTTCTTCAGCTCCATCAGAGTCCACATAACGGCCATTAGTACCTTCCAGCTAAACAAAGGCTCACCCTCTACCTTTTCTCACCCTATCGTGAAACGCTTCCTAGTGGGTCTGCAAAATCTATACCCAGAAGTTAGGGAACCTACATTACTGTGGGATCTATTTCTAGTCCTGAAAGCGCTTACAAGGGGCCCCTTTGAACCGCTAGCCACCTGCTCCCTACTCCACCTCTCTGTGAAGGTTGAATTCCTAGTTGCTATAACACCAGCAAGGAGGGTGAGCGAGTTGAGAGAGTGCATGGCTGACCCGCCTTACACCATCTTTCATGAGCAGGGGGTAACCATGAAACCCCATCCGAAATTCCTCCCAAAAATGTCCTCTGATTTCCACATCAACCAAACAATATACTTATCTACATTCTATGCTAGACCACACAAAGACCATAACGAAGCAATTTGGCACACACTCGATGTCCGCAGGGCTCTGCTCTTCTGTCTAAATGGAACAAAGAAGTTCCGTAAATCTACAACATTCTTTATATCCACAATGGAACACTCAAAAGGTGAATTAATTTCTTCCCAAAGGATATCTAAATGGATTTCAGGATGTATTTACCTTTGTTATGAGAGATCCGGAATACCTCTTCCACAACGAATCAAAGCTCATTTGACCAGAGCAATGTCATCCTTGGTCGCTTGCCTGAACAACGTATCCATATCAGAGATATGCAGAGCTGCCAAATGGTCCTGTGAGCATACATTCATAAAACATTATGCCATTACCGACATGCCTCTCATGAATACTAGATTCGGGTCATCGGTACTAGCAGCAATTAGTGTACATGATCCGAAGTCCCACCGACCTTAAACAATAACAGCTACTCACTCACGTGAAGTGGAGACAGGGACAACACTTGAAGAAGAAACGGAGGTTGCTCACGTTGGTGCAGTAGCCAGCGTTCTTCAAGATGTGTCCCCCTGTGACTGCTCTACTACCACCCATTCTCCCCTCTACTTTGGGGGAAGCAATTTCTGTCTGTGTTGGAGAAAAACCGGAGTGGGTTGGCCGCATATGCGGCGGTTAGCTCACTCACAACAGTGCGAGATGCCGACTGCACACGTGTGGCCTGCACAGAGACTGCTGCAAAGATCTCTGATCGATGGCGCCGGGCAAGCTGACACCTGAAAAGGAGCAGTCACAGGGACACACATCTCGAAGAATGCTGGCTACTGTACCAAGGTGAGCAACCTTCATATCTTACCCCACCCACCTTGTGTCTGATATTCTGAGAACAGCACAACAACAACAACACTGCACATGTTGTTAAGTAAGTTGTAACACAAGATACTGCTATATGTACAGTTCTTTAAAGTGCTGAGTGCTTCTCGGGAGGAATTGAGTGCCTGTAGTTTCCAGGGACCACCTTGGGCTTCAAGACTTCACAGGATTTAATCTTAAGATTCTAGAGAGAGAAGGAATCCAAAGGTTTTTTTAATTGGAATTCTGAATCTGTTTGGAGGTATGAATGAACTTTACTCATTTATTTTGATTTAACACTTGAAAATTCAATGTCCATCAGATTCTTAAAGTTAAGTTCAAGAAGGTTTACAAATTCTTTTTCAGTGGGTCTTTAGCCTTTTCACAGCTCACGAGGCAGAACCAGACAAGTTAAGTCATTGTCAGCGTGTAGCCCCACCCAGAGAGTTTTGTTCTGCCTTCTCTTCTGTAGGCTGACTTCTTCAGACTCTTCCCTGCTTCAGAATACAGAACATAAATGGAAAAGAAACCAAACCAGAAAGGAATGTTTTTATTCTAACTGCTTAGTTTGTTGAAATCCAGGCTTTAGCCTCAGATTTCTGCAAAAACTTTTCTGGAAGCACCTCTTCTGATACTAAGGTAACTGGCCTCAGCAGCTCCTTGTGCAGCATGTTTGGACAGGCCTCTCAGGAAACTGCACCATACAGGGCAGCCAGAGGCAATAAGCAGCCAGCTCCAAGCCAGTAAGATTGAGCACAGAAATTCCTTGAATAGCAAGCCTAGAGAGACAAAAAGAGAGAGCAGCCCAGACACGAAGGAGCAAATAGCCTGTCAGAGGCCCTTGGCTGTCCAACTCCCATGCCTTTTTTATCAAAGTGTGGTGTGAGTTCTTTCCTAATTGTGCCATATTTCCTGTGTGACTCATTCACACAAAGTGGCTGCTCCATGTACAGTCTTTCCTTGATCCTCTCCTTGTCCCCACAAATTATGGAGTTAAACACTATTCATAAAGTCGAAGGGTTACCACTTAGGAATAATCTCTTTCAAAGGTCAGACACATTCTATGGTGCAGCAGTAGGTGTGATTTCCCCCTTTAGACTTCCTTATCAGGGATACTCCAAAATCTCAGAATGGTGTCAACGTCCTCTGGAAAGGATTGGGAAACTCTCTCATATCTCCAGCCTTTGTGACAGAATCTTACTCATATAGCGTACTGTCTTACCTAGATGGAAGACAGTTACCGAGCCTCTCCACCCCACCTCTGGATACCTTAGAGAAGCCCAATGGTTTAGAAGAAAGCAAATTGATAAGAACTGCAGAAACAGTCTCTTGGCAGACTTGTTCCTCTTTCCATTGGAATAGCAGGAAGAGTCTAAAAAATAGAAAAAGGAACTGAGAAAACATCCTAATCAGAACTAGGAAAAAATGCCTCGCACCTCTTCCATTTAAGGTTGGTAAAGAGCATTACATTTTCTCCCCGAATATAAGGTATCAATAGAGCAGATCAACTGTTCCTAGAAAGCAATCAGAAGGATCAGAGACAAACAGATGGAACCTCCTGTCTCCATCATCATACTGTAGATCCTTGATACTTAATTTCTCAAAGCATAAATTAGGTAGGGAAGGGAGAAATCCCGGGGACCTAGGAAGAGTAGTCCTTTGATTTCTCTTCTTGAAATAGCTGACAATTGTCTGACTTCTCAGAACACGGGGAAACCCAAAACAAAACTCCTGCCCTAGAGTATTTAGATACTGTTTTATGGAAGAGTAGCAACACATCAATACTTTCCTCTGGATAATGCGCGTGAGGAGGAGTTATTTGAGGAAGGTGGCAGAATAGATAACAAGACCATTTGTCTATATTTCTTTTCAAGAAATAAGTTGGAACTGTAAATCCCTTTCCATGCAGGTCTTAAAATATGAGTGAAGACTGGGAGAACCAATTGATGCCAAACACCTGAAGAGAATGAAAATATTGAATGTCTGGGATGTTACCTTGGTGGTCATCTTTTTATGGCAGAGAAGAGATGCTGTGCAATTACTTTATTGTAGTAAGAGGATCTGAAATACTTGTAGTTAGTTTCAAAGTTGAATAAAGTGGTCATACAATAGAAGCTGTGGAAATTATTATTGGCTAGATCTTTAGGGACCATGACATTTCCTCCCTGTCAAAGGCTCCTGCGTCTGATTCTGTTTCCTGAGCTGTTGATAGGCAGAAGATTTGCTGCCAAAGATCTATAGATCTTCCTACAAGGGAAAAAAAGAAATGTTCATGTAAATACAAATGATTTTTCAACATCCCTTGCAATAACAACGTAGGCTTGATCCTCTAAACACTTTTAGCATATGAGAGTTGTGTTTTCAGTGGTACTATTCATATACATATGATTTACTCCTGTGCTTAAATGTTTGCAGGATCAGGCCATGCTTATTTTTACATATTTTGTATCATGAAATCCATGAGCTGAGATAGCACTTCAAACTTTAACTTTGATTAAGAAATACTGTCTTCAAAGCGACTGACGAAGTGGGATTTTCTCCCACGAAAACTCATGCTATAAATAAAATGTGTCTTTAAAAGTGCTACAGGACTCCTTGTTTGTTTTGCTGAACTAAACTAACATGGCTACCCCTTTGGAACTTGATCCTTAAGTTTCTCAACTGCTGCATTGCATTGTTGTTCTTTTTTATAATTAATCTATTTTAAAAACCTCAAGATAGGAATATCACACTTTAATAAAAAAAAGAAAATATAGTCTTTAGATTTTTCTTTCCAGGCTAGTGTTGGTGCACAGCATTGAAACCATTCTTCTCTGTCATTAAATGCTTGATATAAAATAGATACTTTAAGGATATCATTTATCTAGTCCTGGCAAATACTGGCATTTTTTGCAAGTTTCATAGAATGTAATGCATATTTTTAATATAAGTGTGTTTATATATTTTAAGGTAGATAACATGCAGAGAACTATCAATCAGTTGGAGGAGCAGCTTCAAAATGAAATGCAATTGAAAGATGAAATAGAGCAAAAGTGCAGGTGAGTCTGAACTATATATTTTCAGAGTTAAATAATGTAAAACATCCGCTCTGTAAAAATACATTAGGGATAACAAGCATGATATCAAGAAGGCTACTACAGAAATTCAGTTATCTGAGCGGTTCTAGGCCATAAATTAAATAACTTTAAAATGACATTTGAGAGTGTTTTTGTGTGTATATAAAGAGTAAAATGTTCTGTTTCTGTTGACATCAGTGAAACAGATACATATCTTACCTCTGAATACTGAATTCCATGTTGTCTCCTTCTGCTACCTTAATAGGTTTCATAATACCTGTAGGACACAGTAAACAGTTAGATTTTTGAAGAACATAAAATATATGTGCACCATCTGTACTAGCATGTTGGAGTTTAACATTATTGAGCATATTGGTACATTAAGTACTGCAACGCTATTGAAAGGACCAATGTGTGGCTTTTTTTTTTTAATTATTATTAAGACTGCTATGAGCAGTAGTTTTCCATTTGAGTATTAAATTCTGTTGTGTCACTGAAAAAAGTAAATTTATAACAAATTATTGCCTATTTTTACACCTTCATCAACATGAGCATACTGTTAAAAATCCTGCCATCTGATAATCATTATTTATGCATTTAAGCATTATCAAAAAATGCTATTTTATTACATATAAGTTAATACAGTCTGAATTGTTCTTGCTATAACTTTTTTGGGAGATGTGGGATGTGCACAACTGGAGCCATTCTTTCTAGAGAATGGCAGAGTATGTGTTGAACAACATTTCCTAGTTATAAAATCTTCCTACTGTGCACCTTTTTTTTTTTGTGTAATAAGGGATAGAATTTGACCTAACTATTTTTTTCACACACATCACCTGCTATACATCAACTGTCTATACATTTGACACTTGTGCTATCATAACTACTTATGTTGTTTGGTTGCATTTTCCAATTTAAAATGTTTATTTTAGCATGAAGTAGCATGAATATAGTAAGCATTTTTAAAATAAAGGTCTTAAATAGTTTCAATATTTAAACACCAGGGATGTCAAATAAGGTCTTATTCATTTATGTATTAAAATAATTCATTATTTATAGAACTTCAAACATAAAACTAGACAAGATAATGAAGGAACTGGATGAAGAGGTAAGTTGTGTTTTTCTTAATTGTTGAGTCTTAGAGTCCTCATACTGTTAGAGGTTTATAATTCTGTATTTGATAGGAAAATGCAAAATGTAATTTTAAAAATTTTAGAATTTTTTTTATTCTACAATTCAAAATTAGTTTCCTGAATTTCAGATCCTGTACTGAAGACTGTTTAGCCTTGTTCTTCAGAATAGTCAATATAATTTTTCAACATTAGATAGATTTCAAAAAATTTGACATGCAGATAATACTTTAGCACATCATTGTGTTATAGTAGTCATAAACCTAGTAAAAAGACAAATTTTGCTTGTGTGTGAACAGCAGTTACTGCACTGATCTGGCAGACTTAATCAGAGACAAGCTTCAAATATGATGTTGGGAATTATTAAGCTGTATTCCGCAAATCTCCTGTTCCTGTCAGTAGTCTCCCTGGGTTAAATCCTGACCCTACTAGCATCAGTTGAGCCGGGATTTCACTACTTAAAATCAGTGAAACCACTTACAGAACATAAGAATAAGAAAATTTTTGTAGGATCATTCTGTAACATATAAATGGAAAATGCTAGTGTTTATAATTTCAGGGAAATCAAAGAAAAAACTTAGAATCAATAATATCTCAGACTGAGAAGGAAAAGATGTTGCTGCAACATAAAGTAAATGAATACCAAAGAAAAACTGAACAGGAGAATGAAAAAAGACGGAATGCAGAAAATGAAGGTAAGCAGTGTTACCCCTGTACTCAAAATGTTACACTACTACCCATTTTTTACCAGCGATTTACTTTTTTTTAGCATTTGAAGATTTTAAAGTAGATTTTCTTTTTTACTTGAAATACTAATAAACAAAAGATTCGTCTTTTTGTTATAATTATCACAGGAAAGTAGCCTTTTCTGATTTAGAAATTTGAAGTATTAAATTCTGCCCTTTGATGTATGCACATGGAGCCCCTACTAACTTCAGTGGAAGTCTGTGATATGTGTTCAAGAACAACATTTGGCCTCAAGGAGTTAAATGAAAATATTCTAATTATTTTGCTGTCTACTCATAGAAATACCCAGTAATGTTGCAAATATTTTCTGATTTGATAGGAAAATTGAATTCCATATGTAATGCTTTCATTTTTGTTTCTAGTGTCTACATTAAAAGATCAGTTAGAAGACTTGAAAAAAATAAGCCAGCATTCACAAACTACAAATGAGAAGATGACACAATTACAAAAGCAAGTAAGTGATTGCTTTTCGGCATTTTTATTGTTTCTCTAAATTTGTCATAGTATTGATTACATAAATGTAACACAGCTGAATAAGTTAGTTATTGCACTTTGAATGGAAATCTTGCCTTTTTTATTCTGACAGCTAGAAGAAGCTAATGACCTACTAAGGACAGAATCAGATACAGCAGCAAGATTGAGAAAGAGTCAATCAGAAATGAGCAAGACCATAAGCCAGTTAGAATCGCTAAATAGAGAACTTCAGGAAAGATGCAGAGCTCTAGAGAATACGAAATTGCAAGTGGAAAAGGACTATTATCAATTGCAAGCAGCTTTGGAAACAGAACGAAGGGATAGAAGTCATGGATCTGAAATGATTGGAGATTTACAAGGTAACCATTCTATGTTTATGTAATTTTTAAAATGTTGCTGTAAATATTTATTCTTACAAAAATCCATTTTCATAACTTCACTTTGTTACTTTGTAACATTATTTAAAACTTGAGAAGTTTAATTCTGTTCATTTAGTCTAGCGAAACAGTAATCAACATATGAATTGCATATCCCTAGAAGACTAATACTTGGGAAAATTTGTAAATACTGAGTAAGGTACAAAATGTCTTACCAAGTCTGTATTAACTTGCATAATAATTACTTTGTGGTTGAGTTTTGGGAATGAGGAGGAAAGCAGTATTGCGGATAGCAGTGATTTACCTTCCTTTCCCCTTCCAATGTGATTTTTCTCTGTCTGTGGATGTTAAAAAACAACGAGAGTCCTGTGGCACCTTATAGACTAACAGATTTTCTTCGGCATAAGCTTTCGTGGTCTATAACCCTCTTCGTCAGATGGGGGTTATAGCCCACAAAAGCTTATGCCGAAGAAAATCTGTTAGTCTATAAGGTGCCATAGGACTCTCGTTGTTTTTTGCTGTACAAAGACTAACATGGCTACCACTCTGGAAATGTCTGTGGATGTTGTTTCCTTCAAAACAATGTTCATGAAGGATGGGAAAATGATTCAGCAATAATACTGTATCCTATTCTGAGGCACCACCCGCTTTGATGCAGAGTCAATTTTCTACTTGATACTTAGAGTTAAGGAGCAGGCTTTTTCCTTTTGGCATGTATTAAGGTTTTACAGCAGTAATGTTATAGCAATGTGGCAACAGCCACTGTAGTAGTTCTTCAAGGAGTGTCCCTGTGGGTACTCCATTTTAGGTGTCTGAGTGCCCTGCATATGAGAGCGGAGATTTTTGATAGCAGTGCCTGGTCAGATTGTACATGCGCTGTGGTCTTGCACTGCATTAGACAGTTATACAGGTGCTGTGTGACCAACTGTCCCTCAGTTCCCTTTCTACTGCCTGTGGCTTGAGCAGTGCCTTTCCTTATAGTTAGCTAGTTTTCCCTCTGAGGCATAGTAGTTTAGTTTTTACCCTTAGAAACACTCTGGCTTACCCTTCTTTTCTCTAACCCCTTTTAAAAAAAAAAGTTGTCCTTCCTGTCTTTCTAGTCTACCTTCCCATAGGAGTAGGATTATAGTTAGATAGGGACTTAGGAGGTTCAGAAGAAACCTAGGCATGCATGGTTCCTCTGGGTTCAAACCCTGCCTGACTTGCAGACTCTCAATCCTGCTCTGTGTGTCTGTTGCTTGTGGGAATCATACATACCTGAGAATTGCTTCCATTGCCACAATTTAAAAGCGAGTACAAGGAAGGTGAAAGACTTGAAATTAAAACTCCTTCTAATGGAGAAATCACTGAGACCATCTTCAGATCCCAAATGAGGATATTCACTGATCCAACAGTTTCCTTTGGCAGCCTCAGATATTCGGCTTGGCACAAAAACAGATACCATGGAGTCTGGGCAGCATGCTTGATGGCCACATCCATTGTCATGTGCTGAGCCTCATGACTCCATTTCTCAGGCTTCCCCAAGGAAATCCAGATGACAGTAGAGGACCTCCCATTTGAGATCCAAAATTATTTGCTGAAAAGACATACGAGTTCCTCCACTCTTTAAAAGACTCACCGGCAACTTTAATGTCCTTGGGAATTAACACTCCTATGACCAAAAGAAAACAGGGCAGATTTTACACACACAGGTTCAGACTACTTTATGCCCAACTACACAGACACTTTGACAAAAGGCGCAAACAGTGTCAGATGAAACATTGATTACCATCTAATCAACCTTCAGTGAACTAGGAGACTTCCTCCAGGCAGCAATTTTGAAGGTCAGGTCAAGAACACAAGATACTCCCCCCGAATGTACTCGTGCAGGAATTAGTTATCATCAGCACCACCTTTGGAAACCGTCTGTCACCATTCTTGGATCTCTGGAAAAACATCACAACAGACAGATGGGCTTTAGCTATCCCTTCAACCCATCCCCTTACCCTGTTTCCCTTCAGAGATCCGTCTGATGAGATCTTGTTAAAACAGGAAGTTGACTGCCTCATATTACTAGGCATGATAGAACCAGTGCCAACACAGTTCAGAGGGAAGGGCTTTTATTCCTGATATTTCCTCACTCAGAAAAAAACAGGTGACTGGAGACCCATCTTGGATTGAAGAAGACTCAGCAAATTCTTCATGACTCATCACTTCAAGATGCTGACATAAGCAACAATAATTCCTGCCCTATAAAAAGGAGATTGGCTCTCTGCTCTTGATTTCAAGGGCACATATTTCCACATCACAATACATCCCTAGCACAGGAGATTCCTAAGATTCACTTTAGAGGACCATCATTTCCAAAACTACACTTTGGACTGTCAACTGTACCCAGAGTCTTTTCAGAGGTACTATCAATGGTGGCAGGCCACCTAAGGAAATACCTTATGATTATGTTCCCTTTCCTCAACGATTGTTTGATAAATGTGTCAAGGCTAACGAAAGCAGTAGAAGCCACACACACACACAGCAGTAGCCCTCTTCTCCAACCTAGGCTTACAAATAAACAACAAGACATCAACAAAGTGCACCTAGCCAAAAATTGGAATTTATCAAAGCTTGCCTTGACATGATACAGGCCAGAGTCATACTACAGAATAAAAGACTTGTCACCATAGTCAATCTTATAGCAATGATTTCCAATAGCCCTCGGATATTGGCCAGGACTTGTCTATAATTATTGGGGCATGTGTCCACAACAACCTTTTTGGTGAAACACAACAGACTGCACATGAAACCCCTGCAAGCATGGCTTTATACAGCGTACAACCAGCAGAGATGCAATCTCAACAGAACTCTGTCATTACCACTCAATATAAAACAAACGTTAACGTGGTGGGCTATCCAAAGAATATCTGTGTGGGGGTTCCATTCACTCAGAGAACCCCAACACTAACAATTACAAGGGATGCCTCGCTAATAGCATGGGGGCACATCTACTGCACAACAGAATACAAGACTTGTGGTCCAAATCAGAAATTAATATGCACATAAACTTACTGGAGCTAAGAGCAGTACAATATGCATGCAGACAATTCTTCCCACTAATCATCAACAAGTTGATCAGAATTTTAACAGACAACATGACTTTTATGTTCTATATAAATCATCAAAGCGGTGCGAGATCCCAGTGTCTATGCAAGGAAGCATTCCTTCTATGGAACTGGTGCATCACACACAACAAAGACATAACAGCATCATATCTTCTAGGAGCCCTGAACACAATTGCCGACTCCTTGAGAAGGGAGTTTGTACAGTCTCACAAATGAGAAATATACCACAGCATTCTCAGAAAAATATTCAATCGTTTGGGCTTCCCTTCAAAAGACTTATTTGCCACAGCATAGAACACCATATGTCCACAGTTCTGTTTCGGAGCAGAACTAGGACTGAATTCTCTAGGGGACACTCTCATCATCACTTGGTATACTCCCCTAATGTGTGGATTTCCACTCATACCTCTTCTGAACAGGGTCATCCACAAAATAAGAACAGACAGGGCAAAGGTCATTCTAACAGCACCAACTTGGCCCAGACAAATTTGGTTCTCTTATCTTCTCCAGATGGTACTGTGCCCTCCAAAATACCTACCTCAAGTACCGCACCTCCTCTCACAAAATTTGGGACAAACACATCACCCGAATCTACCAGTCTTGATTCTCAAACCATGGTTACTTCATGGTTCACGGACTGAGAACTAGAATGTTCAACAGAGATCTAAAACATCTTACTGAACAGCAGGAGGCCAAACACAAGGAAAACCTACACAGACAATTGGAAAAGATTTAGCACATGGTGCATCGATAAACATCTCAATCCAATCTCTGTCCCCTTACATCAGGTGTTAGAATATATACTCGCATTATGAAACAAGGGACGAACAATGAATTCCACTAAAGAACACTTAGTTGCTATCACAGCCTTTTCATAACAAAATAGACAGCAATACCATTTTCACCCATCCAACAATCAAAAGGTTCATCAAAGGAATAAAATATACTTAGCCCAGTGCCAGAGCTCCAGTCCCTTCCTGGGACCTTAACTTGGTCCTTCATGTGCTCATGGCACCACTGTTTGAACCGCTGACCACCTACTCTCTGTTGCATCTCTCCATGAGTAGGTGAGTTAGCAGCACTAATGGCAGATCTGCCATACACCATTTTTTTCCAAAGATAGTCATTTGAAGACCACATCTGAAATTCCTGCCAAAAGTCATCTCTTCATTTCACATAAACCAACCCATTCACTTACCTCTTTTCTATCCAAAGCCTCACGCACACAACAGCGAAACAGCCTTCCACACTCTGGGCATCTGAAAAACACTTGCTTTTTACCTAGAAAGAACAAAACAATTTAGAAAATCATTGAAGCTGCTTATTTCAATTATAGAACCATCAAAAGGATGATCCATTTCCAAACAAAGACTGTCCAAATGGATTTCCTCATGCATTCATCTTTGCTATCAAGCAAAGGAGCAACGACCTCCAATTCAAATCAGGACACGCTCCACAAGAGCCCTTTCTTCATGAGTTGCTTTCCTCAATAATGTACCTATTATGGACATTTGCAAAGCAGCTACATGGGCTTCTGGAAACACTTTCTCCAAATGCTGTGCTATAAACACTCAACTTCAGACACACTGTTTGGCCGAACAGTTTTATTAACTATACACAATGCAGCTCCACAGCCCCTTCTCTACACCTGGGGACACTGCTCTTCAGTCACCTAAAGTGGAGCTCCCACAGGGACATTCCTCAAAGAAGAGAAATTTACTCACATTGGTGCAGTAGTCAAAGCTTTTCAAGATGATTGTCCCTGGGGGTGCTCCACTACCCACCCCCTCTACTTTGGAGTGTACAGGCAAAAATCTGGCTCTGCGGTAGAGTGAGGACAGAGGGATGGTTGGTCACACAGCTCTGTATAACCACCAAATGCAGTGCGAGATGACGACAGTGCATGTGCGACCCGACCAGGCACTGCCACCGAAAATCTCTGATCTTGCACTCAGGGTGCTCAGAAACCTAAAGTGGAGCACCCATGTAGACAACCATCTTGAAGAACTTTGGCTACTGCACCAAGGTGAGTAACCTTCTCTTAGAGATACAAAATAGTTTCCATTGTAACCCATCCCCCTTGTTCTCTGGTGTTAGAGGTGAAAATTTCAGAAAGTTACATATAGCTCAGTGAATTGGGTTTTTAAGAGAAATATTAGATTCTCTAGCCCAAGTTGACAGCCACCATGAAATGACAACTTGATTAGTTACTAAGACAGCTTAATATAATATATCCATTTCAGATGAATTACTCTAGATTTCCACTGGGGTAACTGTGAGATGGCAATTTACCCAAAATAGGGGCGGGGAGGGGTGAGGGGAAGAGGGGAAGGATGCATTCAGAGCCAGAGTATAAAGGGACAAGAGGAAGGTCTCCTCCTATATACTTCGTAAAGTCTGTTGGCGCAAACCTGACATATGCAGTGTTAGTATATAGCTCTTTAAGTGTGCATGAAAAGGATAATCTTCTTTAGAGTTCCTAAAGTGTACAGAACCGGATGTTCTGCTGGTATCTAGCCAGAGAGTTCCACTTAAAATTTGTGCATGCTATTGCTAATTTTTAACAAGCAAATGTTTGACAAATAAGCACAGCATTGAAATTCTGGAGTAGGAAATATGTTTCTTTTTCACATTGTCTTCTAGAAATTCCTAAGACATCTTAAGTATAGAAAAAAATCTGCTACACGTGTAGTGTTCTAACTTACTTTTTAGCCATGTTACATAAAATATGTTGTATAAAGTATAACATTTAACACATAGAGTAATACAAGAGACCAAATTATAATTGCAGTGGGAAACATAACTTAAAATGTCTTGCTCTTTCTGTTTAAAATCTTCAACTTAATAGTAAACTTAAGAGCAGCTGCATGAAGTGGGGCAAGCTGTTTCAATCTGAAGACTGGAAAAGCGGCTTCACTTTTTTGGAGTGATCTTGAGGGTAGAAATAATTCCTCTTTCTCTGGTGGGAACTCTCCAGTGCATATTACTGTAATTATGTTTATGTACCGCAAAAAGCACCTCAAGGCCCTATGTGAGATTGGAGTTCCACTGTGTTGTGTTGTACTCACCCATAGCAAGACTAATTTGAGTTAATGTCATCAGAAAATGTGGCTATTGTGTGTTGTAACAAGACTTTTATTAATGAAAGGAAACATATAGACATTAGCGGTCTGACAAAATAAAAAAAGTCCTTTACTGTGTCTTGGCATAGTAGTTAAAACTGAACTATTTTTGTAATTGTTTGATAGCACGTATTACATCTTTACAAGAAGAAGTCAAAAATCTTAAAAATAATCTTGAAAGAGTGGAAGTGGAAAGAAAACAGGCACAAGACGCACTGAATCATCGTGAAAAGGTAAGGTAACTAATACAAGATAATCAAGATAATGCTAATGTTAAGTCACTGGCTGTGGTCAGAATATAATCATGTATTTTCAGTTATTTTGTATTGTGTAAATAAATCACAGCTTCTTTGTGTGTCAGTATGGATCCCAACTGTAGGTGCACATGTTGCTGCTGGTTGAGACTGGACTTTTATCTTAGACATGAGGAAACTAAACAAATACATACTCAATCTCAGGTTCAGGATGATATGCTTGCCTCCATTGTTCCAAACTCTAGACTGGCTTATGTCTCTCAACATCCAGGATGGCATACTTGTATGTTGCCATCCATCTGGCCCATGGGAAGTGCCTGAAGTTAATAGTGGGTGCCAACCACTCCCAGTTCAGTGTTTTGTCCTTCACACTGTCCAAAGCACTGAGAGTTTTCATCAAGTTCCTTGCTGTAATGGCAGTATGTCCAGGAAAATGGAATTTACAACTCTTTATGTCTAGATGATTGGCTAATCAGAATGACCCTGGATTGTCTCTTCTCCCTGTTACCCACATAAGACATCTAGTGAACTAGAAGTAATCTTTTTACCATCACAGATGATAGGGTCCGTAGGAATTCTACTTCAGTGCGGCTAAGTCTTTTCTCCCAGAGGCCAGTTTCTGGTCCCATCAGTCATCATGGCCATGCAGGTATGTGATGCTGCTTGCCAAACTTTACTTGCTACCTTCATAATGATGGCTGAGGTCTGTGAACTTCCGATCCAAACATTATGTAAGCAAATGGGTTCCACCTCAAGTAAAGTAAGAGTTTGATTGGTGGTTTGTCCTGATGAACATGAGGAAAGGGGATAATGTTGCTTGTCTCAGACACTACAGGGATGGTTGGCATGCCCACCTGAACCACCTTCAAATGTAAGATACATAGTCTCATGATGATTTTAACCTACACATGAATGCCTTGGAACTAAGCCATCTGTCTCATGTGTATAGAATTCCTGCTGGGAGCCCTCCAATGCTGGGAATATCCTCAACATGGGACTGACTTTGTTAGTTCTACACCTTTCAGGGATCAGCAATGACCTGGTGGACTTTTTGTGCAGAAATGTGGTAATTAGCCATGAGTAGTCTGAGTAGAAGTCCATACTAGAATAATAATCTTTCAGTGGGATACTCGTGCCACACATTTGTTGGCCACATAGGACAACCCCACGTACCAGAACTTCTGCTTCAGGGGAGAGCACGAGTCCAGGCTAACTGCTGAATGCCTTGCTACTTTAGTGCTCTTGAAAACTCTTGTATGGTATCGTACTGTATCTCCTCATCTCCAGGATACCTGAAATCAACAGTATAGTGCCTCAAACGTCATGATACTTCTATATTAGCAGAGACAGTTCTGGATATCAGAACTGCTGGAAATGTCCCAGCAGCTCTCGATAAATCTTCCTGCCTTCCTAAATGCGATATTTCAAACCTCGGTCAGATCATGCACCCAGACTCAGTCTTTGCACCTGGTAGCCTGGATGTTGGCTTGCTGAACAACACTGGCAGAGAGGTGTTCCCTACAAGTTCAGAAGATTCTTACGCAGAGCAGGAAATCATCTATAAAGCTGACCTATTTCTCTAAATAGAAAAGATTCTCCATTTGGGCAACTCAAAATAATACTAACCCAGGGGAGGCCCTAATAACCAAAGATGTACTGTATCCTGCTCCTGCAACATGTGGGACTAATACTTACCTCTCTTGAAGTTCACCTCATTGCAGTATTGTGTGTCACACTCCAGTACATTTGCATTCTGTCTTCTCATACCCCTGGCTTTGAATTTCCTCAAAATCCTTCTTCAGACTTTACTTTATTTCTAGTAAGAATACTGACTTCCACAGATGGCTTCAATACCATCTTTATAAAGTTTTCTTTTTAACTGCGTCTGGAGTACTCAGTATATTGTCTTACTAACAGGATGTTGCTCCTTGTGGCCATTACATCAGCAAATGTAATGCTACTTTGGACATCCTTCCACAGGAAGGTGATGAAATTTGATGTGATGAAACCATAACCCAAATTCGTAACTAAGGTAGCCTTGGAATTCCATCTGACCCAAACAGTTGTCCTATCACTCTTCTTTGGAAAGCATCTCCAGTATCTTGTTCTATTATCCATGACTGTTTCCTTTAAATTCTCTCCCTGCCTTTTTATGGCCATAGCCTGATCTTTTGAAGTACCAGATACCTTGTCACAGGGCATCCTGAAGTGAATCACAACGTATCTCTACCTGTTATCAACTGCCTGGCAAGCTTTCCCTCCAAAAGGCAAGGCATACATCATTAGGGGACAGAGATAGATGTGCATGTTTCTGAGGTCTGTAAGGCGGCTATATGGAATTTTCATTAAACAGTAAGCATGTGGCCTCTGAACTATCTGCCATATCAAGTTGGGCAGAACAATACTTGAATCTCTTTGACTGTTAGATCTTAAACTCCTCAATTCTACTATCCAGGGAGGATACTGCTTGCACGACCCCTACCTACAGTGGGATCCACATTAACTGCAACATCTGGACACATCTCTCAAAAGCATACCCACTGACTCAGCTTGAAGGCCCAATCCAGAAAGGACTGTGAACTGAGACTAAAACTTCAAATAACGGAGTGCTGTCTGCGTCCAGCTTCCGACCATGGCTTCAGTATTTCCCCTATGTGTCAGACACCATTGGCATAGTCATCAACTGATCCTCATTCACTGCACACCACCAAGAGGAAATCTAATCTCTCATGTCCAGATGAAAAGACAGGCCACTAGCTCACCCCCTAAGGAGCTGCCTCAGAGAAACGCATCCCTTGGAAGGTCAGTAGCCTCAGCCTCCTCAGGTGTGAGACTTAACCCCCGTGACTGTCCAGGCACTTCTGGTACCAGCACGAGGAGACGTCCAAGGACCCTAAACAGACAGGACTGCAGGCAGAAAAACTGCTACTCTGGACTGAGAAGGACAGTACAAGATTTTCCAAATTGATATCAGCCACCTCAGCTTAAACTCTGAGTGCTTCAGCATCGACCAAATCTTCAGCACCGAGCATGTTCTCGGCACCTAAGCAACCCTCAGCCCCACCTGTTGTCTTCTTGAGAGAATGCACTCTGCCCTTGGCACTGGCAATGACCTCAACCTTCATATGACAATTGGTACTGATGATGCTCCTGTCACTACTACAGGAGTTTTGGTACCCACAAGACTTGATTGTTTCTGATACCCAGAGTTGCCACTTTTGCCATAGTGAGCTCTCTGCAATTCATTCTTCTTCCCTAGGGACACAATACCATTCCCGTTCAGCACCAAGCACCACACCACCTTTCTCTTGTGAAAAGAAGAGGAGGAGTGATACTTCATTGCACCATTTGCTCCATCCTCATATCAAAGGAAGCCTCACAGGAAATGTTCTTGTCCTCAGTACCAGAGATGAGAAAGTGATCCAGGTCTCTGGTACTGACCTCCATGAATGCAACCCCACGTGCCAGTTCCCCCACATGAGTCCTACGGGACCCATGGGCTGCATATAGGGAGCATTTTTCCATACCACTCATGGACACCTCTAAAAGGCATGATATAGTAAATAGTATTAATACTGTGATTTGTGAATAAACAGAAGTTGTAACTTTCTTAAAGGAAGAAATGTGGGACCCTTTGATGGTTTTGTAAAATACTGCAGTATACAGTTCTGCATTAATAAAGTGTTGTTGGGTTTTTTTGTTTGTTTGGGTTTTGGTCCTCATTTGCAGGAAAAGAATAACTTAGAGATAGATCTCAACTATAAACTCAAAACATTACAACAGCGGCTGGAACAGGAGATAAATGAACATAAAGTGACTAAAGCTCGTTTAACTGACAAACACCAATCAATTGAAGAGGCAAAATCAGTTGCAATGTATGGTATGTATTTCCTTTTAGTTTCAAATAAAGTATTGAGCACGAATAAGGTCTATTTTACTAATTCCATTACAATGGCAATGAATTTTTTAATGCAGTGTTCATAAGACCAGCTTTTAAATTCTTGATGTAGAGAAAATGTATATGCATTTCAAAATTTCGAAATGTACAGAGGACTGGAAAAGGGCAAATATAGTGTCCATCTATAAGAAAGGAAAACAAGGCCAACCTAGGGAATTACAGACCAGTCAGCTTCACTTCTGTATTGGGAAAGATAATGGAGCAAATAATTAAGCAATGAATTTGCAATCATCTAGAAGAGAATAAGGTGTTAAGTGATAGTCAGCGTGGATTGGTCAAGAACAAATCGTGTTAAATCAAACTGATAGCTTTCTGTGATAGAGTAACAAGCCTTATGGATAGAGGGGAAACAGTAGAAGTGGTATATCTAGACTTTAGTAAGGCTTTTGATACAGTCTCACATCACCTTCTCATTAAGAAACTAGGGAAGTACAATCTAAGTGTGTGCATAACTGGTTGGATGGCCACTCCCAGAGAGTAGTTATCAATGATTTCAGTCAGGGCATAACAAGCAGGGTCCTGCGTGGATCGGTTTCGGGTCCAGTTCTGTTCAATATTTTCATCAGTGATTTAGATGATGGCATAGAGAGTAGACTTATAAAGTTTACTGATGATACCAAGCTGGGAGGGGTTGCAAGTGCTTAGTAGGATAGGCTCACAGTTCAAAAGTACTTGGACAAACTGGTGAAATGGTCTGAGGTAAATTCAATAAAGACAAGTGTAAAGTCCATTTAGGAAAAAACAATCAGTTGCACATATACAAAATGGGCAATGACTGCTTAGGAAGGGGTACTGTGAAACGGGATCGTGGACCACAAGTTAAATATGAGTCAACAGTGTAACACTGTTGCAAAAAAAGCAAACATTCTGGGATGTATTAACAGGAGTATTGTAAGTAAGACACAAGAAGTAATTCTTCTGCTCTGATTAGGCCTCATCTGGAGTATTGTCTCCAGTTCTGGGTGCCTCATTTCAGGAAAGATGTGGACAAATTGGAGAAAGTCCAGAGAAGAGCAACAAGAATGATTAAAGGTCTGGAACACTTGACTTATGAAGGAAGATTGAAAGAGCTGGATTTGTTTAGTCTTGAAAAGAGGAGACTGAGAGGAGATATAACAGTTCTCAAGTACCGAAAAGGTTGCAATGAGGAGGAGGGAGAAAAATTATTCTTATTAACTGCTGGTGATAAGACAAGAAGCAGTGGTCTTAAATTACAGCAAGGGAGGTTTAGGGTGGACATGAGGAAAAAATTCCTAAGTGTCACCATGATTAACCGCTGGAATAAGTTGCCTAGGGAGGTTTTGGTATCTCCATCAGTGTAGATTTTTAAGAGCAGGTTAGACAAACACCTGTTAGATGGTACTTGGTCCTGCCATGAGTGCATGGGACTAGACTCGATGACCTCTCGTGGTCCCTTCCAGTTCTATGATTATTTAAAGACCCTTTGCTGTCTCCTTAGCTGGTATAAGACAGAATAGCTCTATTAACTCTCTGTATTACAAATATGAAAATCCTGTACTGCTTATATCCTTAAGGGATAATTATTTACCTATAATTTTGCTCCTTTGAGATGTCATCACACATAATTTGTACTCATCCAGCCACTTCCCTTGTGAGTTTAGAGTCCTGTGTTTCTTTGCTGTGTTTACACATTTTAGAATGAATAGCAAAAAAAAATCCTATCAGAATTATATTTCATGCATTTCTAATTGGCTATTGTTGGAAGCTGTTTTTGAGCAACACATGAACTGGCTGGAACATTTTGAGAAATGGTATAAAGGCAGTTAATGGTTGTCTGTATGTAATACTCAGGTAATCACTATCACTGTCTGTGTATTGCAACAGTGCTGTAATGATTTTGTTCAGTACTAGACTAGGGACACATACTCATTTGACTGTAAAGGGTTTCAAACACCCTGACCATGGGGAGAAAAAAACCCTGTGCTTATCTCCTAAGAATAGAATCAAGGATGGACTATTAGGTATATTTAAGAAAGGCATAGTCCTACAAACTCATTCTTAGAAGTGCCATATTTGTGTATTTATTGTGCGATCAATTGCTTTTGTTTCCTGTTTAGAAATGGAAAAAAAAGTGAAAGAGGAGAGAGCAGCAAGAGGCAAAGCAGAAAATCGAATAGTTGAGATTGAAAAACAATGTTCGATGCTGGACTTTGACCTGAAGCAGTCTCAGCAGAAGATCGAGCACCTTGTTGAGCAAAAGGAGAGGCTAGAAGATGAAGTAAGCAAAATATGCATTGTTGCCAAGCAACAAAGACAAATTAAAGAATGATAGTTACATTAAAAAATAGGAAACTGAGTCCATTTAAGCAGAGATGGTTTATGTAGCATAGCATTAGTGGATATAATTGTACTCACAAGTTTAATCTAAATGGTGCAAAGGTTTATATCTAAGTAAGTTGAATGGCATAGCTTTCTTAGACCCTGGATAACATGTCTGTCTTTCAGTCTTCCTTTATAAGAGCTATGCATAAATAGTGAACTGACTCCATGCTTGAAGTCAGTGGGGTCATATGCAATAAGTTTTGCAGAGTTTATGGATTTGAAAACAGCTAGCATATTTTCTTCTGCATTATCAAAGACTTCTATTGATTATTGAAAAATATGCTGTATGTGTATAAAGGAACCTAAAGTGAATTACAATAGCCAGTAAATTCAAATGTGAATGTGTTCGTATTAATGTTACTTAGCAAGATCTAACATTTGGCATGTTGTATTTATTTCATTCCTTAATTTATAACATTGCTAGTTAGTTACTGTGAAAAGCTAACTTTTCTATGTCCTGTCTCTTTTGTGTTTGAGCTCTCACCTGACTGATGTATTAATACAGTTTTTGCATTTCATTTTATTTATACTTTTTTAAAAATAGAAAAGATTGCGTGTGAGTTTGAATGTACAATCTTATTTACACTTGCAAATTAGATACTTTGCATGTTCTGAATTTGTACCCTTTGGAATGCAGTTCAAAGCATGCACAAGCTGAAAAATTTTCTTAGGTATATAACAGCTAGTTATTAAAGTCGCATCCCCATTGTCCTTTTAGATTAAATTGGAAGAGTCAGTCTGAAAGCTTTTTTGCTGGGCCTTATTGTTTGCAATTCAGATTTTAGACATGCTGTTAGCTGCATAACTTTCTAGAGGAAAGACATAAAGCTTATAAAACCTGAATTCTACAAAGAAGAAGCCTCTTTGGCCTCTTCTATTGTCACTTTTAAGGTAGAGTAGATGAGAGGGAATACAGGTGTTAGAAAAGTAAAAAAGTGAATGGCAGACAACTGGTAAGTTCTGGAGGGTGAAATATAGTCTACAATCTATAAGAAAACTAGCTTCTGTGATGTTATTGCTCGTCAGTAATATTGGAGATTTTTAAATATTTGTATGCATTATTTAATGAGTAAAATTCAGGAACTCGTGACACTTGACATAAAATAATGCATACATGAAACACTTACTTTTAACAAAATCCTGGCAAATATTTGGTACAAGAATTTTAATTAAAATGACTTATTAAACAATTAGGTTAAGAATCTAACACTTCAGCTGGAACAAGAGACAAATAAGCGAGTAATGACACAGAATGAACTGAAAACACAAGCTTTTGAGGCAGACAACTTGAAGGGTTCTGAGAAGCAGCTAAAACAGGAGATCAATACGTTGTTGGAAGCGAAGAGGTTGTTGGAATTTGAGTTGGCTCAACTCACTAAGTAAGTAGAGGTCAAAAATAAAATGGAAAATTCTGTTTTGTCATTCTCATTTATTTTGTCTGTCACCTTTTTCCAGAAACCAAAAATACTTAGGGTGTTGGCATTTTTTCCTAAAAATACATCAGTACAAAGATGTGAATGTATTTATAGTATTGGAATACTTTTGTTTTGAAATGTAAAAAGCTTTGCTTGGTTGATACTTCTGTACTCAGGCTTGTCCAGCTTTTCTGGAGCACTTGAAGTGCCTATCTAAAAACCACCATTAGAGATTTAGACTTCAGAGCATCTGTTGGAGAACAATTGAGCCTCATGAAGGGATACATTTTTTTTCTCTCCTCCAAACACTCCTCCTTTCACTTACGAGTTTTTTAGCTAGTCAGGGAACAGCATTATTTTTCCAGCAAGAATATCCTTCCTTTATTGGACCTGTGCCACAATAGTCTACAATTGAACACCAAAACAAAGCCCTTTTCTGAGCCACTGCTTCCCTTCCAAATTATCCAGTGATTGTGACAGGATAAATCATATTGTTAAACCAGAATCTTAGAATAAGGTTTTTAAGAGTTACCATGGATACAGGTAGTATATGAAGTATGTGATAGGTGTGTATGAAGGACAAATGGGTAGCTTTTAAATGAAGTCTTGTTTTCTCTCTTTCAGGCAGTATAGAGGAAATGAAGGTCAGATGCGGGAGCTTCAGGATCAACTTGAAGCTGAACAGTATTTTTCGGTAGGTTCATGAAGTATTTTACAAAAATAAAAGATGGTTTTATTTATAACTTCATGACTGTATATCCCAGTGTTAAGTCATGAGGGACACAAAACTACTAAAAATATACAAATAATACACAAAATCAAACTAACAACATGAAAAGATTGTGATTTGTTTATGGTAACATGCATAAATACTATATCTGGTCTATTACCATTTTGTTTGCATGATTTTGTGGGTGGTAAAGTACTATATTCCATTTATGTTGTATAAGTAATAGCACTTTATATGAAAACATATAGTAGGGACATGCCCCCCAAAACTTCCTAAAATGCCTCAGGTAAACTGGTTCCAAATTAGTTTGTTCATAATCTAGCAGACTTGCAAAAAGCAGCAGTGCTGTGAAGATGAAGGTGGGTGGGTTGTAATGCCAGGCATTGCTTCCCCATCGCACTTCTAAATTGGATAGATTAAGGCTAGTTTAAAGGCCCAGTAGATCTTCTAATCTCACTTCCTATATATCACAGACCACGAAATTTTACCGAGCAACCCCTGTGATTGAGCCCAATAACTTGTTTTCGGCTAAAACGGGTCTTCCAGAAAGTCATTTTATCTGGATTTTGAGATATCAAGAGATGGAGAATAAACAACTTCCCTTGGTAGTTTCTTCTATGGTTAATCACCCTTACTTTTCAAAATTTAGCCCTTATTTCTAATTTGAATTTATCTGGCTTCTGCTTCTACAAACTAGTTCTTGTTACACCTTTCTCTAAAGTTAGAATCCAGTAGTACCCAGTATTTTCTTCTCAAGAAGGTACTTGTATTCTGTATTCAAGTTACATTTCATTCTTCTTTTTAGTAAGCTGAACATATTGAACTTTTTAAGTCTCTTAATGCAAGTCCCTTAATATATCAAGCCTCAAATAATTTTTTGGGGTCTTTTCTGTACTCTCTCCAATTCTTCAATATTTTTATTAGAATATGGACAACAGAGATGTATACAGTATTAAATAGCCACGTCACCAATTCCATATACTAAGGCAATATTAAACGCTATTTAATATTCAATGTATCCAAGTGAGTAAGATTCATAAAGTCTTCTGTTTGCAAAGCCTTAGTATTTGAGAAAGTTTTGGCTTAGTCTTGACATCTAATGACTCAATCCAGGCTCTAACTTTGTAGGATATTACAAATGGGGAGATAGAGATTCCTGTATTGTGGCTGTCTAACACATTTCATGATAAAACAATTTTGTGACCTTTTAAAGTTCTAATACTTCTATTCTTTGCCACGGGCTTTGAAAATTACCAGGGAGCAAGCCTTTGGGCTGGAGAAGTGTCTTTTCTTTGTCCCATGAGATTCCATTGAGATTTAGCTTAGATAAAAACTGTTAAAAAAATCACATATATCTCACTTGCATGCCTCAGGAAAAATTTGGCATCATGCTAAAATAATAACTGAATAGGAGCATTTTAAAAATTCAGACTCTCACTGTTGCTGCATCAGTGGGATGGAGAGCCAGACAAGACTTCCCCATCATTTCCTAAACTGACTGTATGGCCCCACTGCCCTGTTCCTCCCTCTGAGATAATAGCTTGCTGGTGTTGCCACCAATAATGTAGTTAGTTCTGTAGTTCAAGTGATAGAAATCTGTGCTACACTGAAGAAGCTATAGGAGGTCAGATTCTGATGATGATGCATGACCGAGGGTGGTTCCAGTTGTACACAATGGAATTTGTTTTTACTTTAAATAAATTGAGAAATTACATTAAAAACTATATTAAATACATTATTTAAGTTGGAAAGTCAAGTATTCAAAAGTTAGAAAATCTGGATTCACAGGGCTTCTCTGCAATCTTATTTCTGCTTCTTTGTGTATGTACATTATGACAATCTTTAATTATCTGACACATACAATGTTTCTTTTCATGCAGATAGAACTCCTGCTTCATTCAGTGTACAAGTTATATACATAGGGGATTGAATTAAGGTTCACAGACAGTTATAAATCTGGCATTTTTTAACTTTTGAGTACTTTACTTTGCAACCCAAATAATTTTTAATATACCTTTTGTATGTAATACTATACCTAGTTTGTTCAAGTGACTGTTCATGCCCCTAAAATATCTTCCTTCTATATGTGGGATGCTTGATTCACAATCTGGCCACTCTAACCAAAATTGTTATATTTTATGTCCTAATGTTGTCCCTCTTACCTGCAGTCTCCGGTGGGATCACTCAGAGGTAAGGTACTATTCAGTTTGAGTAAGCATGGCAAAATCAACACACTGATCAAGCCAAATGCATTGTAATATAATCTATTAATCCAAATAGTTGACTTGGTCATTTGGTTAAATATAATGAAAATCATCTTGAGCTTGTGCATATGAAAGTATTTGGGTCAGTGTAAATGGGTTTATGCAAGAGACTCTTAGGAGGAAGAATGAAATGTACCTTTATGCTGTGGTAGGCTCAGCAATATTGTTCCTCGGTATGTTTGTGCCTAACTATAGAGAAAATAGCAACCTGCGCACTCTACACATGTTTCTCAATATGCTATTATCCTGTGGGCATCTCTGTTGATTGAGCTTCAACAGAGCAGTGGTTCATGGCACTCAAGGACCGCTCTCCTCACCTTCATGCATGGGAATTGAATTGCATCAATGTTGTACTCGGGCTCTTTCATGTCTCTCATTTGGCTAGAGGACTTGTTTCATTTGTGTGAGTACAGACAATGGCATAAGATGCTCTCTAATGCATGAACTTTAAATATCCTTGTTGGGTTTATATAGTCAGTTGAGAAATATTTTATATCTGACATAGGTTCAGAGTTAACTTAATCTTTGACACCCCTCTGCCCACCCCTCCCCCCCAAGTCTTCCTTGAAGGCATATGCTTAAGGTGTCAGATTCTCAGTCATCTTCTCTCTCGGAAAAAGATGCACGTGTCTCTCCTTCTAGACTGAGGCTTAGGTGTGCAGGCCTTCTGCACTTCACTGTACTTTCCCCTGTAGATCTGACCAGGGTCGAGCACTTCTACACCTGTTACAACCTAACCTTCACAAAACACAGTACATTTGTTTTTATGGTAAATGCATTACAGAGTTAACATATAAAACCCATAAAAGTTCCTATACACATGCTAAAAGCTTACAGAGGTCATTCATCAGTCTTCTGGAGTCTAGTGGACCAAAGTCTTCCAACTTTTCCTCAAGGCTTGCCCACCTCCCCAGTCCCCACTTCCTACTTTTAAAAGAAGGTCCTGTCTGTTTGCTGGTTCAGAAAGAAGGCCCTAAGTTAGCTTAAATTGAGCCTTTTTATGCCAAAAACCCTTTCTTTGACTGGTGGTTTCTGGACCAGTATATGCAAGTCTCCCCAGGTTGTGGTAGGTTTCTGGAAGTGTTTACAACCTGAGTGAGTCATCTTAATCACCACCTACTGTTTTTGATTCCAGAAGGAGGTGTGGTAGCTTTCCTCCCAGAGTTGCATAGAAATCATTACATAAACAAGCAATACAATATGGTCCGCAAAGATATCACTGCACCAACTGCCTAACTGTTGTGAAACTTTTTTTATAGAATCACAGCAAAGGAGAGTTCTAAGGAGGGATTTGAATGATGATTTCTTCTTAATGCTTTTGTTACAGACACTTTACAAAACTCAGGTAAAGGAGCTTAAAGAAGAAATTGAGGAGAAGAATAAAGAAACTCAAAGAAAAATACAGGACTTGCAAAATGAAAAGTATGTCCATTTTATATTTTCACGCAGATATATGTTTATCTTCTACAGTATTGTGGTATCAATTTTGAAGCCCCGAATCCAGGATTTTAAAAAAATATATTCCTTTCCTGTAGTAGTGCTGAAAAATGACTGTTTATTTTTTTTTTTTTTTTAAAAAGTATAACGTCTTGTAATATAGTGAATACATAGTACGTTGTTTTTATTGATGGATGATTAAAATGGAGTCAGGGTTTTTGTTCATGTTTATTTTCTTGGATTAGGTTTGGAGTTTTTGGAGAGAAAGTTTAGTCTTGAGAGTTCAGAAATGTCTGACATTTTGAAAATTGTTTTGTTGTATTTATAATTTTATTTGTAAAATGCACTCATCCACCCCTCCAAAATATCGCTAGCCTGGTAATTGCATGTATTTTTTGAGCCAATAGGTTCTGAGGCAAAGAATTTTAATGGAGATAATACTTCATTTGAAAGCTCATTTTAAATGTGTAGTATTAATTATTACACTAATTAAATTCATCCAAATGTGAAATAGTTTTTAATTGAAAAAAATCTACAATTTACAGTATTTCAAAACTTATGAAAGACTATTACTTCAAACTGTTTCCCATTTAATATATCTCCCATTTGTTCTTCTATCTATGCAGAAGTAGGCCTTCCATTTTACAATTTTTATTCAAAAAATGTTGGCTTTGCACCTGTCCATATTACAGAACTCGTGCTACTTGACAAGCATGGTTATTGGTCTGCATCAGTACTGCAGAAAATCGTAAAAAGTAAATGCAAGCATGTTAAAAATAATGTTCACCGTGGATTTGGGAAGAAGGATGGGAAGGAGAGAGAAGAGACACCATATTGTTAAACATAAAATAAGGAGAGACAATCAATCAAACATAGCCCCAGGCAAGAAAATATAGGAGAGTCTCAGTCCCCAAAGGTGGGGAGAAGGGAAGAAACACTCCCTCTGACCCTCTTGGTGTCTCCTCTCTCCATTTCCCAATTAATTTTTTGTCATCTTATGGGGACTTTTTATTCCCTCAGCCTTTCAGCATAATACCTGTATATGTTGTATACCTTTTTAGTTAAATATATACATGAGCTGTTCTAAACTGATTCTGATTGTTGCCTGTCTATAATAGGGCTCATCTGTCCTACAAATACACCAAATTGGGCTGCTCAGTTGTAGCATAGTTGTTCTTGAACTGGGAAATTACATGTTTATTTTGCAATATGGTTAAGCCTTTAACCAATACTGCAATAAAAAGCTAAACTGGCTTTTGTATGCTTAGGGGAAATGGTGAGGGTCACCTCTGTATTGCAATGTGATACCATGCTTTTACCACATTGAAGGCTATGATGCTTCCTTGGGTTGTGAAGCATCTTGCTACAACATGCCTTTAACATGAGGAAGCCAAGTACTGTGCCTGCTGTGGGTCAGCTCCCTAACTCCACTGGCCATGGGGAACACAAGGACTTCTCTATAGGCCTTACAAGCCCCACTGTCACTCTGTAGGTTACCAATTAGCACACCCCAACCCTCCAAATGTCATCCTGGAGTGTTCAGCCCTTCGTCTGCTGGACACTCTCAGTATTCACAGATTCA
Organism: Pelusios castaneus; assembly: GCA_007922175.1. Classification (NCBI taxonomy): domain Eukaryota; kingdom Metazoa; phylum Chordata; order Testudines; family Pelomedusidae; genus Pelusios; species Pelusios castaneus. Next base: position 16,631,014 of record ML685766.1, read on the forward strand.
TTGCTTCCAAAGAAGTAGTACATCCCAGCTTGCCAGTTCCATCTTGGTTCACTGCTCAGCACTTAGATGTGTTTATAGTGAAATCAAGTATGCATTTATTTAATAAGGTATAGTGATTAAATTAGTAGTAAGTAGAAATACTGAAAACCAATAGTTACATATAAAATCATAACACACATTCAAGAGCCTAGACTTGAGACATCAGAGTATCCTGTCAATTGTAGAATATTGCTCACCCCAAATTGTTGCTAAGCTTTACAGCCAGGCTGGCTCTGACACTCCTTTATTGAGACAAGCATAAAGTCAATTTGACTCCTAGGTGAAGGATTCATTGTGTTCCTTTGCACTTCAAGATACTAGACCAATCCTTTGCCTTTATTCGTAAACGGGACATCCTCCGTGCTGTTTTTTGCTTTCTGTAGATTTCCTCCCTTATAGATTTCATAGTCATTCCATTCACACTTGGCTCAGCATGCAAGTAGGCATATAATACAGAAGTGGCCAGATTGGGAGAGTAATGTCGGTTACCACCTGCCTGAAAGAAACGTCTTTGCAGTATGTCACTTCATGGTGATCTGCCTTAATGTCAAGACCTTAACAACACAATTTTTAGTGTAGGTACATAACTCCTTAAATGCCATCTGTACATACAGTTACAGTGATTATGACTACCACTGGGTTTCTAGCTCCCGGGAAAGATCTTGCATGTCAGCCTTCAGTAAACAATTATGAATATATCTGACCCATGGGATCTCTGTAAAACCCTCTGCACCTGCTGTGCCCCCTGCAGTTGGCCCCACAGGGACTGTGGGTCACAGGGGCCAGGTACATTATAACCTCCCCAACACGGCTGCATTTGTAGTGCAGGTGGACCCTTAGACACAACATTATTGCAAAAAAATTGTGCTTCTGCAAAAACTACTCCTATAACTTCCATCATCCTCCCAGGCAGTATAGAGCATGGTTTCTGAACAGTCTTTAACTGCATTGCATGTGAATGCAAGCCATACAACTGTTATGCATTAGCCAAGGTTGAAAAAGGTTTGAAGCATTTTATCAAGTGCAGAATGGATAGGACTTGTGTCTTTTTATAGTGCATTACATTATAGGTGTCAGTTACCATTTTTAATGTATGGCTATAACCTTCCCTTGGTCCTTTACAGGCAGTGTTTTTTAAAAATGCATTGACAGGTACAATCTGGGCTTGTCTGTTCTCCCTGCAAAATGTTAAGCGTTTTCCATAGGAAACATAAGATCTTAACATTCTGTTATAGAGAAACTCTTGCTACACAGTTGGATCTGGCTGAAACCAAAGCTGAGTCAGAGCAGTTGGCCCGAGCTCTCCTTGAAGAACAGTATTTTGAATTGACTCAGGAGAGCAAGAAAGCATCATCAAGAAGTAGGCAAGAAATTATTGATAAAGACAACATTATATGCCGGGTAAGTTGTTGGTAGGTAAACAAATAAAATGTGGATTCATTGTCAAAAATCCCCACAAATATTAAAACTATTACTAAAAATTTGTTTCTTAAGTTCAACAAGTAAGACCTTTTTTCCAACAAACAACTTTGCCATTGAATGTGTGTACATAAAAATTAAGAGACGGGATTTTAAAATCCAGCGTTTTTGTTTATGCAAATTGAGGTAGAATTTTGCATCTGCAGTTATTTGTGTTCATAATTTCTGCCATTTAGATATCTCAGTATCTGAGCTGAGGGCACGTTCAGGTATTTAGATGTTTGTTACATTTAGTGCTGTCAATTAATTGCAGTTAACTCAAGTTATTAGTACAACGCATTAACTACGTTTAAAAATAGATTTTGATTACTATACAGAATACAAAGTGTAAATGCTCACTGTATATTATTTTTATTAAAATATTTGCACTGTAAAAAGAATGAATAATATTTTTAGTTCACCTCTTACAAGCACTGTTGTCCAAGCTCTTACTGTGAAAGTGCAACTTACAGATGTAGAATTTTTTTTAACATAACTGCACTCAAAACCAAAACAATGTAAAATGTTAGAGCCTTCAAGTCCACTCAGTCCTCCTCCTTTTTCAGCTAATCACTAAGACAAATAAGTTGGTTTACTTTTATGGGAGATATTACTTGTTTATTATTTACAATGTCACCTAAAAAAAAGTGCGCAGGCTGAAAAAGTGCGCAGGCTCCTGAGTGCTCTTCTTAAAGTGACAACACTCCCCCAACATGTATGTAATCTCTCTCTTTTCTCCCCCGAAATATTTAAATAAATGGTATTCTATTATTATTTAACAGTGCAATTGAAACTGTGATCAATAGCAGGTATTTTAATGTCATGATTGATTGTGATTTTTTTTTAATCATTTGATCATCCTAATTATATTAGTTGAGTTCCCAAATAAAAGTGGAAATAAAAAAAGAGACTGTATTGAAAACAAGTTAAGAATCAAATCCATTATCTTTCAATCAGCTTTTTCTAATTACCTCCCACCATCCCTCACTATCTTTTAAAAAAAAAATCTTTGTAAATTTCTTCAGGGATCTGGTTACATAATCACTTTCCTCATTCAGAAAGGATTTGAAAGTCATTGGGGATTTTTCCAGGCAAATATTTTAAAATCAAAATATACAAGTTAGGAGGTCTTAGCTTTGAAGAGCAACTTTTAAATTTTTGCATTATGTTGACAGTAATGTGTTAACAAAGAGTTTTGACTCTCAGACCCTATTAATTTGTGGTGTAATATTTATGTTTTATAATACTGTTAAGCTGTGGTCTCCCACTATAGCCTCCTGCATACAAAGGCATACAGAGTGCACTGCCTTACATAACTCCTCAGTAAAACTTTAAGGATGACAATAGAATGCACTGTTTCTCTTGCATGCTGTTATGCATGTTACATTCCCACATCGTTATTTAAAGTAACATTTATTGCACTAATGTTACATGTGCAATAGCCTCATCAAATAACCTTTGACTTTCCAGAATACCCCATTTTCCTTTGAGATTAATTTAAATGACTTCACCAATATCCAATCTAAGTAGGAACTTCCATGGACTGTGAGTGATAGGAAATAATTTTGGAAAGCTGAAATTTTGGAATTCTGTGACTCTCAACTAATTCTCTGAATTCAGTTATAGCTATGTGTTGTCATTTACATAGATGTTTCTTAAAATTTACTGAAACCGGCTGTATCAAGCAACTCTGAAGATCTGCTTATTTTCTTAAATTCTGTTGGTTATTATTTACTGCGCACTGAGAAGTGCTCAACACTGCGTCGACCATAAAAGTTGACCTAATCCTTTCTCAGAGATAGTTTCAGCCCAATCATCTCACAGCTGCAGTGCGTATAACAGTCTCAAGGCCATACAGATAGTATTGGATGCGGCCCACATAACACATGTGCAGCCCACAATGGTAAATAAATTAAGAATCACTGGTTTTTGTGAAAGTTTTGAAATATAAACAGATAAGTAAGTATGTATTCTTCTTCAATGCTTGCTCATGTTGATTCCAAGTACCTGTGCATGTGCCACATGCACAGTCGTCAGGAGGCTTTTCCACTAGCGGTACCCATCAGGTCAGTGCAGGCACCTCCTGTAATCATGCCCCCATGACTCATTATATAAGGCCCACCAACTTGCTGCCTCTTCAGCTCCTTCTTACCACCCATGACAGTCATTGGAGCTACACGTCTCTTCTTTTGCTTCAGTAAGCATTCCCTTAATGGTCTCTATTGTTGAACCTGTAAATAGTTAGCTCAGAATTAGTTGTTAGTTCGTTTAAGTTTATGTTGGGGACAGAGGGTCCCCTATTATTGTTTCCCCACCCACCCAGGAATCGGGGCATGTCTTGGTCCCAAAGATTCAAACCATGTGGGAACTACCATAAGCCAATGACAAGGGGTAATCCCTATGGATCCTGCTTGAACTGTCTGGGTGAATTCCACCAGACAGATCACTGTGGGATTTGCAAGAAATGTTGTCCTAGGACCAAGTAGGAGCAGACTGTCAGGCTGAAACACCTCCTCATGGAGGCAGCCCTTCATCCCCAGCCATCAGGCCAGTTGGACCCTGCACCTAGCCCTTCAGTGCAGTATGCCAGTCTCAATTAAGGGCCTGCAGTGCTAAGGAAGGACTCGGCACCTGCAGATACTCAGCACTGCCATTCTCTGGCGCTGAAGTCAGCCAAGCACTGTTTGCACTCACTGGTGTTGTAGAAGAGGCATAAGAAAACTGACACAGAGTGCTCGCCCGTGGTTACAACGGGGGAAACAGAACGAATGTGCACATCCTAGGCCAGAGAACTGGTGCCTACCCCACTGGGGTCAGCACCATCAACTCCAGTCTTGCAGTCTGTCAAGTCCAGTGCCAGTGGAATCACCTATAACGGAGAGCCTGGTAGAGAAATTAAATTTCCCTTCCACCCTGGAAGGGAAATGTTTGAGGCAGCTAGAGTCCTGTTAACTATGATGGCACAGCAGTCCCCTTCCAGACCAGAGTGGGCACGGGATGTAAGACCTCCAACACTACAGCAAAGCGTGGTGCTGTCTAGAGCAGTGGTTCTCAATCTTTTGTGGATCGCAACACACTTGACAGCATATCAGGACCCTACAGGACATACCAGGCCACCCCCTCCAGGCCAAATCCAGTCATGTCCCAGTCTCTTTGTGACACTTAATGCTGTGTGGCGACACAGTAATGTGTCCTGACACAGTGATTAAGAACCACTGATCTAGAGGTAAACTGGCCTTGATGTGGCACGAGTCATCTTCTCCAGGCTTTGTTCTACTTGGCACTGCTGTTTGGAGTCAGGATCATTGGACTCAGAGACAGAGTCGAATATCTCCAAGCATATCTGGCAGCAGTCAAAGCAGCGCTGCTGCAGACAGAAGATAGGACAAGCCCCTCTCCTGGGTCCAAGTCAGCACAGTGGCAGGTGCTTGTGCAATGGCCCTTTTGGATCCCATGTGCATACAATCAGGTCCAGGGGTCCTACTTTAGAGGTTCCCAGTCCTTTGGTTCAGAAGGACAGGCTCCCCTACCGACCAAGTATCACTTATCACCACATGGTGCCAAGACAGGCTCAGAGTGTGACTTTTAGGGATCAGCACTGAGTATGAGAACTCCACGCAGGGAGAAACTGCGATCCTGAAGGTCAGGAGGGTCTGGCACTACTCAGGCCTTGTACACACTACAGAGATATCGCGCAGTAAGGCTCCTTACCGCGTGATAACAATCAAAGTGTCCACACATGAAAGCTTCTTGTTGCACAGCAACAGCCTCTTGCCGCGCAACATGTAAACCACCCCAAACGAGGGTGGTAAGGCTTACCATGGAACAGTTGTTCCGTGGTACAGCCTGTGTGGACGCTTGTTGCGCCGTTGACAGCCTCCAGAAATGTCCCAGAGTGCCAAACTGGGCCACTCTGGGACATTGGAGCTGTCAAATATGTCAATTTCACTGCTCTAGCTGAGCAGTGAAATTGACATATTAAAATGGCCAGGTTCGGCGGCTGAGGGATTGGCCGGCTGGACCGGGGAGGGCAGCCGGCTCAGTCTACCCCCCTAGCTGAGCTGCGGGGTGGCCCGAACCGGCTGCTCTCACCGTTCGGGTCAGCTCCGGGGCTGAGCTAGGGGGGGCGGCCCAAACTGGCTGCTCTCGCTGGTTCAGGCCACCCCTCTAGTCCAGCTGCAGGGCTTTGGGTGGCGGCGGGAGCAGCTCCCGCCGCCACCCGAAGCCCCGGGACTGAGCTAGGGGGGTGGCCCAAACCGGCGAGAGCAGCCAGTTCGGGCCACCCCCCTAGTCCAGCTGCAGGGCTTCGGGTGACGGCAGGAGCAGCTCCCGGTGCCACCCGAAGCCCCGCAGCTGAGCTAGGGGGGTGGCCCGAACCGGCTCGGGCTCCCACCGCCACCCGAAGCCCCGGGCTGAGCTAGGGGGCTGCAGGGCTTCGGGTGGCGGCAGTGCCGCAGCTCCAGCTGCCACCTGAAGCCCTGCAGCCCCTAGCTCAGCCCTGGGGCTTCAGATGTGGTGGCCCGAACCCTAGCTCAGCCCCGGGCTTACCTAGGGTTCAGGCCACCCTCCC
>ML685766.1:16637480-16661871 GCA_007922175.1 Pelusios castaneus
GGCAGTGCATGGTGGGACAGGTGCCCGCCATGCACTGCTCTTGTATCACAAAGAAGCGTTCACACAGTGAATGCTCCTTTGCAATTCAAGTAGCAGGTGTGTACACACCAAAGCGCTATAAATATAGCGCTTTTCTTGTCCCGCAATAGTTTTTATTGCGGGACAAGTTTGTAGTGTGTACATAGCCTCAGAGTATCATCATCATCCCACTTCCCTCCCCCTAACAAGACACTGGCAGGAAGTTCAACAGCTCCACCCCCTATAGACAACAAGGCCCAACAAGAGCTGTTACGGAGAGTGGTCCAGAACCTGGGGCTCCAAGCAAACTCTGTAGCAGAGTATCCCCTCTACAGCAAAGGGGATTAAAAGAAAATACTTCACGCTCTCAAAGGGGCATGAGTACCCTTTACAGTTGACATTTTTGGTGGTAGCCTTTCATCCCAAACAGAGCTCTTCCTTCACATCACAGTTGGGGACCTGAAAGCAGTTCGCTTAGCCTTCCGAACTTTCCAGGCCCATCTGGAAGGCAGATGTGTATCCGTCATAATGGACAACACAACAGCAATGTTTTATATAAACAGACAGAGTAGACAATGTTTCTGTCCCCTATGCCTTAATGCCTTCAAGTTGTGGCACTTCTGTATAGCCCACTCCATACATCTAGAGGCATCTTACCTTCTAGGGTCTCAGAACAAGCTGGCGAACCATCTCAGCAGCTCCTTCTGCAACCACAAATGGTCTGTTTGCCTGGATATAGTAAACAGCATCTCCCAGTGGTGGGGAGTTTCCCAGGTAGATCTGTTTATAACAGGACTTAACAGAAGTGTTAGCAGTTTTGCTCATTCCTGAGCCACAGCCCAGACTCAATCGCAAACACGTTCCTCTTTCCTTGGGAAGACTGCCTGCTCTATGCTTTCCTGCCCTTCCTGTTTATTCACAAGGTCCTGCTCAAGGTCAGGAAGGAGAGAGCGTCCATTATACTGATAGCCTGAGCCTGGCCCAACAACACTGGTACACTATGTTACTGGAACTGTCAGTGGCCACTCCAATCATGCTAACACTGGTGCCTAACCTAATCACCCAGGACCACCTCCAATATTCCAGTAGCAAGTCTGTCCACCTCACGGTGTGGAAGCTTCATGGTGAATTGCATAGAGTCAGCATGCTCAGAGCCTTTTAGGGAAGTCCTCCTTGGTAGCAGGAAACCATCCACCAGAGCTCTGTACCTGGCCAGTTGGAAGAGATTTTTCATTTGGGAAATACGGAAAGGCACCATTCCAATGCAAGCATCAATACCCTTCATCTTTGACTATCTGCTGCACTTGAAGCAGCTAGGTCTAGTGGTGACGTCCCTAAGAGTTCACCTAGCGGCGATCTTTGCGTTCCATTCAGGGGTGAATGGTCGATCAGTCTTTGCTAATTCAGTAGTGACCCGTTTTCTCAAGGGCCTCAATAGACTGTACCCCCAACTTTGCCATCCAGTACAGATATGGGACCTTAACGTGGTGCTTTTTAGGCTAATGGGGCCCTCATTGAGCCCATGGCACCATGCTTACTCCTTTACCTCTCATGAAAGGTAGTATTCCTGGTTGCCATAATCTGAGCCAGGAGAGTATCTGAGCTGAAGACCCTGATATCCAGGCTTCTGTGCTTGATTTTCTATAAGGACAAGTTCCAGTTGCAACCTTATCCAGCCTTTCTCCCTAAGGTGATATCTTAATACCATACAGGCCAGGCAATTTTCTTCCCAGTGTTCTACCCCAAGCTACCCCAATAGCAGAGAGCAACATCTTCACTCCCTAGATGTAAAAAAGGCATTGACTTACTACATCGGAAGAACAAAGCCATTTCTTAACCAAACTCTTTATCGCAATACTGGACAGGATCAAAGGTCTCTTGGTGTCATCCCAGGGCATTTCATCATGGATGATGTCCTGCATTCAAACTTGCTGTGATCTAGCAAACATCCCAGCTCTAGCACTGACAGTGAGTTCCATGGGGGTACAGGCCTGCTCAGTAGCATTCCTGGCTCACGTCCCTACACAGGAGAGTTGCAGGGCTGCGACATAGTCATCGATCCATACGTTCACCTTGCATTATGCCATCACTAAGCAACCAGGGACGAGACAGCATTCATCAGAGCAGTGTTTCAATCAGTGATCCAGTGAGCTCCAACCCCCTCCTCCAATGGTCCACTTGGGAGTCACGTACTTAGTTGCATGAGCAAGCATTCAAAAAAGAAACTGTTACTTACCTTTTCATAACTGTTGTTCTTCAAGATGTGTTGCTCAGGTCCATTTCAAGACGCACCAGCCTTGCTTTTTGTTGGAACCAGCCAGCAAGAATGACATGAAGAGATGGCAGGTGGGTGGGGCCCTATCTATGGTGCCACTGAGGCACAACTCCAGGGGGTACGTGTGCTGACCCAATGAGTATTGCTAAGGGAAAAACCTCCCAATGACTGCATGCAACATGCACACACGTATTTGAAATGGACATGATTCGTACATCTTGAAGAACAGAACTTAGGAAAAGGTAGGTAACCATTTCATCTAAGAATGGTGATTCTATGTATAATACTATTATTGATTTAAGATTATTTTAAAGAATAAATGCAGCTTTAAATATGGGTAGGATGTACAGTAAATGCTTTGTTTTAAAGTGTATTTGTTTTCATTTAGCTGGAAGAAAAAAATAATACATTAACCAAAGAATTTGAGTTTCTAACAAAAGAAAAAGCAGAGCTACTTGAAAAAAATAAGAAACAGGCAGAAGGTATGGCATGTTTTTTGAGTTTTAAATAATATTATGATTATGCAAAATTGATTACAGACAAGTATGTGCGTGCTGTTGCAGAGCTGCAAACCAGCTTTAACAATCAACATTAATAGCCATATAATCTTTTCCACCTTGTCAGCATGAAATTAATTATTTCCTTCTTTCCATGGAATTGGGTACATGTGGTCCCTTTTCTGCTCTTTAGGGATTTCAGGTGGCAGCAGCTGTAGAGGCAGCCTGTACTGCCATGAGGATGAGAAAAAGCTGTGGGGAGCTAGGAGCTAGCAAAATGTTATAAGACTTCCCTGTATCTGATGGTTTTGTGGGACAAATATCCAGGCCCAGGGCCATCCCCGGGGGGCAAACAGAGCACCACAGCCCCTCCTTCCATGGTCGCCTCACTGCCTTTGGCACCAAGCTGAAGGCGGCGGGGCAGGAGGGCTATGCCCGGCCCCTGGGCTGGCCCTCTCCGCCCCCCAGAGCGGAGCAGGCAGGCCCAAGGGCAGAGCACGTGGGGCCTAGCCTCTGGGACAGCCTGCCCCACATGGCCAGCTCCCTCCCCCGCAGCCGGCTCCGGCTCCACCCCCCCACACAGGCAGCCTCGGCCTCCGGGCCGGAACTGGAGCATTTCCCCTCTCAGACCCAAGGAGCTGCCCACTAAGGTACATCAAATGTGTATTTAGAAAAACTAGGAAATTACCAGAAACAAAATTTTCATTTAGTGACAACTCAGATTGCATCAGGGCACCGTATCCAGTCATCTGCATAAAAATCAGAAGTTAAAGGAAGTCTCTTGCATTCCTTACCACCTTCATATAGTCTACAACAGTGTTAACACACTCCGTAAAGCTTTCACTCTTCTGTCCAACAGATACTTAAAGCAGTATATAATCTAATTTCATTAAACAGTAACACAAACCTTAACTTTCACGTAGTCGAATTCCAAAGGGGTAGCCGTGTTAGTCTATTGTAGAAAAACAACAGAGTTCTGTGGCACTTTTAAAGACTAACAGATTTGAAGCTTTGAAGCGTCTGATGAAGTGAGATTTTCTCCCACGAAAGCTCAAACAATAAATAAATCTGTTAGACTTTAAAAGTGCCACAGAACTCTGTTGTTTTTCTTAACTTTCATATTATGCTTTTCTGTGAGCAGATTGACAAATCTGACTGCCACACGTTTCAGATATTTGGGAAATTACTCTAATATTGAGGTTATCGTTGGTTTTTGGGGTAGTGTGGATATGATGAAGTTGAGTTAGATTTTCTTTTTGGCATCTGTTGGACATGAAAGTGAAAATCCTGTGGCATGTTAGAGTGTGTCGTTGACTGTTTTGTAGACAATATGAAGGTTATAAAGACTGCAGTTGACCCTTTCCTTAACTTCTGATTTTCATGTTTTTAAGGCTTAATGTGTATCAGATATTTCTTGGTGCAGCCTTATATGTCACTAAATGCAGTTTTTGTGGGCTACATTTGGGTTATATTAAGTATTTGGATCTTATTCTTAACTGACTGCTTTTCAGAGGGAGGGGTTCTTCGGTGGGAGGAGTGCTTATACAACAGTGGGACAATTCTGGTTCTGTCCCCAGTGCTCCATGGAGACTGAAGATGCGTTACTAGGATCAGTGGATCTGAGTAGCTTGCGGGGGCGGGATGGAAATTATTTGAGCAACAAAACAATTTTTCCCAGTTTCTCTTTACAAATCGCATAAGGAATCCTGATATATAATGTGCCCAGTCACCCCACTCCTTTGCTGTACAGGCTATTTAACTGAATAAGTGAACAAATATTTATGCAAGTCATGTTATCTACTTAGGTGCCAATAGAAATAGGAAATAGAGAGAGAGAGATTCACCTGCTCTTGCATGTATGCTATATATAAACTAAGCTGGAGACTTCTAGTTTGTGGGTGCAGTATGTACGTCCTGAGTGTTCTTGTGCCTCCAACTGAGGACAAAAAGTGCAGAGTTGTCCCAGCCACCCCTCAGTTCCTTCTCACCACTTGTGGCTATAAGTTGGAGCTTCTCACTTACCCTTGTAGGACACGGTCTGACTTTTTCTGTTGTGTAAATAGCTAGATGGATAGGTTAGTGGTAGGTTATGTTTAATGTTAAGAATTTGTGTAGTGTTTCCATTTTTGCTGGGTATTCCACTCAGTCACAATGACTGAATTATGTCCCTAGGATTTAGAAATTGCCTGTCTTGTGAGGCAGTGAAGCCATTAAATTATGGGAGGAGGTAAGGGCTGTCTTGGATTCCCTGGAACCGGCTGTCTGGAAGTTGGAGAAGACTGCCTCCCTCCCCCCCACTCCTTCTTTGGGGGCTGAGGCTGAAAAGCTGCCTCCAGCCCTGAAAGAGTCAGAGAAGGCAAGACTGGGATTGCCTCCAGCCCCCTAGAGCTCCACATAGGGCACCCCAGCCCATCCTCAGCCAGGACATTCCAAGTTCTCTGACCTACCTAGCTGAGATGGGGTTTTTCCTTCACTATTGCAGTGTGATAAGTAAGAGAGGGTAGGAACCAGGGGGACTCCTTGGGCTGCAGGGGGCAGGCTAAGGACTGGATGGAACTTGCTCAGGGGGGCCATAAAATCAATCTCCTAGAAAGTTTAATGTATTTATTTAAACAGAATTTAAATTGAAGAAAGAAGAGGAAATCAACAATATTAGAATGCAGTATGAGAAGACCCTTAACAATGAAAAAACTCTTAAAACACAGGTATTTATTTTTAGTATGAGTATTTTGACTTCACTGTGGCATACCAGAAAAATAGCTTTAAAATTTTAATCAATTACTTTTTTGTGTAATTATTTCTCAACACTATAGCTAGATGAATTTTTTTATTAGTGATGATCTATAAACTTTAAATTTACATTTCTGTAATTTATAAATAAAGCATAGGATTCTAATCCTCTAAACTTTTAAGCTTTTCATTTGAGTAAGACGCATGGATCAGACCCACAGATGACAACATGTTAATAGGAGCATTTTTATAGCCAGTTCATTCGTGTAATTGATTATGTTCTGGGAAATCCACATTTTTTTAAAGATGTGCTCAGCTTATTTTAAAAAATCTGACTACTCCAAAATTGGAAATATTACATTTTCTGTCTCTTATTTCTACTTTTTCTTAGTGAAATATATGTATATTAGCAATAAGTTTGATAGCTGCAGTAACAAGGAGTAGAAAAGGAAGGAATTCTATATACATATCTTCAGTATGATTTCATGCTGAAATATAACATGGACTTCTCTAGCCCAAGTGATCAGAATTAAAACTTTTTTCTTCTCTCTGACACTGTTGTTTTGTACCAAGAGGAACTTTTTTCTAAAGCTTGTATATACAGCATATCTCAATTCGTTTACTTCTTTATACAGGCTGTAAATAAATTGGCTGAGATAATGAATCGGAAAGACTTTAAAATAGACAGAAAGAAAGCTAACATACAAGATTTGAGGAAAAAAGAGAAAGAAAACCGAAAGCTACAACTGGAGCTTAATCAAGAAAAAGAGAAATTCAATCAGATGGTAGTGAAATACCAGAAGGAGCTCAATGAAATGCAAGCGGTAATTTTTTTTTATACCCTTTTTCATGGTAGTTTGTGGTCCAGTGTAAACGGGGGAAAAAGTGCAGACATTATCTTCCTTAACAGTAATGGTTATGATCCAGACATGTATACTAGAAGAAGCATTTTTCTGTCCAAAACACTGTGATTATATTTTCTAATACAATAGTATCTACTGTATGGTGACAGTTACCAAATGATATCAAATGATATGCATTTGACTGACTGAACTGTGGAAAACATGGCATATATAATATGGCTTATGTTTTTTGCAAACCAATTCACAATAGTTTACAGATGAAAGTTGGTGCTTACTAGTATAAAATGTGGTCCTTAATTTATCTGGGCCTTCATTTGCTTTATTACAGATTAAAGAAATAATTATTGCTCTAATTTAGTATTTAAATGGTTGGTTTAATAATTAGTGATGTGCTTTTAAGAAAAACATTTTTCATGAAATTAATCAGACTATTTCCTAATTCCTGCAAGTCTTTGATAACTGGTCTGATTGCTTAATTAGCATGTTTTAGTTTTAAGTAAAAACCCAAACCATTTGGAGAATTCTATTATAGTAGTCTTGTAATACAATATTAAAAAGATTTCAAATGAATACTCTTTTATAAAGTTAATCTATAGATTTACTGCAAATTCGTAATCCATCAAAATTCATTCTTAATTTTTTAAAATATCTCATTATTTTGTTTCTATATTCTCGTTGGATCATATGCTTACTATGTGTATATATAAATACAGCAACTAGCAGAAGAGTCATCATACAGGAATGAGCTTCAGATGCAGCTGGATAGTAAAGAGAGTGATATAGAACAATTGCGTAGTAAAATTTTAGATCTACAGCAAGGAATGGACTCTACCAGTGTTGCCAGCCTCCAGGCAGATGAAACTGATGGAAACCTTACAGGTAGGAGAATTATATATTTGGACAACTTCTTTTTTATACATATACTTAATCTTAGAAATTCTTGAACTTTCTGTCTTTTAGACAAATAACCACCTTTTAAAATGCCTTCTTCCTTACCCTTTCTGTATCCTTTTCCTTTGTTTTCACTTTAAGGTTTTAAAAATGTTTTACTTTTGTTGAATCCCTGAATGCAGGATAATAGTGTTAGCTTTTCATGTTGGGGGCCAGTTGGGAATTTCATACCTTGGATAGCTTTGTATAGAGGACAGTTAAGTATTCATTCTGTGTGAAACCAGTCCTCCCAGGTTATAGCCATCACTTCCATTCAGTGGAAGAGACCACCTTTACAGCAGTCGTTGTTTCTGCACTGTTTGGTTATAATGGATATGATATATGTTGCAAATCAGGAAGCTCTACACTTTTCATAGTGTGGATCATACCTTAATGGAAAATTATCTTATATCTGTATACAGTGATACAGTTTTCCATGTGAAATTAGTAATAAATATGCTTGTAATGTCACTTAAACATCTGAGTATACAGCAGCAAGATATATCTAAATATCTGTAAATAAGGGGAGGACCTGTGTCATCAATAGTATTTTAGTCAAGGAGAGAAAGATTATTGGTTTACACATGCCCGTACGGCCTTAGTGGCTAATTAAAAGAAACATTTTAGGTAGGTCTCTTCTCCTTTTGATGCACTTACTGCTGCCTAGATCTTCACTTTGCAGTTTTTCCAATGATCTTAAAATGGTTTAAATCTTGAATTTCAGGTAGGTAATAGTCACTAGTGAAATTTTAGATAGTAGCCTCTCTCCCTTTGTCTGCTTTGGTGTCATAGCCTTCCTTGGTTAATTTTTTTAAATTTTAGTTATTGTTTTTAAATTGTATACCTTTCTAAAATGTGTTTTTCGTCAGTTAAAGGTGTCAAAATCTTCACACCTGCTGCACTGTGCAATGAGTCTTCTGGGTTCTAGCATAATTCAGACTGTAAAATAGTCAGACTATAAGACACATGCTCTATAGGTTTCTGCCCTGTTTGTTCAAGGAACATCTTTGGGATGTTGGCAGTTTTGATGTTAAACCCCTCTGAAAGCTGCTGCTGGTGACTCTTACATTTGTCCTATTCATGTAGGAGCATAAATATGATCATCAATATCTCCTCTATGAAAAGAACCTCCTTTGAACCTACCTTCCTAATTTCTGAGCTCATGTAATTTGAAAGCAGAAGGATTTCCCCAAGCAGATCAACATATTAGAAATATTATGCTGCTTAGGAAGGACAGTCTTAAACTATCTAGTCCTAAGCTACCAAAAGTACTCAGCAATTAGCCATGGCCATGTACATGCTTGTTTACTATCTACTCCAGACCAGAAAAGTTCCCCATCAGAAGGCATTAAAGACCTTTTTATTTATATGGTGATAAAATCAGGAAGATGAAATTGTGGCAATACTGAACTGCAAGTAAGGAGAAGTTGTGAATGCTAAAACTATAGCTGGGTTTAAAATGAATTAGATAAGTTCATGGATGATAGGTCCATCAACGTCTATTAGCCAAGATGGACAGGGATACAGACACATGCTCTGGATGTCCCTTGCCTCTGACTGCCAGATGCTGGGACTGGACAATTTGATAATTGCTCTGTTCTGTTCATTCCCTCTGCAACATCTGTTGTTGGCCACTGTCAGAAGACAGGATACTGGGCTAGATGGACAACTGGTCTGACCCAGTATGGCAGTTCTTATGTTCTTATGTAAAGCACTCAATAAATGCCCCAGATACAAGAAGTTCAAACGGGAGATCCTGCCTTCAGCTTTTACAAGTGTGCAAACACGGGTACTTTTTAACTTTTGTAGAGTTCACAGAGACCTTTCTCCATATTCCAATCAGGTCCAGACATCAAATATTTCTGAGGTTCTGTAGACTACCAATAAAAAGCACTGCCATTCAGACTTTCAACCATGCGTGAGTCTCTGCAGAAATGATAGTGACCATTGTTCCCACACTTCACTACCAAAGGATCCACTTTGTTCCAGGATGCCACATTTATTTGAGATGCCAGTTCATTCGGGACATAGGGGACTGTACAGATAACTCTTCTAACTGGAGGCTAGATTTGACTTAAACGTACTTCAAGTGGGCCTTACATATCATAAGCTCCACGATACTGTGAAACTACACTCTCCCTCTCTTTCTCTCTGTTAGGGAGAGAGTGCGGTCTCATAAAGTGCAGTCTCGCATATCCAGCGATGCCACAAGACCTGTACACTCTTGCAGCATTGTGGAGCATTGGGTATGTGAGACTGCACTCCACGATACTGCGAGACAAGACACTCTGTCTCTGTTAGGAAAAGAGTGCAGTCTTGCAGAGCATAGTCACGGGCCAGACAGAATTGGTTCGAGGGCCGTATGTTTGACACCCCTGCTCTAGGAACATATATTTGTGGTAAACCAATAAAAGAATGATCAAACACTGTCTCAGAACATAATCCAGAACTCTATCTGGGGTCTAGTGATAGACTCAAATTGATATTATATCTTTTTCTCCCAAGAAAAACCGAGCACATTTAACTGTAGTTTCTAACACTTGAGACTGCATAAGAACCATAATCAGAATATTTCTAACCCTTCTTGAATTGATGGCTTTGCATATTGGGTTACCTAACCCCAGTTTTCTGGATCACAAAAAATCTCAGAACATGTATCCCAGCAAAATGTTCTATCAGAATATTAACTATGGAATTGAAAGTGATGGTACTTCAGTGGTTAGAATACTTATTTTAACAGACAAATCAAGATAGATTCTTGAAGGGCACTCTGCTGTAGGTTGGTGTTAGAGTAGTAATCACATTGGACAGCAGCATAAGAAGGTGGAAACACTTCTTGGCTTTAGGAACAGTGGTCCTAAGAAGAAAGGCAAAGCAACATGAACTTTGTGAAACAGAGGACAGTCTGCCTTGCACTCATTCCTTTCAGTTAGTCTTTCAACAGCAACAATTTAGCATTATGTCAAAAAAAATGTGACCACCTACCTCATTTGGTAAGGAAGAACTAAAAGGACATGTTTGTACTGAGACTTGTTTCTTTTGAAATTGGCAGAGATGTGCTCTATCATTCAGAGCCATGCACCTGTTGGGTGTCCTTAATGTGAAGGCTGACTGCTCAGCAGAACTATGAGATGACTATTCCACATTGGCCCAGACAGCTAATATTTTATGAGCAACTTTTTAAGGGTAACAACAGATATTTCTGTCCTGGGTCAAATGTTTGTGAAATGCTAGACCAGCATTTATAATTGTGTTGCTTAAGTTAACTGGCATTCAGTTAAATCAGATTAAAACAGAACAATAAATGAAAGTCTAAACAAACCCATATGCACCCTCATTGTTTCTAATTGAGAGGAAATGCATAATCTTTCAAGGGCCTATTGGATACTGATTAGTCTTGAGCCTCCTAGAAATATAGGACACTTGAGAAGCAGATATCTTCAATTGCAAGGTGCTCTTGTAAACCACTCCCTATACAAATGTACTTTGCACACTGGAATAGATATGTCAGCTGGTGCACAGTAAAGAACATCAACCAATTCAACACGTAGTCCAGGGGTGGCCAAACTGTGACTCATGGAGCCCCCTGTGCTGTGCTGCTTCTTCCCAGGGGTGGATTAAGGCAGGGGCTATAGGGGTTGAAGCTCTAGGCCCCAACCTAATGGGGGGCCCTGGGCTCTAGCCCCTAAGGCTCCTACTTGATCTACCCCCTCCCCCTACTATTTGCATATTTGGATTTGGATTTCAAAGGCTGTTATTCTTCAAAGTAGTTTGAGGAGCGTCTGTAGAGAGTGGAGGAGAGATCAAAGAATTCCAGTGACTGATGAGTAATCACATAACTTTGTCTTTACTATAGGCATTAATGCAAGAAATGTTATTTTTCATGTCTTATTTCATGAAATGGTATTTGGAATATTAGGGGTGGCAAAACCTTTCCTAATTTTCGTCAACAAAATATATGGACTTTATTTGGAAAAAATATTTGGGTGTGTTTTCAGGGCAGTGTGTTACACTTGCATGGCTAAATCTCACTGACTGCTTTCCAGAATTATACCTACAGTGGTACTGTTTACTGGAGAAATATACAGACAGAAAGTTGTAGCTAGTTTGTTTAGTTGATGTTTTTGGGGTATTGAAATGCTTTTAGCTGCATTTTAATAAATTTATTGTTATGGCTGAATGAATGATTTATGCATTTGTTACTGTTCTTTGACAATCTTTTTTAAACAAACTACTTTTTATGATACTTGTTTTCCTCTTATAAAACTATACTTAAGTAATTATAAAATAGTGAGGTTTTCCATGTAGAGTATCCATCATGTCATTTGAAATCCATTGGAAAGAACACAATGTTTCATTACTGTTATCCAGTTTCATGCATATTTTTAAAAATGAATCCCAAACAATTGCAATAAATTTAGAACATCAGCTAACTAGAGATTTTTGTAGCTGATAGTCAAACTGAGACCACAAAATGTTAAGTATCAGTGTGATAAACCTCAGTTCTTTTATCAGTATTCAAAATAATGTTTTGTTAATTCAGTAACTATGTTGTGGGAAAATACATGATCAAAATACTCATCAGAAAACCGTCCTTTGAAAAATGAATAAAATGCTTGTCTCTTATTCTTTATATCTAGTTGATTCTTCCTGCATTTCCTTATTTATTTATCTTCTATTCTTATCTTCTGTGAGTAATGGGACACTTCCGTACCTTTGCTTGCTTTCTTGTGCGCGCTCTCTCTCTCTCTTTTGTAAACTGTGGCTCTGGTTTGTTTTACTTGCAGCATCGTTCTGCTAAATATTTTCATATAGCCACTTGGAATGTTAAGTGATGTTTACATTGAGAATCTTTTAATTACCTCCCATTTAAGCTGCAACACATTTTTCAAACCAAAGCATCCTGTCTGGCTTTTTAAAAACTGTTTCTTAAATACAATGTTAGATATTGGCCTTAAGTAAAACAGCTTGACATTTTTTCCGCAGTAGTTGTGTGGACATAAAATGTTAGTTTGTGATGAAGCATGAAATATAAATGCTTATATCCTTTAGCTGTTCTTTTAATTCCTGCTTTGCTGATCTATTGGGTAATTGCCTATTGCCGCATGAGGTCAAGTGTACTTTATTACATTAGGTGGTTTTATTATAATATATTAAAAGACAGTTTAATTTGTGTTTTTAAACCAGAGTCAAGAATTGAGGGTTGGCTTTCGATACCAAACAAAGGAAATATAAAACGATATGGCTGGAAGAAACAGGTATGAATGGATTTTCCCCTTCCCCTTCCTGCCATCCTCCAATCATCCAATAGAGTATTTTAAGCCTATGTCCAATATTAACATTAATTATGCAGCTTACATTTAGAAAAAAATAGAGTACTTTTGTATATACATATTATATTATTGAGGGAAGACCACACACATTTTCAAACTCCAGGGTTCCATCTGACATCTAGAGTTATGCAGTAAAAGATTTTTCAAGTAGAACTAAGTCTGGTATGTTTGTGGTTTTTTTCTCTCTCCCTTCCTCCCCCCCCAACTGCAGTATTTTTTTTTCATGGCAACTAGCATTGCAAGCAATGTGGAGATGTTTTACAACTGTGTTCTGCAGAGGAATAATTCTCATATTTGACCTAAGTATGATGAGATGGTGTTCCCCACTGTTGGAATTTTAACAACTGCTTTGATTTGCTGTAACAGTCTGACCTGATCCTATGATTTAGGCTTCCCTGCATTTATTTTCCTCCCATTCTGTAAGTTCCCCATCTTCAAAGCATCTGACAAAGCTGGATTTTCTCCTACGAAAGCTCATGCGATAAATAAATTTGTTAGTCTTTAAAAGTGCTACAAGACTCCTTGTGTGTTTAGAAGTAGTTGAAGAATCTCACTCTTTTCTGTTTCCTAACCTTCAAAATGTTTGCAAGGAGGGAGTGCCTTGGAACTTTCAATGGTCACTGCTTCCAGAGGTTTCAGCTGCAACACTACCGCATCTCCCAATAGTGTGTGTAACCTTTTTCCTTTCCTTTTGTTTCAGTATGTTGTGGTAAGCAGTAAAAAGATTTTGTTCTATAATGATGAAAAGGACAAGGACCATTCCAATCCATCCATGGTACTAGATATTGAGTAAGTGATGCTACTGTTAATTTGAGGTAAAAAAAAAGGTAAAAGAACATTTTATTTTACATAGAGTGAGTGACTGAAGCCCAGTCTACACTGCTGGGAAAATTCGGTGGCAGTTGATGGGTGTTATGCAAGCTACACAGAGTATCTTACATAACTCTTGTCAACTTCCTAACTCCTCTTTAGCATGACGTCTTCACTGTGCTGTGTCATTTGAGGGGGTGGTTTTATTGAGATGATTTCTGGATTGACTGAGCATGTCTGTAGGATAGGGAAAGATGAAGCCATGGCCCTGGCTCCCTGATCCTGCCTAACCTTTTGGGGATGACTTGTGCTGCCTGGGCTGCACTGAGGGAACAGTCCTTGTGTTCCCTAAACAGGAGAACTGCAATTATACATGGCACAATCCTGGGACAAAAAGTGAGGAAAGGCTCCTTGATTCCACAGCCATTTGTTTCATCACCACCACCACTTTCGTATGTGTGTGAGCAAGGATCAGGTTTGATGTAGCCTAATGTTTCTCAACCTTCTCAGGTTGTTGACTCCCTAACTGAAATAAAATATTTTCACAAACTCCTTACATTTAATACAAAAGAGTAAAAAAAAAAAAATCAAAGACATAAGATAAGTCTTTGATGTTTGTGTATGTTTTGAGAGGTTGACAGAATATACTCAGCCTAAAAGAATAAGAGGGCATGGGAAAGTGAGATTTTCTTTACTTTGGATTATAATAAAATTTTCAATGCCTCACAGCTGGCCTGATTGGCTACATAACCATCCTGGCATTCACAGTTCAGCCCAGTGGTTCCCAACCCATGGCCTGGAGGCCAAAAGTGGCCCTTGGGGTCTTTCAAAGTGGCCCGAGGCTCCCCTTCTACTGACTGCAGAAGGGAACCACTGCCTAAGACCCAGATGGAGTGTGTTGCCATGGTGCTACAAGACCTGTGCAGGCTCCTTGCTGCAGCCAAGGGGATGGGAGATCAGCACTCCCCTCCCCCTAGCTATAGCAGGAGATGTGGCAAAGTGCTCCTCCTAGATCCACAGGCACTAGGTCCCTGCTGGAGCTAGAGGGAGGGGCGCACTGTTCTTCCATCCCCCTGGCTGCAGAAGGGAGTTGCTGCCTAGGGACACAGATGGAGCACAAGGGGCTGTAGGACACACAAGGTTTCCCTGTTGCAGTCAGAGGGATGGGAAATTAGCAAGGGTGCAGCCTCCTTGCTGAACTTCTGTCTGGTTGCAATGGGAGTGCTGCTGTCAGAGCAGCCAGCACCCACCCCATGCTTGAGGAAGGACAGGACTCTAAAAATCAATGCCTTCCCATTTGTCTGCATTTCACAGTCGTCCTACCATGACTTAGCTACTGCTTTGTCTGTGACTATGACACATACTGTGAGTAATTTGTAGATGTAAATAGTGAATGTAAAAATGAGCCCAGTAGCATCAAAATATTTACTTTAAATATGTAATGATTTGTAATCCTTAATGGTGTATATGCCAATGCATTTTTTATGAGTTGACAGACTGGTGGCCCTTCAGGGTTGTAAAAATTTTATATGCAGCCCTTGAGCCACAATGGTTGGGAACCACTGGTCTAGCCCAATATCAATAAGTGATTTGTACTGTCTTCTATCTGTTTTCTATCCAAGGTTATCAAAATGTTTTATGAACATTAATGAATTAGGCCTCATGATATTACTCTGAGGCTCTAAAATTCCTTTCGTATCTTCACATGTAAATTTGCTCTGGTGGATTATATGTGCTTAATAAAATGGTCCTCTTCCCATGTTACAACGTGTTTAGGAATTTCTTTTGTAGGCAGGATCAAACAGTGTGGATGAATAGATTACTAAATCCATGTTTTAGCCCTGACATCAATGGGATAACTTGCCTGAGTAGAGACTCTTCACATGAAGTTAGAGTCATGAGACTGAACCTCCAATTTATATTCAGAGCAGCTTAATAAAGAAATGTGGTGTATATTTTGTGAGCACTTTCCAAATATTGTTTCTATAATTTCAGTAAACTATTCCATGTCCGACCTGTAACTCAAGGAGATGTATATAGAGCAGAAACTGAGGAAATCCCTAAAATATTTCAGGTAACAGGAATCTTAAATAATTTTAAAATATCAAATCAATTCATCAGTTTTAAAGGTTTGTTCAATATATTATTTTTAATTTTTGCTCAGATACTGTATGCTAATGAGGGTGAATGCAGGAAAGATTTGGAAGCAGAACCAGCACAGACAATGGAGAAGACAAATTTTCTAAATCACAAAGGGCATGAATTTATTCCTACATTATACCACTTTCCAGCCAACTGTGAAGCCTGTGCCAAACCCCTCTGGCATGTCTTTAAGCCACCTCCTGCCTTGGAGTGTCGAAAGTGCCATGTTAAGTGCCATAAAGATCACTTAGATAAAAAGGAAGATTTAATTGCTCCATGCAAAGGTAAGGAGCTGTACCTATTATGTTTTCTGTAGCTTGTGTAGAAAAAGTTATTCTGTGCATTTCTAATCAAACACTTCAAATTACCAGATGCAAATAAAAATAACTTATTACTGGTAGCTTTATAAAAACGTTTACTGGTAAGGATAGTGTTAAAATATTGGACAGCTAGAACATTGCCATTAAAGAGGCAAACTGCGCCCATGGCTCATAGAGAGTTCCCTGGCAGCTGAACTATGCAATTCTGCTGTGGGAGATCAGCATGATTCTAGAGGATTGTATGCAGGGATAAGCAGTAAGAGGGGAATGCTAAGGAGCACCTATTGCCACGTGGATCCTTCCATCATTCTCTGCACCTTCATAAAGGGACACATTGGGGGCCATAGAAACTAGAGTAGCCTTAAGGCTAGAGCAGCAGCCATGGAGTCAGAGCCCTGCACGGATACAGAAATGTGGATCCGGATCCGATCCACAACTGCTCAGTGTCAGTCTCTATTTGATCTGCATGCCAGGCTTTATATGTAGCTGAATCCTCACCCGGGCTTGGGTTCACTCAGTCAGCATTCTGGCCTTTGATTGACTCATTCCCCTCACAGGCCCTGTCCACTTTTTCCTTTTCTTGTTTGTGGTTTGTGCACTGTGCTGTCAATCAGAGATGTCCTTGGCCAATGAAATCTGACTGATAGCACAGCATGCAAATCAGAAACAAGAAAAGGAAAGCTGGGCGGAGCCCATGTGGGGAATGAGCCAATCAAAGGCCAGCTGGGGACTGAGAAAGCCTAACCAAAGGCTAGCACGCTGACTGACTGACTGTCAGTCTGAGAGACTCTCATTGGCTGGCAGACTGCAAACAGAGCTGAGCTGGGATTGGGTGGAGCGCTTCCTTTGTTCCACTGTGTGCTGCTGACCCGGATCATAGCAGCAGCTGCAGAGATCAATTGTACCCTGGGCAGATAAAAATAGAATTCGCATCTGTGCTCCAGTCCGCAACAATGGGTCTGTGAATAGATAACCATAGATCTGAAGCGGATACCCATGGATCTGCAGGGCTCTGCGTGGAATTGCTCTGCAACTATTCCTTCGGCTAAAGGGGAACATTCCTTCTTTGTGCTCCACAGAGCAGTACAGATCCCCGTACTGTGGGTGTTCATTTCTCGCGAGAATTTGGGCACCAACACAATTCTGGCAGGTTTATTAAGACAAGAATTAAAATAGACTAGTCAATCTCCATAATTTTAATTATATTGATATAGACAAATTTGCATAGTTTTATGTAGTTTAATAAGTTTAATTAATAGTTTAATTTCTGTAATTTCCCCAATACATGTTTTTACAAATATATAACCCATTCCAGTTTTAAAAAAAAAGTTATGCAGATTCCAGCATTCTCCCAGCAGCATGATTATCATAACACTATAATCATCCTATTGATATGCCTAGTTTTCATTAAACACTATTCTTCTCTTATTTACAGTAAGTTATGATATAGCTTCAGCAAGAGATATGTTGTTGTTAGCATCCTGTCAGGATGAGCAGAAGAAATGGGTCACTCATTTAGTAAAGAAGATCCCCAAGACACCCCCATCCAGTTTCATTCGTGCTTCCCCTAGAACGCAATCTACAAGATCCTCAGCAAATCAGTCTTTCCGAAAAGTTGTTAAAAATACTTCTGGAAAAACTAGGTGAGAAATTAACTATACAATTTCTAGTTCTTTTTTAATGCAAAAATGTCTAAGTGTATAATAAATTTGTTGTTTGCAAGTCTCCAGTTAAAGTTGTGCTGAACTTTTCACTTACAGCAGGATAGAATCATAAAATCATAGAAAGTGGAAGGAACCATGAGAGGTCATCGAGTCCACTCCCCTGCACTCATGGCAGGACCAAGTACCTTCTTAAGCCATCCCTGAAAGGTGTTTGTCTAACCTGCTCTTAAATTCTTCCAATGATGGAGATTCCACAACCTGCCTAGGCAACTTATACCAGTGGTTAATCACCCTGACAGTTAAGAATATTTTCCTAATGTCCAACCTAAACTTCCCTTGCCGTAAGTTAAGCCCATTGCTTCTTGTCCTATCAATGGTGGTTAAGGAGAACAATTTTTCTCCCATCTCCTCATAACAACCTTTTAAGTACCTGAGAACAGTTATCATGTCCCCTCTGTCTCCTCTTTTCCAGACTGAACAAACCCAGCTCTTTCAATCTTCCCTCATAAGTCAAGTGTTTCAGATGTTAATCATTCTTGTTGCTCTTCTCTGGACTTTCTCCAATTTGTCCACATCTTTCCTGAAACGAAGTGCCTAGAACCAGACACAATACTCCAGTTGAGGTCTAATCAGGGCGGAGTAGAGAGGAAGAATTACTTCTCTTGTCTTACTTACAATACTTCTGTTAATACATCCCAGAATGGTGTTTGCTTTTTTTGCAACAATGTTAAACTGTTGACTCATGTTTAGCTCATGGTCCACTATGATACCCAGATACCTTTCCGCAGTACTCCTTCTTAGGCAGTTATTGCCCATTTTGTATGCATGCGATGGATTGTTTTTTCCTAAGTGGAGTACTTTGCACTTATTTATTGAACTTCATACTATTTACCTCAGACCATGTCACCAGTTTGTTCAAATCATTCTGAATTTTGTGATTCTGTCCTCCAAAGCACTTGCAACCCCTCCCACCTTGGTATCATCAGCAAACTTTATAAGTCTACTCTATGCCATCATCTAAATCACTGATGAAAATATTGAACAGAACCAGACCCAGAACCGATCCCTGCAGTACCACACTTGTTATGCCCTTCCAGCAAGACTGTGAACCATTGATAACTACTCTCTGGGAGCGGTTATTCAACCAGTTTTTCAGCTATCTTACGGTAGCTCCATCCAGGTTGTCCTTTCCTAGTTTGTTAATGAAAAGGTGATGTGAGACCACATCTAAAGCAGGGGCGTTGCTGGATAGCAAAAAGATCCAGGGCTGTGGCCCCCAGCCCACCCCTGCCCCCAAACCCCCACTCCAGCCCTCCTAACTCCCCAGCTTCCTCCATCTTCACTCCATCCCCCTTCAGCCCCCAAACCCCCTCCAAACCTCCCCACGCCCCTCCGTCCATAGCTCCCACTCGTCCCCCAACCTCCTCCATTCTTCCCCAGCCCCCCACCTAGTCCCCCTCCAGCCAGCCATAATCCCCTCCACCCCTCCCCAGCCCCCACCAGTCTTCTTGTCCCCTCCACTCCTCCCCAGGCCTCTAACTCCATCCATCCCTCCCCAGCCCCCCACGAAGTCCCCACTCCTGCCGTACATAGTCCCCTCCACCACTACCCAGCCCCCACCCACTCTCCTTGTCCCCTCAACCCCTGTCCAGGCCTCCCTCCAGCCCCTTCCCAGCCCCCTTACCTGACCGGAGGCTTGGAGCTGCAGGGACTGCCGGCAGAGCCGCTTCTGGGCCAGGCTGCTCCCACCCTGAGCACGCTCTGTCTGAGCATGCTCAGGGCGGGAGAGTTGAATCTCCCCAGCCTGGCCACAGCAGGAGTCTGCGGCTTCGCTGGGGCCCCTGGATGGAACGCTGGGTTGCCACCAGCCTTCTTGGCGAAGACCAAAACAAAGAAATCATTTAGTTCTTCTGCCATTTCCACATTTTCTGTTATTGTTTTTCCATCTTTATTGAATAACTGTCCTATGCTATCCTTGGTCTTCCTCTTGTTTCTAATGTATTTAAAGAATGTATTTTTGTTGCCCTTTATGCCTTCAGCTAGTTTGATCTCGGTTTGTGCCTTGGCTTTTCTAATTTTTCTCCTACATAACTGTGTTACCTGTTTATAGATATCCTTTGTGATTTGACCTAGTTTCCACTTTTTGTAGGACTCTTCCTTTATTTTTAGATTATTGAAAATCCGCTGTTTAAGCCAGGGTGGTCTCTTGCCATACTTCCTATCCTTCCTATTCATTGGAATAGTTTGCTCTTGTGCCCTTAATGACGTGTCTGAAAAACTGCCAACTCACTTCAGTTGTATTTCCTCTTAGACATGCTTCTCATGGGATCCTACCTACCAACTCCCTGAGTATGTGCTAAAGTCTGTTTTCTTGAAATGCATTGTCTTTATTTTGGTGTTCTCTCTCTTACCATTCCTTAGAATCATGAACTCTACCATTTCATGATCACTTTCACCTAAGTTACCTTCCATTTTTAAATTCTCAACCGGTTCCTCTCTGTTTGTCAAAATCAAGTCGAGAACGGCATCTCCCCTAGTAGCTTTCTTCACCCTCTGAAATAAAAAACTGTCTCCAATACATTCCAAGAACTTGTTAGATAATCTGTGCCTGGCAGTGCCTTGCAGTGCAGGATTAAAATCCCTTTTTCACAGTTTCATTATTGAAAGTTGTCTTCAGAAGAAACAGGTACAAATCATTAAAATTTGAAATTTAGCCCTTAGAATCTCACATTCTGCTTCAAGTGGTTGTCTATATGCATATTCCACTAATGGGGTGCATGTGTGTGTGTGTGTGTGTGCCCATCCCTTGTACTTGGGTTCAGAGCCTTTCAGCCAGCATGTCTCTATGGTGCGCAAGCACCCTGCAGCTCTTCATGTTTCTCAGTGAGGGCATAAGAGGTGGCACACACCATCTGCCATTAGTTCCTCTTAATCACCTCTTGGCATCAAGACGAGCAATCATTGTCCCTCCCTCTGATTCCAGTTCAGTAGTGTATTTGTATTTATAGTTAGTTATAGCTAGTGTAGTTTTTAAAAATGAAATAGAGAAAAAACATGTTTTCTGAGGTGGTCACCTCGAGATCTCCAAGGTCTAAGTACTGCCTCTCTTCTGAGGGAGATGTGCCCACCAATGAGGGGGCACGTTAATTATCTCTGTTATCTTAGGGAATCACGCATTGTCCTGGAAGATATGTAAATTGCAAATTATTCACATCCCAGACCTGAAAGAACAGGAAGGCACTATTGGAGATTTTTTGGTTAAATAGTTCCATGCAGCTAGCCTCAAATCCAGGTTGACCAACCCTGTAGTACATTCTGCTCTGAAAAGTGCATGTGCAGGTTCCTTACCACACAGATAGTTGTTCTTCATGACCCATAAGTCAGTGAAAATGGAGAAAAGGCATGCCAAAGAGAAAACTAAGAGCACAGCAAACTCTTAAGGGCAGATCGCCCTTTAAGAGTTGTGCCGAGAGGAAGTCTGTTCCCCTCACCATTCATTTGAGGTTTCATGGCCCCACCATGGCAACTATAGGAGCTCAGTGAATCTCAGCCCTGAGAAATCTTTCAGGCTGGTGCCACCAGGATCTTCACCAGCAAGGGATCCCCACCACCAATCTTTTTTTTTTTTTCTTTATGACTTAAAAACTAGAGTTTACCACATTTGTAAAAAGACTGTATATTTACATTGTACTATTTTGGAAGACAACTAGGTGGACAACAGGATGCAAGTCTTGTGTCCAGTTGCTCGCTTTATTTTCTAGCACTGATTGAAGTGGTGGTATTGACATATATGGATTTTATATTCTTTATGAACACCTTTGTAGGCAATATCAAACCTTAATTTGAAAGAACTTTCTTTAAGGATTGTATACATACACAATTCCCATGCTTAGGTCTCAAGGCTCTAGCACGAGACAGTCCTTTGTGACTTCCTTAGCTCATAGATTCTTTACCCACTGAGGCAGTCATAATTAGCACAAGTGTTTCCCTGTGCACAATTCCAATTGATCAGCTTCTAGAACCCTTTTAGTCAGTTTAGTCAGTTTCTTTAGTCAGCAATTAAACTCTCCATGTAAACGCACACCAAACCTCACTTACTCATCTCTAGAACATTCTTTGTTTCTGACACTCCATTGTATCCTTCATTGGCTTTTCCTTTTTCATTCTAAATAATTAGTTTTTCATTGGTGCCGAGCCTTTAGACTCAGATTTCCATAGCAGCTTCCTAGGAAGCCTTGATTGTTTCCATGATAACTTGCATCTGGGGGTTTGAGGCTGCTACTCCATCTTCCTGTCTGTTGAAGCTTAAAGCGACTGTCTTCTGACAAGTCTTAATTTGCCTGAGCCACATTAGAACAGTAGCTTTATCTTTGGCACATCTGTCTGTCAGGAATGAGGACATCTCCTTCATTCAATCAATTTGTTAGTATGGGTAGTTTGTTTTTCATGTTCCTCCTTTTTTGTTGCTCTTTCAGGAGCTTATCGGTGTTAAAAAAAACAAACAAACAAACAAAAAAAAACCTATTTCCACCAGTGTCTCACCACACAGCACTTGAGGTGTACCTAGCACTATTTTCTGTATGGCATATGCCTGGTCAAGGGACCTTCACCAGATTCCTAGACTCTATAGATCTATTCCTATCCAGAGTTAAGTGTGTTTCATCCACTTAAGGGTCAAGGTCTGTTCTGGAGGTTAAGTGTGTCCTGCATCTGACCACTGTAGGGTGGAAGAGCACATGAGCCCAGAAGCAGAGAGGGGCTTATAGTAAATGCATGGTAGGACCATTGCCTTGATGCATCGATGCCAAACAATAGACATGCGCCAGAACACCTGTGCCTCAATGCATTGGTAATTGGAACTTCTACCTTGGCACATCATAAGGCAGAAGAAGTATCAATATCTTGGTCTAAACACATTAGTGCCAGGGAAAAGAGGAGCTCTAGTGAGTAACTACTTCTGCCTAGACTGACCAAAACTATGTAGTTGAAGCAATCTTAGGTATACCACCTCTGCCTCAAAACCCCAACAACAGACAGGAGAGTCACATTGACATATCTGCCTGAACACATTGGCACCACAGAGGAGTGGAATGCCGGTGCTTTGTCATCTCACTTGTGCCAGGTAAACAGGTACTCCAGTGAATCTACCTCAGAATACACACACTGATGTAATGAGTCATTTTGGCGCATCAGTGTCTTTACCTATTGCACAACTGCTTTGATAGACTGGTGCATTGACCTCTTTCTGTTGGCACCAGGAACCTGTTGTGCTTTGCTGCCTAGGGGAGATGGAGTTGAGTGCCCTATTTGCACTGGCACCACGGAGGTGGTGTGTCTCATTGAACCAGTCCCATAGAGATGAGGTAGCACTGCAGCTGTAGCACCTTGAAGTCAGGTGACTTAATGCCTAGTTATTGGCATTCAAGCACCATGTAAGAGAGGTACTGCAGTGCTGGGCATTGCTGCTTGAGGACTTTGCTGCCTCTTTTATCTCTAGATGCCAACAGAACAGTGTTGAGATGGAAGATTAGTTTCTGTCCAGGTTCTCCTGGTACTCAGAAAAGTGAAAGTTGCTTTGTTGCAGCATCAGTAACTGGGGGACACTTTGAAGCATTGTTACTTTGTTTTCATTTCTCCTGTTCCCTGAGGAACAAACCCTTTGACATATCAGAGCATTATGATGATACTTGGCAGACCAGTTTTGATTCTGTCATATTTCTGTTAGCTCGCTATCCCATAACACACACTTCCATCAGCAGCAGCAACAGGAACTAATCAGCACCCAGGCATAACACCAGGGGAGAGGAGAATCCACCTGACAGTACCTTCTCTAATGGCCTGAATTGGTACATGAGCTGAGCAACTCAACACATCAGTGTGTGGTTTAGGGTCGGCTGTTGGACTTTATCAACTAGGTTATTTATCGGTTATAAGGCCAGAAAGGACCAAGCATTGCATTAACTGTTTTGGTCACACTGGGAGCATATTACATTGGGAACACATGTTCAGCTGAATATTCAGCTGTTGTATGGTGTGTAACTGCTGCTGAGTATTTGCTTAAGGTTGGGGGGCCGTCTGTAAGTGAGAACTGCATCCTCACCAGCAGCTACACACCATGTAACAGGAACACTAAGCAAGGTACTTACTCCTGCCAAAAAACCCCATTGCCAACTCTGCCCACGTGTCTACTCAAGGACACCATCATAGGACCTAACCAAATCAGTCACTATATCAGTAGCCCATTCACCTGCTCATCTACCAATGTGATTTATGCCATCATGTGCCAACAGTGCCCCTCTGCTACATACATTGGCCAAACTGGACTGTCTCTGCACAAAAGAATAAATGGATACAAATCAGACAACAAGAATGGCAACATTCAAAAACTAGGAGGGGAACATTTCACTCTATCTGGGCATTCTGTAAAAAACATGCTTGTTACAGTACTTCAGAAAAAAAAAAACCCTTCAAAATCAGATTACAACGTAAAACTGCTGAGCTAGAATTCACATTCAAACTTGATACCTACACATGATTTGAATAGAGATCTCGAAGGGCTAACTCATTACAAAAGGTAATTTCCTCTCTATTACTCTTCTCAGCTCTTGCTTCCTCTTCCACACTATTTGAATCAAAACAGCTTGTTTCCTTTGCTGAGATAAGCTAGCAGACCATCCCTCTGGATCTGTTTGAATTAACCTTGTAACCCACCCTTCTCTGTATGTATAAATACAGCTGATCATTTCATGCATCTGATGAAACGGGATTGTGCCCACAAAAGCTTATGCGATAAATAAATGTGTTGGTCT
>ML685766.1:16662271-16782904 GCA_007922175.1 Pelusios castaneus
GTCTGAGCATGCTCAGGGCGGGAGAGTTGAATCTCCCCAGCCTGGCCACAGCAGGAGTCTGCGGCTTCGCTGGGGCCCCTGGATGGAACGCTGGGTTGCCACCAGCCTTCTTGGCGAAGACCAAAACAAAGAAATCATTTAGTTCTTCTGCCATTTCCACATTTTCTGTTATTGTTTTTCCATCTTTATTGAATAACTGTCCTATGCTATCCTTGGTCTTCCTCTTGTTTCTAATGTATTTAAAGAATGTATTTTTGTTGCCCTTTATGCCTTCAGCTAGTTTGATCTCGGTTTGTGCCTTGGCTTTTCTAATTTTTCTCCTACATAACTGTGTTACCTGTTTATAGATATCCTTTGTGATTTGACCTAGTTTCCACTTTTTGTAGGACTCTTCCTTTATTTTTAGATTATTGAAAATCCGCTGTTTAAGCCAGGGTGGTCTCTTGCCATACTTCCTATCCTTCCTATTCATTGGAATAGTTTGCTCTTGTGCCCTTAATGACGTGTCTGAAAAACTGCCAACTCACTTCAGTTGTATTTCCTCTTAGACATGCTTCTCATGGGATCCTACCTACCAACTCCCTGAGTATGTGCTAAAGTCTGTTTTCTTGAAATGCATTGTCTTTATTTTGGTGTTCTCTCTCTTACCATTCCTTAGAATCATGAACTCTACCATTTCATGATCACTTTCACCTAAGTTACCTTCCATTTTTAAATTCTCAACCGGTTCCTCTCTGTTTGTCAAAATCAAGTCGAGAACGGCATCTCCCCTAGTAGCTTTCTTCACCCTCTGAAATAAAAAATTGTCTCCAATACATTCCAAGAACTTGTTAGATAATCTGTGCCTGGCAGTGCCTTGCAGTGCAGGATTAAAATCCCTTTTTCACAGTTTCATTATTGAAAGTTGTCTTCAGAAGAAACAGGTACAAATCATTAAAATTTGAAATTTAGCCCTTAGAATCTCACATTCTGCTTCAAGTGGTTGTCTATATGCATATTCCACTAATGGGGTGCATGTGTGTGTGTGTGTGTGTGCCCATCCCTTGTACTTGGGTTCAGAGCCTTTCAGCCAGCATGTCTCTATGGTGCGCATGCACCCTGCAGCTCTTCGTGTTTCTCAGTGAGGGCATAAGAGGTGGCACACACCATCTGCCATTAGTTCCTCTTAATCACCTCTTGGCATCAAGACGAGCAATCATTGTCCCTCCCTCTGATTCCAGTTCAGTAGTGTATTTGTATTTATAGTTAGTTATAGCTAGTGTAGTTTTAAAAAATGAAATAGAGAAAAAACATGTTTTCTGAGGTGGTCACCTCGAGATCTCCAAGGTCTAAGTACTGCCTCTCTTCTGAGGGAGATGTGCCCACCAATGAGGGGGCACGTTAATTATCTCTGTTATCTTAGGGAATCACGCATTGTCCTGGAAGATATGTAAATTGCAAATTATTCACATCCCAGACCTGAAAGAACAGGAAGGCACTATTGGAGATTTTTTGGTTAAATAGTTCCATGCAGCTAGCCTCAAATCCAGGTTGACCAACCCTGTAGTACATTCTGCTCTGAAAAGTGCATGTGCAGGTTCCTTACCACACAGATAGTTGTTCTTCATGACCCATAAGTCAGTGAAAATGGAGAAAAGGCATGCCAAAGAGAAAACTAAGAGCACAGCAAACTCTTAAGGGCAGATCGCCCTTTAAGAGTTGTGCCGAGAGGAAGTCTGTTCCCCTCACCATTCATTTGAGGTTTCATGGCCCCACCATGGCAACTATAGGAGCTCAGTGAATCTCAGCCCTGAGAAATCTTTCAGGCTGGTGCCACCAGGATCTTCACCAGCAAGGGATCCCCACCACCAATCTTTTTTTTTTTTTCTTTATGACTTAAAAACTAGAGTTTACCACATTTGTAAAAAGACTGTATATTTACATTGTACTATTTTGGAAGACAACTAGGTGGACAACAGGATGCAAGTCTTGTGTCCAGTTGCTCGCTTTATTTTCTAGCACTGATTGAAGTGGTGGTATTGACATATATGGATTTTATATTCTTTATGAACACCTTTGTAGGCAATATCAAACCTTAATTTGAAAGAACTTTCTTTAAGGATTGTATACATACACAATTCCCATGCTTAGGTCTCAAGGCTCTAGCACGAGACAGTCCTTTGTGACTTCCTTAGCTCATAGATTCTTTACCCACTGAGGCAGTCATAATTAGCACAAGTGTTTCCCTGTGCACAATTCCAATTGATCAGCTTCTAGAACCCTTTTAGTCAGTTTAGTCAGTTTCTTTAGTCAGCAATTAAACTCTCCATGTAAACGCACACCAAACCTCACTTACTCATCTCTAGAACATTCTTTGTTTCTGACACTCCATTGTATCCTTCATTGGCTTTTCCTTTTTCATTCTAAATAATTAGTTTTTCATTGGTGCCGAGCCTTTAGACTCAGATTTCCATAGCAGCTTCCTAGGAAGCCTTGATTGTTTCCATGATAACTTGCATCTGGGGGTTTGAGGCTGCTACTCCATCTTCCTGTCTGTTGAAGCTTAAAGCGACTGTCTTCTGACAAGTCTTAATTTGCCTGAGCCACATTAGAACAGTAGCTTTATCTTTGGCACATCTGTCTGTCAGGAATGAGGACATCTCCTTCATTCAATCAATTTGTTAGTATGGGTAGTTTGTTTTTCATGTTCCTCCTTTTTTGTTGCTCTTTCAGGAGCTTATCGGTGTTAAAAAAAAAAACAAAAACAAAAAAAAACAAAAAAAACACCTATTTCCACCAGTGTCTCACCACACAGCACTTGAGGTGTACCTAGCACTATTTTCTGTATGGCATATGCCTGGTCAAGGGACCTTCACCAGATTCCTAGACTCTATAGATCTATTCCTATCCAGAGTTAAGTGTGTTTCATCCACTTAAGGGTCAAGGTCTGTTCTGGAGGTTAAGTGTGTCCTGCATCTGACCACTGTAGGGTGGAAGAGCACATGAGCCCAGAAGCAGAGAGGGGCTTATAGTAAATGCATGGTAGGACCATTGCCTTGATGCATCGATGCCAAACAATAGACATGCGCCAGAACACCTGTGCCTCAATGCATTGGTAATTGGAACTTCTACCTTGGCACATCATAAGGCAGAAGAAGTATCAATATCTTGGTCTAAACACATTAGTGCCAGGGAAAAGAGGAGCTCTAGTGAGTAACTACTTCTGCCTAGACTGACCAAAACTATGTAGTTGAAGCAATCTTAGGTATACCACCTCTGCCTCAAAACCCCAACAACAGACAGGAGAGTCACATTGACATATCTGCCTGAACACATTGGCACCACAGAGGAGTGGAATGCCGGTGCTTTGTCATCTCACTTGTGCCAGGTAAACAGGTACTCCAGTGAATCTACCTCAGAATACACACACTGATGTAATGAGTCATTTTGGTGCATCAGTGTCTTTACCTATTGCACAACTGCTTTGATAGACTGGTGCATTGACCTCTTTCTGTTGGCACCAGGAACCTGTTGTGCTTTGCTGCCTAGGGGAGATGGAGTTGAGTGCCCTATTTGCACTGGCACCACGGAGGTGGTGTGTCTCATTGAACCAGTCCCATAGAGATGAGGTAGCACTGCAGCTGTAGCACCTTGAAGTCAGGTGACTTAATGCCTAGTTATTGGCATTCAAGCACCATGTAAGAGAGGTACTGCAGTGCTGGGCATTGCTGCTTGAGGACTTTGCTGCCTCTTTTATCTCTAGATGCCAACAGAACAGTGTTGAGATGGAAGATTAGTTTCTGTCCAGGTTCTCCTGGTACTCAGAAAAGTGAAAGTTGCTTTGTTGCAGCATCAGTAACTGGGGGACACTTTGAAGCATTGTTACTTTGTTTTCATTTCTCCTGTTCCCTGAGGAACAAACCCTTTGACATATCAGAGCATTATGATGATACTTGGCAGACCAGTTTTGATTCTGTCATATTTCTGTTAGCTCGCTATCCCATAACACACACTTCCATCAGCAGCAGCAACAGGAACTAATCAGCACCCAGGCATAACACCAGGGGAGAGGAGAATCCACCTGACAGTACCTTCTCTAATGGCCTGAATTGGTACATGAGCTGAGCAACTCAACACATCAGTGTGTGGTTTAGGGTCGGCTGTTGGACTTTATCAACTAGATTATTTATCGGTTATAAGGCCAGAAAGGACCAAGCATTGCATTAACTGTTTTGGTCACACTGGGAGCATATTACATTGGGAACACATGTTCAGCTGAATATTCAGCTGTTGTATGGTGTGTAACTGCTGCTGAGTATTTGCTTAAGGTTGGGGGGCCGTCTGTAAGTGAGAACTGCATCCTCACCAGCAGCTACACACCATGTAACAGGAACACTAAGCAAGGTACTTACTCCTGCAAAAAACCCCATTGCCAACTCTGCCCACGTATCTACTCAAGGACACCATCATAGGACCTAACCAAATCAGTCACTATATCAGTAGCCCATTCACCTGCTCATCTACCAATGTGATTTATGCCATCATGTGCCAACAGTGCCCCTCTGCTACATACATTGGCCAAACTGGACTGTCTCTGCACAAAAGAATAAATGGATACAAATCAGACAACAAGAATGGCAACATTCAAAAACTAGGAGGGGAACATTTCACTCTATCTGGGCATTCTGTAAAAAACATGCTTGTTACAGTACTTCAGAAAAAAAAAAACCCTTCAAAATCAGATTACAACGTAAAACTGCTGAGCTAGAATTCACATTCAAACTTGATACCTACACATGATTTGAATAGAGATCTCGAAGGGCTAACTCATTACAAAAGGTAATTTCCTCTCTATTACTCTTCTCAGCTCTTGCTTCCTCTTCCACACTATTTGAATCAAAACAGCTTGTTTCCTTTGCTGAGATAAGCTAGCAGACCATCCCTCTGGATCTGTTTGAATTAACCTTGTAACCCACCCTTCTCTGTATGTATAAATACAGCTGATCATTTCATGCATCTGATGAAACGGGATTGTGCCCACAAAAGCTTATGCGATAAATAAATGTGTTGGTCTTTAAAAGTGCCACAGGACTTTTTTTTTTTATCCACCATGACTCTCAAATCTTTTTTGTTTTT
Source organism: Pelusios castaneus (assembly GCA_007922175.1). Taxonomy (NCBI): domain Eukaryota; kingdom Metazoa; phylum Chordata; order Testudines; family Pelomedusidae; genus Pelusios; species Pelusios castaneus. The sequence continues at coordinate 16,667,387 of ML685766.1, forward strand.
TCCTCCCCCCTTGAGTCACTAATTCCCAAGATAGGCCATGCTTAGAGAATGAGACCACGTTCTTTGTTCTGAGATGTATGGGGTTACGTATAGCCATATTGAAATGTACGGTACATTGTTTACTTGCACCCCTCTTCTTAACCGATCCAGATCACTCTGTGTTTCTTCCAAGGACATTGATTTAAAAAAAAATTATATAGTGTAGAGCCACTAACCAATTTCTGTAGCACCTCAGGAGAAACACACTCACTTGATGACTCCCTAGTCACATTTTGAGACTTACCAGTTCGCCGATTTTAAACCATTTAATATGTGCCATGTTGATTTCACATCATTCTAGTTTCTCTTAATAAAAAAGAAATCTGTATTATTCTAAGTCAAATGCCAATGAAATAGGTAGTCTCGACTAAAAAAGTTATCAAGTTAAACTGACAGGATTTAATTTCTATAAACTTGTGTTGATTGGCATTAATTGTATTACCCACATATAATTCTTTGAGTCCTGTATCACCTTTTCTGTTATTTTGCTCGAGACTGATGTCAGGCTGACAGATCTATAATTATCCATGACATACCATTTATCCTTTTAAAATATTAGCACAATATAGCTTCCTTCCAGAGATCTCTGGAACTTCCCATGTTCCAAGATTTATTGAAAATCAGCATTAATGGTAGAGACAGCTCCTCTTAAAATTCTTTGAATGCAAGTTATCTGGACCTACTGATTTTAAACTGTCAAGCTTCCATAGCTGCTGTTTGACTTCTCCTTAGTGACTGTTAGAATAAAAAGTATTTCATCATCATATAATATGAATGGATCGCATGGCTTTTTCCCAACTACAGAAGAGAAATATTTATTGAACAGTTCTGTATTTTCTGCACTGTTGACAATTGTTTTTAGCTGATCTGCCATAGATTTCTGTTGTCTTTCTTTTTCTGTTATTGCAGTGGCTTTGAGCTCTAATGCAGCACTCCTGGAATAAGTGCTTGCTCATATTGAAAGTCATTCCCCCAGATGAGGTAGTCTTGAGGACATCTGTTGAACGTGTTAACATCTACCAAAATAATTCACTAATGCTCTTGGCAAGCTAGGATTGACCACTGAAAAAAGACACCAGTTCACTTTGTGTCTCGGATTGCCTTGTTCTGCTTTTCTGACAGCAGCTGGAAGGAACTTCTTTGGGGAGTGAACATCATAGGTACTCTCACATGCAGGAGGAGCTCAAGAATCCCCTCCCAGCTGAACCTCAGCAGCTCAATATAATCAGCTAACATGGACGTGTCTTTCTGCACTCCAAATTTTAGGGCAGTTTCACTCTAGACATTGGGTTTTTTAAGCACTTAGGATTTGAACATCTTCCTAGTGAAAGATGCCTTATTAGTGGACTAGGATGTTGACACTCTGAGAACTTGGCCCTTTTCCCAGCATTCTTATTCATTCACATTGTGGGATCCATATTAGATTTGCCTTGAAGCAAACACACATGTCAGGTCATGGAGCACAGAGACTGCTCTGAAGTGCCAGCCTACTGAGCTCTTGTTGAAAGATAACAGCAGGATTTCTCCATCCCTACTGATACAAGTTGTGAAGCAAGGGCTCTGTGGAGCAGAAGTTTCTCCACTAAGTGTGACAATATCACCCACCTCCTGCTTTGTCAAGGCAGCAGTGCTCTGGCTAACCTCGATTTTCTTGAGCAGTACTTTTTTACCTGGTTATTATTAAACTTTCCTTGAGATCCTTCTCTCGGTAGGAAACTTATGTATATGGTATCTCTTAAAGAATGGAAAAATGTGTACTGTAATCATGGCCTGCATAAGTTCTTTGGGTGCTATCGTTCACTGTATCATGCCACATGTATACCTCCTACGTAAGCACTTGATCTTAGGCACCTCTGCCCAGGAAGCTGAGCCTTCTTCTGCAACCTCTATGGTTAGCTCCAATTTTGCAACAGTCCCAACTGTTCCTTCTAGTACTTGAGGTTTCTTCTTCAAAGAACTGTCTCAGTCTCTCTTTCGTATATGTGGGTCACAAACTGGCCTTGGTCCAGTGACCCCTGCATTTGTTCCTTAAACTGTAGGATTGCCCTAGTGGCTAGATGTCAGAGAGTGCAGCCAAAATAACTGTCGGATTCTCCTTTTTTTGTTGCCTTTTATTGAAATCTGCTTGTTTATACTTAAAATCTGTGATTCAGTCTAGGACTACAACATGGAGGCAGGTCATCCTAAGTAGATAGACGCTTATTGCCATTGCTTGTCAAATGCCAGCCCTTGAACATCCTATTGACTTTGTGTTGGAATGGCAGAAAAAGAACCCAGAGTTGATTTTAAATTGTTCATTAAGCTGATTCTTCATATTAGCTGGTAATTCTGCTTCTTTTAAGATACATTCATACAGGATTCTTGTTTTCCCACTCACTTTGCCTTAAAACTTGGGGGTTCTATTTTAATTTGGTGTGTTGCTTTCAAAGCTTAGTGTAAGTCCATCCTTGAAATGATCTTCATGTAGTGAATTCTGGAGAATTCACATTTGTGGTTGCATACATTTGTAAGGGAACTTTTGCATTACCTAAACATAAGGACAGGTAGGTGCATTGTTTGATACCTGTCTGGAACATATCTGAGATTTCTTCTAAAGCATGAATTAAGTAAAAAAAAATTTAACACACTGTGTAAATGTATCTTATAACAAAATGTATTGCTGTTGATTGTGTGAAATATACAAAATAAAAATGATTGGAATCCTGACTGTGTGATGGTGAAAACTACATTTTTGGGGGGTACATAACCCATATCTGCCTATCTATTATGCAGTGTGTCGTACTGTCTCTTCTGTTGCACTTCTGTAAAACTACTTTTATATTTTTATTGTATTTTTACAGAGTTGTATCCTGTGTTTTCTCTTATTGGGGAGCTACTGGAGTTCTTTTTTAAGTATGCTCTGCTCTCCTTTTGCTCTTTGCTGAGGCTTCTGATAGCTGTTACTGGATTGTTCAAAATAATCACAAAGTAACACATCTTTAGTTTATGCTATATAGTTCCAGTTAGCCTATACATTGTATATTCTTCAAATTACATCAGTGGAAGTCTCTGTATGGGCTCCACAGATTATGGATATTCAGACAACAAACAAATAAATAAATCTTGCGTGTCTATTTCTGGTTCTACTTATTTCAAAGGCTCATTTAAGACAAGAGCTTCATTTTTATCATGGTGCCATATTAGGGAAAACAGCTCTGCTATTCAGATCGATTATAGATGTCCCCTTGTTTGATTCTCTTGTACTGGAAGAACAGTCAGTTTCTTTAGTCACATCATGCATCCTTGAACCTAGCTACTAGGCTTCAGAGTTTTTCCTTTGCTGAAGCATTTTTGCAGATTATATAGGGGACACAGAAAATTTCCATTCAAACGCTTTACAAATAATGGAAAAAAGTCCTCTGAGATGTGGAAGATCAATTCACTGAACCCTTTCCACTCTCTTACTAGACTTTTGGCCTGTGTCTTGCCTTTCACCCAGCACAGGCATATAGTTCACTTTTTTAGATGCTCATAAAGAGTGCTAACACCACTCAGTGCATCTGAATTTTTTCTTGAAATATTCATTTCTACATTTCAGTAGGTCAGAAAGGTGTGGATCTGTGGGGGAGAGTACCCATTCAGAAAACTCCAGTTACTGGTGAGTAACCTTCCCTTTGAATCCCATTGACACTTTTGTGTCATGTAACAGTAGTAAAAAATCTGGGAGTCATTGTTTACCAGCACTGAACAAGAAACTTAGTTAGAATAAGGAAGGCTATGTCTACACTTGCAAGTTAGTTCAAATTAAGGAAGCTTAATTCGAACTCACTTAAGCCCTGGCTACACTAGGCTTTCATTAGTTCGAATTAAGGTCTTCCTTAATTCGAACTAATAAATTCGATTGCTTAGTTTGAATTAATGGTTAATTCAATCCATTAATTCGAACTAATCCAATGTGGCCATGTTAGTTCGAAGTAACTGCTTAGTTCAAACTAATCAGCAGATTGACCTTCCTGCAATTGACTAATTTGAACTAAGCAAGAGCCCTGCATGGTCATGGCTAGTTTGAACTAGCATTCTAGTGGGGCCATGCTGGTTTGAATTTAGTTAGTTCGAATTAACTAATTCGAACCTGCTTTTGTAAGTGTAGACATAGCCGAAAACAGTACTGTCCCTAAATCTAATTTTCTAAAGTACTGCCTGTTTATTTCTTCTCTGCTACATTGTAGAGCTTCTTCCCAAACCTTCTTTGGCCCCTCTATTATATTGTCCTGTTTCTGTTCTAAAAGAACAGTAGTCAGATACATGCTCTCACAGTTTAGGATCTGTTTACTAATACAGAATGTGCCAGGATGACAGAAGTTAAACCCATAATGCCAACATAGGCTTCTCAGATTTATTCTGAATCTTTTGTTGGAGACATACGTAATAACAGCAAAGAAATCCACCCTGTGAAATCTCATTTCATTGTGTTTTAGGATTACTATGGATATCATTTTCTTGCAGTGATTTACCAAAACTGCATTTTACCTGTCACATACTGTAAGGATTGAGTGCATATCCTGGGATAACTTTTGTAGGACTAGATAATTGCGTGTATTGCTCTGTTTCTAGCAGAAAAAGACAGGGTCCAGAGACAGGTGACAAAAATTATTAGAGGCATGCATATATAGGTTTCTTTATTGGAAGAGATTTAAGAGCCTGGAACTATTTATTTTAGAGATAAAACAAATGAGAGGGGGTATGATAAAAGAATGCAAAATAATGAATGGCAGGGTGGTCTCTGGGGCCAGCAGCTGTGGCAGTCTGTGGTGCTCCCAACCTGCCTCTGGGTGCCACATGCCAGCTCTCCCTATGTTCATAACATCACTAAGTATTCTGTACATATGCTTCAGAAAATCTTTTTAAGGGATAGTTGTGAGGAGGAAATTTTATTTTTGGCAACTAATGAAAATAGAGTTAGTAAAAATTCACTTTTACATACTAGAAAGATACAGATTGGTTGCTTAGTTGTTGTTATACAATGCAGGCCACTTACTGAAGACTTATTGACCCTCCTTCCTGCCTCTCCACAGATATAAAATATCTGTGTTCTTCCAGGGTTGAGGAGGAGGAGATGAAGACAGATGGTAATCCTCTTGGAATATAGCATTTAGTATTTCCCTGGTATCTGATCATTGCTACATTCTTAGAAGTATGTCGGAACCTGATTGTAGGAGGACTGAAACCCAGCAATGATTGCAATTCAGCAAAGCACTTAAGTATGTGCTTAACTTCAAACATGAATAAATCCATCTGGAGGAGTTCTTTTGACTTCCATGGACTTGGAGTCAGGCCCCTAAGAATTTAAGCATTCATTCAAATGTTTTGCTGAATAGGTGCAGACTTAAACATGGGCTTTAAAGTTGAACTTGAGTGTTTTCCTGAATCAGAGCCAGTAAACAGTAAAAATCCATGAAGTCTGAGTCTTGTACCACACCCACTTCTTCATAATTAAGTTCTTATAGGTGATTTTTCCTCATTTTAAGTATTCATCACTTACTGATAGATAAAAACCAAGAATTCATTATGATTTTACTGCCAATAGCAATGCTGTCTGCAGATCTGAAAGGCTATTTTAGGCTTCTACCACAGTCATTTTTACAAAACTTCTTATCTTCAGGGTTGTGCCATTTTTTGCTATTAATATTTTTTTATATTTATTTCAGTATAGTAGTTCAGAATTGCAAGGGAAGTGTGGAAGATTATTACTGTGTTTTCAATATTAACATTTAAAGTGAAACAATATGCTTGGTAATGTCAGGCATAGTCCATTGTTTTCATCATTTACACTTCAAAACTTTATATAAGCTTTGTGATGGTCTCATTCTCTATTAACTGAGTCCCATTAACTTCATATGCCATTAATCTTATGTGAGACAAAATGGGTGAAGTAATAGCTTTTATTCTGGACCAACTTCTGTTTGTTACCTTATGCCTTTTGTCTCTCAACTATTCTAGGACCAGCATGGCTACAACAATGTTGCATACATTAGCCTTATCCATCATCTAACTTCAATTTTAAAACTTTATATAAAGAATTACATTGCTCTTGTATAAAATGATACTGTGAATGAATTTTCATTTAATAGAAAGATCAGAAAATATACTTATTTTGAATTTTATGTGGGCTTTATAGTTGTGGTGTTTATATTTACAATTGTGTAAGTCTGGCTTTAGCGTGATGCTATAAAACATGTTATAAAATGTTGCTATGTAGAACACAGAATATTTTTTTATTTACTTTCTTGGTTAACATGTACTAAGAGCATTCCTGCTATTTCTTCATTAATTGCAATATTTTTTTCTTCCAGCTAACCACATATATAATACTTTATGGAATCTCATGGGATGCAGTCTGAGAAACTGGGCTTCTTTAACCACACAGAGCAGTGCAAACAGACTGTTCCTTTCAACACAACTATCACAGGCTTCAGGGTTAAGATTGCTGTTACTCTCTCCTCCTTGCTTTGGCACAAAAAGCACACTGAGGGTGTTTTATTGCGGGTTTGCCTAAAGGTAGATTAGATTAATTATTACTATGTAATGCAAATTAAAGCAAATAAAGCTTAGCTAGGTATAGGGAAAAGGTGCTGCCTTTTTGGATTTATGAGAAAATGCCTGTCGATCATGATGAAATGCAGTCAACTTTCCTCATATCAATGAGACAAAAGGACTGTTTGCTCTTTGGAGAGATATTTATATCACGATCAGTACACAAAGCTTGAGCAGAGCAGGAAGATATCTCAAAATGAGAAGAATTGAAATTTCTGTAAAGACTGAGTTGTCCTCTTGAACACTGCAGAACTAGCTTAAAAATGAAGCCATGTGCTCACTTGAACTTCAGTGCCTTCACTGCAGAGCTCTTAACAGTCTTCATGCTAATCACCCATAATAGAGGGGAATCAAAGTGTTAAATATTTTGCCTTATGCTTTACAAAATACTGAATCAGAAAGTGTGTAAAGGGGTGAGGACAGCAAGCATTTAATCTATGCATTTTTGCCAAGCCATACTGAATTATTTTACTATTAGAGGCATTAGAAACTAACTACAAAGGAAAAGTTAGGAAACATATTTTGGGGTACATGATTTCTGTAATTGTATAACATATTGCCTTACAGTTTTAAATGATAACGTACATTAAATTAACAGACATTTAAGAAATGTATGCACTGTTTGAAAGGTAAATTATTCTTAGAACACTTTTAATGGGTGTTGCATTGCCCTTTTAGTGCCTTATTTTGAGATAATGGTATTATTGCCGTGTCAATAAGTGTAAAAATCTCAAAAACCTATTCTGCATCAGTACTTTTTAGTGAAGTTTTAATTGGTTTAAAGTAATTGTAGATACTAAGTGCATTTCCTAAATTGAATAAAATCATTGAATGAAAACTCCTGTTACAAAGAAAGAATTCTCATTCATAAGGCAAGAGGTCTGCAGAAAATGAAAGAAGTGTGTAAGAAAGAAACAACCACCAAAATACACCAATGAAACTTTAAAAACTCCAGATAATTCAGGAATTAAAGTATAAATGCTGTTAAACTCTTGCTTTGTAGCAGGCATACATTCATGGTATGGACAGTATGGTTTTATTTTATTTTATTTTTTAACCAAATACCTCCTCAGTAATTTATAATGGCTTTGCAATTGTGTATTAAATAAGAAGCACTGGAAAACTGATTCGTCCTCAGGACGATTTGCATGTTTCAAGTAGTATTGAAAGCCGCACTGATGGATATGTAGTAATAAACATATCTGTTATTAACATGGTAATGACTCTGTGCTCATTCAATGAGAAATAAAGTAATTTATGGAAGGACCCTTTTGAAGATGAGTCGTATGGTGTTTTTGCCTGACTAAAGTGTACATTTCTTTGAGCACTCAAAGTGTGCCATAAAGTTTTTGAAATGGGTGGGTATGTCAAAACATGCATAATTAATCCAAAGATTTCAGTTTCTCTTAGTTTAAAAAATGGTTAAATCTATTTAATTTGATGTAAGAAACTGATATAGGGTACATTTGTAACACAGTGCTTATGAGACTGAAGAATTTCTTGTTCTGCTATCTGAACAAATACCATAGTAAATATACTTGATTTTCAGTTGAAGAAATCTGAGTAGTAAGAGTGATAAATAGATTACCAATAACACTTCTTGAAATCTAATATAGTTATTTAATACTTAGTTGTTAAAAATCACAAATCATCTTTAATTGTTTTTTCAGTTATAATTGTAGAGTGACTCAGTAAAATTCTGCCAAACTGTATTGTTCTTAGTGTGTATGTATTGCAGTAGTATCTAAGATCATAAGTCAAGGATCAGGACACCATTGTGCTAGCCAATGTAAAGACATTCGGAAAAAGCTAGTCCCTGCCACAAAGACAGACGAGTTTATGACAAGACAACGGGTAGACTCTTACTAACCAAACATAGCTGTGATGCCTTTTTTTATTTTGAAGTCCCATATGGGTACACAGTACTTCACAGGTACAATATCCCTATTTCAAATAGTTTACAGTCTGATTCAATCCCCTAGATACAAACCATGAAAAACAATTTAGAAGATGGTGGAAGGAAGTTAGTGTGGAAGCTTAGCATTGAGAAGTTTAATAAAAAGAATGGGTTTTAACTAGTGATTTGTGATTAATAGATGAGAAGAGAGATGATGTTCCAGACTAAACAGGATGGTATTGAAGCTGAGAATGAGATGACACTAAGGGAGCAGAGATCAAACTGGTGGAAATTTAGATATTATCTCACTGACATTTTCCTTCAGTTTCCCATGAAATAGATTTAGCCATGTTTATAACTGGCCTAAATCAGAAAAATATACTTGAAATATATTTTTTTTTAATTAAAGGAGTTTATATTCAGGCCCGGCCTCAGTGGTAGGCAAGCTAGATAGCCGCTTAGGGCCGCCTATTTTAGGGGCCGTCTAATTTCCGGAACACGTTCTGGGGCCCACAAATTTGGCCGGCAAGCATTCCGGGGCCCAAAAAATAAAAAGAATCAGGCGGAACTCAGATCCCGCATTCGTCCAACCAGTGGATATGGTCTGTGGTCTGCCCAGAATTAGGCCTGCAGGACGCTGGGAGCAGCAGCCGGGCTGGGGAGTTTCAAATCTCCCACCCTGAGCATGTTCAGACAGAGCGTGCTATGGGCAGAAGCATCCTGGCCAAGGAGCGGCTCTGCCAGCGATGCCTGCAGCTCCTGCCAGGTAAGGAGGGCGGGGGAGCAAGCGGAGGACCCGAAAGGATCTGGTATGGGGTTTGGGACGGTCAGGTCGGGGCTGGGCCCAAGCCCAAGGGAGGTTTGGGGAAGGGGCCAGGGCAGGTGGGGAAGAGGTCCAGGGGGAGAGCAGAGGATTGGAGAAGGCACGGGGTCGGGGAGCTGGCTCGCAGGGGGGCCAGAGGGATGGGGAAGGGGCCGGGGCGGTTGGGAAGCCGACAGACCAGTGGGGAAGTGGTCCAGGGGGGCCGAGAGGATCGGAGAAGGGGCACAGGGTCAGGGAGCTGGTGGGCAGGGCAGGGGGGGGGAGTGAGAGGATCTGGAAAGAGGGCCTGGGGGATGAGAAAGGATAGGGGAGCTGGCGGGGAAGGGGCCTGGAGGGCTTGGTAGCAGCAGAGGGGCCTCTTTGGGGAATGAATTGATGGGGCTGCCAAGAATAAATTTGCCTAGGCCCGCCAACCATCTAAGGCTGGCCCTGTTTACATTGTTAGCGCTTGCACGCATGTATGGACAAACAAAATCCAAAATTGTCCCTCTTCTCCAACTCAATTCCACCTTCACAAGTTAAAGTAGACTGATTACATTTAGATTTCCTTGCCTCAGAAATACATATAATAAAATATATTTGGTATAAGATGGCACAGACTGGACAGGAGTTTCCTCACTCTTTTAGCCTATGGGGTCAGATAAAAATAATTCAGCTCTTGAGAATTCAGTTCGGTTTCCCACATTCTGTTGTGTAGAACTGAATTTTTGTATTTGAGACTTAAAACCCTGCTGCTGAATCATACTTCATTGCAAAAAGGATGTCATATTTCAGGATACAAGTTTTGAAGGTCTGGAAAAGATATACAATGACGTGTTAAAAGTCAGCAGTGACTTGCAAAATAGGGTATGATTGTGAAGCAATGGATAGGGTTCACAGAATGCTTAAACAAGAGTTCTGTGGCACCTTAAAGACTAACAAATCCCTCGCTGCTGGAGCCCTGGCCAGGGCGGCGGGGGAATCCCTCACTGCTGGAGGCCCAGCTGGGGACCCCAGCTTTCCTCTTCCCTGGGAGCCACGGCTCCCTTCAGAGCTGCAGCTCTCTGATGACCTAGCCAGTCGACTTAAGCATGTAGTGTAGATGCTCTCAGACAACTTTACAAGGTCGACTTTAAGTCGACCTAAATATCTAGTATAAACATGCTAAGTCGACTTAACAAGGTTGACTTAAAGTCGAGTTTGTCGACTTAATTTAACAAGTGTAGACATAGCCTTTGAGGACACAGGTTTACATGCATTGATGAGTTTTGTAGAACCTGAATACTATGCGCCTGTGAGACAAAGTATAACCTCACAACTAGAGAAGTGCAATAAATATGAAGTGTGTGTGAAGTCTCTCCTGGAACAACTGGAAAATCCCATTAAAGTAGATTACCCCACCAGACAGCATTAATACAAAGAGCTACATTACTGTCACTTGCCATTATACTGAAAATTGGAAGCTTCAATCTGCCATTTTACAAACTGAAATTACGGCAGAATGACAGAGAGAAAAGCTTGCTGAAAAATTAAACCCTGTAGTGGAAAGATGGAGTCTGGCAGGCCAGGGGATAATACAAGCAACAGTATGCTTGCCAGCACATTGAAATATGTTACATACATAGGAATCTGTTCATTGTTTTTCCCATTCTCTGCAGATAGCCATAAATGATGTGTTTTCTTTGGTAGTGTGGACCATGCTGTTGCAGCCGCAAGTGGACTAGTTGCACACTTATTCCAGAGCTCGGTGGCTTCAAAAGAAAGCAATCACAGCTTCAGATTAAGCAACACCATCTGATTCAGTCATATAAAATTCACTGGAATACAAGACATGACATGTTTGAAATTCTCACTGAGCAAAGATAACAGCTGTGCTTTCAGATAGCTCTGTAACAAAACAATCTGGTGCCTGAATGGTTCAGCTGCAAGATGAGCACCGGCAATTAATAGAGGATATCTTTCCACTACTTTCCACTTTATAGTGTGCTACAATTGTCTGCTGAACAGGTTGCTGATAGAAGGTTGCTTTTAGTCGCCCTCTGGAGGACCACAGGAAACCTAATGATTTTGCGGTAAGTGAGAAACCTGCCCTTATTGTCTCCTTGTTAGATCCATGCCATAAACACATTTAGTTTCTTATGCCTGTTGTCCAGATAACTGCTAAATCAAAGCTTCTGCAACTTGTATCAATGTTAGAAATAGAACCTCCAGGTGCTGTGGCTGGAACTAAACCAGGTTGTACAGAATCAGAGGAACCAAAGATAAAGGTAGCACCGAAAAAAATGCATGTTATCAAGAGAAGTACTATAGTGATGCTTTTAGGTGAAGATTATACCAAAAAGAATGAGGAGAATTCAGTGGAACATGAGCTGAAAATTACTATAGGGAGACTTGTTCTTCATTAGCGTGTAGTCCATTGGAGTGATGAGATATCAATGCTCAGCATTTTCCGAGGTTTGGAAAGCTGACAAGAGTTGCATGTGAATTCCAGGGTCATCTGTGCCTGCAGAATGCATTTTCCAATGCTGGCTTTACTGTTTATCATCCTACACACAAGACTGACACCAAAACATGTAAATATGTTAACTTTTCTTTACCAAATCAGTAGCAACAGAGTTGAAAATGGAACATTTTAAAAACCTGATTCATGTGAACTGGGACTTTGAACTTTTTTATTTTTTTAATTGGACTCTTGTTCTTGACTGATATTATATATTATGTTTTTGAGCATATTAGGTAAGAAATTGCTAACGCTAGTTTTTTCTGAAGATTTTACCCATTTTTTTCATCTTTGGTGGGTACAATTTAAACTGTAAATCTGGTAAGGAATGTATCAATATTTTAATTTAATGAAGTTGCAGGTCTTTCCAAAAGTGGGTTGAAGTCAGATTGTCTGTTTTTGTTGTTGATAATGACACTTGACAAAGATAATGTATGTGGACGTGGGTGGGGCAGATTGTTAACTTGTTAATAATTAAACGTTTAACCATTCTAATTTTAGCAGTTTAAATGGCTACTTTCTTAAATGATACATTACATCCCTACATCAACTGTACCATTCTGAAAGAAGACATGAAAATCTATGACTGCTGTATCTTTTTTTCCTCACACCATTTTAATTCAACTACTTTCCCTGTCAATAACGTTCCATTATCCCACAGGGATATTTTATCCATATACATTGAAGGGCTTCTGTTCACTAGCTTGCTTCATTGCTGCCAGAGCCATTGATGCAGCTTCGTCAACTGAGCGGGTCTGGTGAAGACACACTCAGTCAACTGCTGAAAGCTCTCCCATCGATTCTAGTACTCCATTAGAATGAGAAGCCTAAGCTATGTCAACAAGAAACATGCCCATTGAGACAGCAGTAAAGACAGTGGCTATTTAATGTTAAGGTAATCAACTTCAGTGTCATACATTGACCTGGCCACATAGTGAAGACAAGCTTCACGTGTAGAAGGAAGAGGGTAAAAAAACTACTTGGTGACAGTGGTCTCCTGTTCTCTCCCTTCAAGAATAAGGGAATAGCAGAAGAGAATTCCTTCTGCAGGAATGCCCTCTGAAAGAATCTAGTTACTTCAGCTTTCTGCTATAGCAGAGACAATCATTTGATTCCCTCATGAACATACAGGAAAGAATCAGCCAAGTTACTTTAGTGGTTAAAGGAAAGTGATTCCCCAAGAGAACACTATTTGTGACCTGGTGCAGGTTCATTGCCACATCATCAGTAAACACAGGATTAATTAGGTCTTTTCTCCCTTGCACAAAAATTCAAGAGTGCAGCTTAAATGGGGGTAGCGGGAGAGCCAGAACGATGAGCATGACTCTGTCTCCGTGTCATAAGGACTGAATTGAAAACGAGCCTAGAGAAGCATTTGTTTGCGGAAGAGAAATGTGAGCTCTGCCCATGATAACTTTTTATTTATGGTTATAAAATTGGTGGTGTAAAACTAAGACCACTATTAATTTCTGTTCTTAGGTCAGTCATACAACCATTTGACAGTGATATAAACCAAGTTGGTCTTTCTCTGCTTCCCATTCCTCCTATATCACTATCAGTGATGGTATCCCTAGCTTGTTAGAAACACTAAATTTATAAAATTGATGAGAGTCCAGAACCCTCCTCACTGCAGGAAAGAGTAGTAACATTCTCTTCCAGAACTGATGTAATTGGCAAGATGAGGGGAATGGAAACAAATGGGAAACGGATGGAGACCAGCAAGCAAGCATTCTTCTGCTGCAGTTCCTGTTTGGGAAATAAATAGGGGGGGGGGGAGAAATGGAAAGTTTATTGGGATACTTTATTTCTTCTAGCTCTTATGCTTGTTAAATGACAGTCAAGTAAACGGAGGGATTTTTTTTTAAACAAAAGCTTTAATATATACTTGGAAAAACATGAGACAAGTACTTTCACTTTACAGTGATTACAATAGTGGGTCAGATGAGTGATTGACCTATAGTATCCAGTATAATGACAGCGGCTCATGTCATGTGATACAGGGAATGAACAGAACAAGTAATCACCCACTGTTGCTCATTCCCACTCCAGTTTAAGTTCAGTTTAAGCAAAGAAGGCAGAGCCACTTCAGCACATGGTTTTGCATCTCTGCATATCTTGGGTAATAGCCATTGATGAACCTATTCTTCAGGAACCCATCGTTCTTTTTGGAATCCTGTTACAATCCCGACCTTCACAACATACTCTGGTAAAGAGTTCCCCATGTTGACTGTGTGTTGTTTGAATAAATACTTCCTTTTGGGTCTTTTAAACTTTCTGCCATTTCATTGGTGACCCCTAAAAGGAGGCCATGCCGTCAGACCAGATGTAGGTTTGCTCTCATCTGCATTCCTCTAGAATTATTAGCAAAAACATCTTTTGACAAATCGAAAAAGATGATTCACTTTCTTGAATCAGAGAAACTTCCCCCAACTCCGGAAAACAAACAGTCCTTTCAGCATATTTGATTAGCTCTGTAAGGGAATAAGATGTAGTGGCAGGCTCGCGTGACTGTTGTTGGCACAGATGCTTGAGCAGGCGATGAAGAAGGTGGCTGCGGGGCCACGGCGTGAGCGCTCAGCCAGCTCCTGGAACCTGGGACCCGCAGATGAGGAGCTGTGATGAGCGCTCCTTCTCCCCGCCATTGCAAAAAGTGTCCCTGCACTCATGGTTAACTATGGAATGACTGGGTATTCTAGTTCTAGAACGCGCCTGGCACGCTGGGAGGTGGCCCGAGAGGCCCTCCCCCCACTTTGGATGCAAGTCAGTCTCAGCAGAGACGTCACCGCTCACGGGAGAACATTCAGGGTGATTTTGTTCAGACGGCCTAGTGGCGCCACTGCCCATGCGCGGTGCGCGCGGTGGAAGGGGACAGCAGGCAGTTGCTGGCTGCGGAACTGGTCATATGACGAGAGGCGGTAGCACTCCTTCCGGAGCTGCGCGCGCTGTTCCCCCCCCCCGCTTCCGGCGCCTGGCGCTCTCTCGCTTGCAGCGTCATCCTGAGGGGCCGGTTTGAATGAGCCCCCGAGCGAGAGAGCGACGCGCCGCTGACGCCCCTGGGACACCCCGCGCCGCACGCCCGCCATGCCGCTCTTCTCAGGTGAGCCGCGTCCTCCTGCCGCCCAGCGCTCGCCGGCGCCGGGCCTCCGCCGCCCGAGGGCCCGGATGGGCCGCGTCCCGCCTAAGCTGCTGAGCGGCTGAAGGCGCCCATGCCGGGCCACGCCGGCGGGGCCGCGGCCTCCAGTCCCCCGGCTCGTTAGTGCCGCGCGCAGCCCGGCCGTCTCGTGCCCCGGGCAGCCCCCGGGGTAGCCCCTTGGCACGGCTGCCAGCTCGAGAGTGAGCCCTGCAGGGTCGCTCCCTCAGCGGGCTGCGAGCCGCTGTGCCCCGCTTCAGGGTAACTGGCTCTAAAGCACGTCGCCCCAGGGTCCGATCGTCGTCTGGGGAGGGGTCAAAATGGCAAATAAATCGCGCCTACTGCGAGACTGGGAGCCCCACAGAGCCGGGGGGCGTTACAGATACCAACACCTAAGAGGGAGTCTTTGTCAGTCTAGGTCAGCAAAACGCAAGGAGCCTGGTGGCACATTTAAAGACTAACACACTTATGTATTGCATGAGCTTTTGTGGGAGAAAATCCCACTTCGTCAGATGTTTGAAGATGGGGAACTTACAGAATGGGAGCAGAATAAATGCTGGGGAGTGTAAGTCATAGGATCTAGTCAGACTGTTGCAGCAAATAAACATGATCCTATGATTTACACTTCCCTGCATTTATTTTGCTCCCATTCTGTAAGTTCCCCATCTTCAAGCATCTGACGAAGTCCCACGGAAGCTCATGCGATAAATTGCTCACTTTTGAAAAGTGCCACCAGACTCCTTGTAGGTACTAACTCTGTCGCTCCGCTCATCTCAGAGGTTGGAGAGAGGGGCACTTCTTGTGCGTTGCTGACACCTTGCTTGCTTTGCAGTCTGCTGTGTCAATGTTTGTGTATGCTGTTGGGAGGTAAAAATGTATAAAAAGCATTTTATAACACTTGATGTTCTGCCTGTTTGTCTTTATTCTGTACAGCTGACCACGCTAATGTTCACCATAATTCTAATGTTCAAAATAATTCTACGCTCAGTTTTCCTAATGCAGACCCATCAACCTGTGATTTTTTTTGGAAAGTTGCACTGTGTTCTAGTTAATTCTAGGGAAGTTGCAAATTAGCACAATTGCATCTTATCCCACCCACCTGTTTCCCCAAAGGAAATTATGGGCAGGAGTTGGAGAAGCCCACTCTCCTTTGAGAGCTGTTGCTGGTGTATCTGCCTATCGCAGTTCAGCCTATGAAAACATCCCAGAGCTGGGTGAATAAACTTATCAATTTAGCTACTTCCCTATCTCCCTTCAACTGGAACTCTGGTTTGTAAATTGGGACCTAGTTTGGAGTTAGTGAATATGGGTTCTGAAATTCATTGAAACAAACCATTGTTTCTAGTCTGTTTGGCCAAAGTATCGTTACTTACATTTTCCCCTCAGTGCTTTCAAATAGACAGACTTCTGTTCTAGTTTTGTGTAATCTTTGCTTGAATTATTTTATTGCATTAGTAGCATAGATATTGAGCAATAGCTGATGTGTTGTATGTAGAAAAATGCTGGAAATCTCTGTTACAACATCTAAAAGAATGAAATAACTTTGTACTATTTCTATGGATACTAAACTTTTGAAGATAGTGATGTTCAAGATTATAAGGTTTATTGCCTTGCAGCATATTTAACATTCAAATTGAATAGCTGTGCATTGATCTCTGCAAAAGAGTTGATTATTAGTATAGTTTATATAAGAGCTCTTTTTTCTATTTCAAAACCATTTCTGTTTGAACAGATGGCAAAAATAATTAGAGTTGGTGAATATGGCTTTTCAAACTCCTCTAAATAATCCATTATTTCTTTAGCAGTGGTGGTATTACAACAGGCTACAAAGTTAGTGTGTCATTAAGAGAAAGCAATATAGTCAGGGTACATATTTCATATGTGCATTATACAGTTTAATATAAAAATCTTTGCCAACTAAAGTAATAGCAGTTGTTAAAGAGAAGTTTTGTTTTGGAAGAGCCCTAAATGACTAATAGCTGCAATCAGCATGATCATAGATTGGGGGGAATTAACTTTCTTATGACTTCTTCAGATTGGATTGCGAAATAGTATTGCTAGGTTTTATTCTGAAGCACGAATAGAGCACTGACAATCTCTGTGATGCTGTTGAGAATAGATTGGTTCTCAAATGGAGATCGTGATCCCTAAGGGAGTCGCAATGTGGTTATGTGGGACTCACGAGCTGTGAGGCCCCGGGCACAAGATTGTAACTTGGAGCATGGAGCTCCAAGTACGTTTCAATGCCAGCCAGGCATGGTGGTGTGAGCCTATCAAGCAAGGAACATGGGAGATGGGGGGGAGGGGCAAGTGATGATCCACAGACACTGCTCACCCACCCCCAGTGTTCCTCCACACACTACATCCAGCTTGCTTTCCCCACATGTGCTATCAGGAGCTGCTGCTTTCTGTCAGCCCCTTATGCAGCCCAGGTGGGGAAAGTGACCTGGATGTTGCTCCTCATTTCCTTCACACTTCCGCCTAGGGGTAGGTGAGGAGTACTGTTTCAAGAAGGGAGCCAGCAGCACTAGTCGCTCTCTGCATGCAAGTCAGTTTCCTCAGATGGGCACGAGGACAGGTGGGTGCAGGAGTTAGTGGGCAAAGTGGGTAAGGTGAAGGCGGGAGTGCAGGGGTTGGGGTGGAGGAAGAGCGGAGAGTCCATGAGGGCCAGGAGTGAAGGGGAAGTAAGGGGTGCATAGAGGCCAGAAGAGAAGGGGGTGCCCAGGAGGTCTCACTCAGGCTTGCTGGGGGGCATGTGTGGGGGAGGGAAGGGTCAGAATCACTGTCACCAGTACGAAAAGTTTGAGAGTCACTTGAATTTAAACTTGCTTTACAGCGGGGCTGAACAAACCCAGACACCAGGTCACCATGGCGCCCGGAGTTTGTATTGTGGCACCTAGCTCCACTGTGGAACTGCAGCAGCAGGGTGCCCCTGGCACCTAAAAATAGCGTCACCCAGGAGATTCAGTGGTAGGAGCTCTGTGCTACTGTGAAGAATGACGGTGATGGTTTTTCAGCAGTGGGGGCGTCCCAGCTAGGCAACTTACTTTGAAGCTGGGTGCCTAGATGGGTGGCAATTTTGTTGAGCCCTGTTTTACAGAATCACATTACACAGTTATTCTGAAGACTGTATTCTAATGGCTGAGACTGTTGTATGTTGAATAATTTTTCAAACTTGTTGAGAGCCAACATGAAACCGAATATATGGGGGCAGACTGGTTAAGGTCTCTTTTAGGTTAAAAAAAAAAATTATATACTCCAAGTTAATTCTAGAAATTAAATAAATTCATGTGAAAGAGAGTGATCCGCTTGTGTAATTTGTTGTCTTTGCAGTTAATGTAAAATGGGGGAAAGAAAAATTTGATGGTGTAGAGCTGAATACAGATGAACCTCCAATGGTGTTCAAGGCTCAGCTTTTTGCATTGACTGGAGTTCAGCCAGACAGACAAAAAGTTATGGTGAAAGGAGGAACTCTAAAGGTAGAAATCACTTACAACTTTCCTGTATTAAATTTGTCGTATTCTGTCTCTGTATAATGTTTAATCAGCAGTAAGAATATAATATTACAAATGCATAAATGTGACTGAACAGTTCAGAAAACACATACTGTGATGTGTTGATGCTGTAGGGTTTGTTGCTTGTTACTGGAACACCTTTTGCTAAATCTAGGTTGATTAAATGGTGGTGAGCACAAACCAGTGTTTCAAAAATTTTCCCCACCCCTTTTTATCAAGATAGCCTCTTGGTATTTTCCTTGTTGTCTCAGAAACTAACAATATTTGAACAGAACTTACTTTCTATATAGTTTAGTTAAGAACTTTAACTTATTTTTGCACTGCAGGCCAGTGAAAAGAAGTCAGAACAGACAATGTGGCTGTTTGCCAGAGACACGACCATTTGTAAAACTAGTAATAAAAACCTATCTAGAAAGAAGTCCTTACTGTTTTTTTGTTTAGATTGACACAAGATTGAAAAAATTTTGTTTACTACAGTCATGTACTGTTCAGAGAAAAATAACTGTTGGTGAAAGCAGTTAGTCTTTTGAGTCTTCTAAAAATACTGTAAAACAGTAACACGTGCAATCCTTTTCTTCCTTTCAAACATAGGATGATGAGTGGGGCAACATCAAAATAAAGAATGTAAGTATCATAAAAATTTCACTTGCATATTGGTGAATTGCTAAAAATGTGTTCATTTTATTATAGTGATGATCTTTTCAAGAGCTTCTCATTACTTTGGGGGGGAATGGTGATATAGTCTTATGACTTTAATGAAAAAGTAGGAAAGCCATAGTGAAGACAGCAAAAATAATGGGATGAAAATTAACAAAAACTGTTATCAGCATTGTTTTGTAGCTGCGGTGGCCTTTAGATTTTCTGCTTGAAGACTAAACAACAGTTTTAGAAAAAAAATGGTCATACCTAAGCATATTTTTAAAAATTTTCATACTGGGTCTTCCTAACATTCATTCTCTGGGAATATGATGGGGGAACCTTATGAGCTAGCCTGTGGGGGAAATTACAATATATTCCTAATATACTTTGAGGGTATTTTTTGTTGCATTTTACGTTGGTAGTCACTCACTCAATTACTCCCCTAGGATTTTCTCTGATATAGGGTATATGCTGCTTTCACAAGACAGGGGAAAGTTGCTGATGATAGCTGTCCAGTCCTTATTGCGCTGTAGCAGCAGGGTGGTGCAGTATGGCAGAGGCATTCTCTTACTATTGTGATGAGGGTTAGACAGGTAAAATTCTGGTCTCAGACCGTGTATCAGGTGCTTGTAGCCTTCTTCCAGTATTCTTACCGGTTTCGGATATTTTAAGGAATTGTATTTGGCGTGAGTCTCTTGAGTATTTTAATCATTCCTTGATACACTCTTCTCATGAACAGAACCATACTTTCAAAGATTACCATGTTGGTTGGGGAGGAAGGAAATGACTATTGTGTGGAGCCAGCCCAGGTTGTCATGGTGGCAAGCTCCTTTTGTACATACAGACAATGAAAGATCATAGCATCAGTACTTTTTTTTCCTGATTATCCACCGCTTCTTGTTCTTTGAGCAATACTCTGTAGCATCCCCAGCCTGTTTTTCCCTTCGTGTGTAAGCCATATTGGTCACCCTAGACCAAATATTTCTCACTTCCTCAAATAGTCTCCCCATTGTCAGAGGTAGCAGCACCTTCTTTCCCCTCCTTTTAGTATTTTCATCCCAAGAGAACATACAGACTCAAAACCCACAAGCCAATCTCCATGCTAGTGAATTCAACGAGACCCCTCTCAAGCACTCCCAAATTCTTAGCCAAAGAAGGTCAATTTCTTCCTATTCAGAATACTCTGAATTTGACTGAGTAGGAACTTTCTCGTGCGCGCACGCGTACATACACACACACACATGGAGATTCTCATAAATTTTATTTTATCCATTCAGATCTGAACGTAGTTCTGTCTCCTAAATTCCTGAGGCCCAAGGTGTTCTCATGATTAGAGGAAAGGAGGACAAAATAGTTTCCTTTGTCCTGCAGAGTGAAGGACTTTTGACTCTGAAGGCTCAAAAACTGAGGAAGTTGTTTTCTGTAAGGGTATTATGTGATTCATTCATTTTTTAGTCATAACTGGAATTGGATGTAACTTAATGCTATTTATTAGAAGGATCCTGGCTACTGACTGATGTAATGTCATGACCAAATGGAAACTTAAATAAAAATTACTATGAAAATTTTCCTATTATGCCTTTTCTACATAATGGGAAAGTTAGTAATATTACTTTGAGATTAATGGACTAAAGTTTTTTTTCTTAGTTTTCTTGAAGTAAAGGTGATTCGTTAATTCAATAGAAATATAATAAAATAAAGCAGATTAATTTCATTTTGTTTTTTTGTTAGCTTTGTCTTTAGAAACAACAATAATGCAGTATTAAACAGACATAAGAACACTGTTAGTTTACCTCCACTGAGGGAGATTTGAAATTACTAAATTTTAGAGATATGCAGATATCTCCCTTGCACTTGTATTTTATGTGTGCTCTTTAATTTATCCACATGCGTAACTCTCTTATCTTGCATGAGTCCATTTTTCCCTGATATCTGTATCACTTTTATTAAATATTTTTTACAAAAAATCATAATGTATTTGTACAATTATTTCTACTGGTACTTGTATTTTTATGGATGTCTAATTATACCTGCTGTGTTTACAGGGGATGTCCTTATTGATGATGGGCTCTGCAGAGGCACTACCTGAGGAACCGGTAGCTCGACCAGTCTTTGTAGAAGACATGACGGAGGAGCAATTAGCCTCAGCTGTAAGCATATTTTGTACCTCAAGTTCCTGTTATCTTTCAGATAACTACACTTTTCAGTGTATTTGTAAATTTTATTTGAAAGTGAATCTTACTCTTTAGTTTATTTACTTGTCATTTATAGTATCTGAGGGGAAAGGGTTGACTTTGTGTTTCAAACTAGGGAAGCCTTTGTTTTAGATTATTTTCTTTTCTGCAATTTCATCAGTTTTGTTTTTGCCCCTAATCTGATGGTGTTTATTAATAAAAGTAAAATAGTCAAGCTGACTTCTGAACACCGCCTATGGCACATGTGGAACAATAATACTATTGGAAAGATCCATATGATGATAGCTTTGTAATTTGGTACTGATGAGTGCTTTGGTAAAGATGCAAGAGCCTTCTGTGGTCTAAGAGGAAAATAATTAATACTTAAACTATATAAACCCCTGAGACTCTAGCTATCTAGTCACTTAGACTAACTATTAATACTAAAAGTGGAAAAGGGGACAAATCAGTTGTGGATAAAATTTGAAAATCTTTACTTTACTTATTACTTTGTTTTAATCTTAATCAAACTTTATGTCCCTGAATTTTTAATATCTGAATTTCAAATATGCCTCTTTTCTGTGTTTTTAATGGACACACTAACCGATGTTGCGTAAGTAGATTAATGCTTTTCCCCCCAAATTTATCCAAATGTATAATTGACTTAGCTTGTATAAATCCATTTTTTCCTGATATCTGGCTCAGTTTTTATTAAATATTTTTTACTAAAAATCACAATGTATTTGTGCAATTATTTCTAGTGGTACCTGAAATTGTTATGGCCAGTAATTATTTTAGTATGACTATTTTCTTCTTTTATAAAATTAGATCAATATTTTTAAAATGTAAATTTCAGGACTTCAGAAAGTCACAAGTTTGGAAGTGACACAACTTCTTCTTAAACTTCTGCCTTAAATTAGTGAAAAAGCCAAAGCATTATTTTAACAATTTAACTATGGATTTCATTACTTTTCAGAGTTCTACTGAGACCATAGAGATTGTTTTAACATAGATTATACTATCGCTATCGTGAAAAACATGTATGCAAGATTATCAAGGCAATCAGCCAGAAAAAAAACATTTAAAATTAAAATTTGAATGTGGTTATAATTGAAACGTGTAAATGACTGAGTTTCAAGAATGATTTGTCTTCTAAATTTTATTTTGCTCACTATACTGAAACACACACAAATAAAATGAAGCACTCCTGAGTGTATTTTAAAAGCACTAAGGTGCACTAAAAAGCTAAAGCCAAATACTTCAGACTAACAAGAAAGTAGAATTAGGAAATAATATACTTCTTTAAAAAAGTTGAATTAATAGATTTATTAGCTGAAATTTGATGCAACATGGTGGGTGATCAGGTTTGTTTAATTTCAGATCCATCCTATTTTAATAAAGTACTGTCTAAGTTACAATATTTATACCAAAATAAATGTCTCTTAAACCTTCAAGCACCTTTTATGTTTCCTTGGCAGATGGAATTACCATGTGGTTTGACAAATCTTGGCAACACTTGTTACATGAATGCTACAGTTCAGTGTATCCGCTCTGTGCCAGAACTGAAAGAGGCCCTTAAGAGGTAGGGTTCGGTATAAAAGTGGTAAGATCAAAATTGTTTTAATTGGATTATGAAGTGTCTGTCTTGTAAAACTGTTGTCTAAATAGTATTACAGAGTAGCAGACTGATTATGTTGATTACAGCTGTAAGAAGTCAAATCAATACAGTTTGTATTATAAACTTAAAATGATGTATTTGTAGGAGCTAAAATATTTTTAATAGCAAATTTGTTCTGTTTAAAAGAAGTTCACATCGAAATTTTGATCCAGTCCATTGCAAATGGATTTTATGTAACTGTTTAGGAAGATTGCTGAATTCTGACCATCTGGTCTTCTGGGGTTAACATGTATAGTATGTTTTCATTTAAAGTATTATGATCGCTTTCGTAAAATAAAATAAAAAAACCACAAACCCCCAAACCAAAAACAAACCACCCCCCCAACCACCCCAGAAACTTGTTATGCAGTTAATTTAAGAAACAGTCCTGTTCCTTTGCAAAAACATACCATACCATAACGCTGTCCAAGAGTTCGTTTGCAAACTTTCTAATTACAGATTATGTAGCTTGGGTTGTTCAGTATGTTACGTTTGGTTGACAACACACAAGTTTTATCTTGTAAATCCATGAGCATTTTTTAATACACTTGTTGCTTCCAAATTTTCGTGACTTTTTTTGGACAATTTCTATCTACTTAACAATGCATGAAGGATTTTGCTACTGTGTAGGGGTCAGCAAGAGAGAAAAATCTGTTCTTCCAGATTTAGAGACTTCCAATGAAAGTCAACGGGCACACCATATGAGAGGTTTTTAACATTCAAGAATTGTGGGGATAATGGGCATTTAGTCAAGATTACTTTACTCATGTAGAATGATCAAAAGTCTTGACACTATTATACTTGACTTGTTTCTCTATGTACTGTAATAGTGATTATCCAACTACTTATTCAAATTAATTGCCCTCTGTTCTTTTAAATAATTTGACTGTTAAAGCAATGTGTTCCATCAGTGCAGACTTGTATCAGTTTTGATAGCTGTTTCTAGGTTGTAAAATTTACACTTCTGACTGCACTGGAAAACTTGGAAATCTTGGGGAAATCCATAAATCTTCACTTTAGTCAGGAAATCTTTCACCCTTAGTTTCAGTGCTGTATTTAGTATCTCAAATAACACACAAATTGAGTGTCAAGGTATGCATCAGCAGCATAAGACAGATAAGATATACACTGCCTATTGACTTCCCCTTTTCTTAAAGGTCTTCCCACTCATTGATTCCCTCTGAGTGGAGCAGAGAAGAAAGGTTGCCCACCACCTTCATAATTTTATTCAAAATTTATTTTAAGAGCATAAGAACTATCATGCTGGGTCAGACTATGGTCCATCTTGACCAGTATCCTGTCTCTGGCAGTGGCCAATATTATAGCTTCAGGGACAGTGTGCAGAACAGGGCTGTTACCGAGTAGTCCACCCTTCTCTTGCATTTTCAGTTTGTGATAATCAGAGGTTTTGGTTTGCCCGAACCATGAATTTGCATCTGTGACCATATTGCCTAATAGCTACTGATGGACCTAACCTCCATGAATTTACCTAGCTTTTTTCAATCCAGTATCCCATGGCAGTGATCTCCACAGGTTAGCTGTACGTTGTATGAGAAGGTACTTCCTCTTGTTTGTTTTGAACTGCTACCTATTAATTTCATCGGATGACACCTATTTTTTTTTTAGTGTGCCAAAGGTAAATAGCACTTCTACATTCACTTTTTCCACAGCATTGTAACCTGAACTAACTTCTTTAATCTTAATCTCTTCATTATGGAAGTCATTCCATCCCTTCTTCCTCTTGGCCCTTCTTTGAACCTTTTCCAATTCTACTAAATCCTTTTTGAGATGTAGTGATGAGAACTGGACACAGTATTCAAGGTGTGGGCACACCATGGATTTATATAGTGGCATTATGATGTTTTCTGTCTTATTTTCTATCCCTTTCCTAATAGTTCCTAACGTTGCTGTTAGCCTTTTCAAACACTATTGCATGTTGAGTGGAAGTTTTTAGAGAACTATCCATATTTAACTCCAAATATCTTAATTTCATGAAATGGAGGAAATTTGGATATTTCAGAAATTTCTGAGAATAACTTCTGCATATGCTCTTCCTTCCTTGTGTTTTTCTAAAATAGATTCTCCTTGATAGAAATGCAAGTGGGACACCCCAGAAATGTGCCCTTATCTTGTTCTATATTTGCTGCACACTTTTTCTTTGGTTGGATCTGCTTAGGGATGTGAACTCCTTTTGGATACTTACTCTCTCCTCCCTATTCCCTTCTCCTTGCAACAGTGCATTGCCTCATAAGAGGGAGATTTATGAGGACAACCACCAGAATTATCTCTTCTCTGTTTTGATCTGCTTTATCTGTTGAGTGTGGCTGTTCCTCCCCATCTTGGTGCAAATCATTTTAGGAAGCAGATGTTGTTTCCAAGCGAAGCAGTAGAAACCTGAGATTAGGCGAGTGTTCAGCCTTAATTTTCATGTGCTAAACAAGGAAAGGCTCATCTTCCAAGAAACAAGAGAAGGGGGGCAGAATTAAATGGAAGTAGAGTGTATGGAAAATTACGTAGAATTAAAGTAAAAATATCTTATTAAAAATTTGTTTTTCACTTTTCTTTTAATAGAACTGATGTGAGGAATGCCAGCAGTTGTTTCGGCATGATTATAGCAGAAATGATGGTTTGGGCTGGGTTTCAAAATACTAGATAATGTATGCTATCAGGAGGTGAATACATAGATTGGATCATGTTTTATGAATCTATTCAGAACTCTTACGTGTTTTTTAAATTCTATCTGATCATTTTATCCATACCTCTTTTTTGTGAATTAAAAACTTGGTGTTTATTTTTAATAATTTATTTCATATCATTTCGTTTAATTGCATGCAATTTTTTTGAATGTTTTAGGTATGCTGGTGCCTTAAGAGCTTCAGGAGAAATGGCCTCTGCTCAGTATATTACTGCAGGTCAGTATTTGGATTAGAACACAGTGGCTTTTTATTGCATAACTTTATCTCATGGTTACTGGAGTCCAGGATTGCTATTGCGTATCTTTAATGTGTGTGTGTTTCTTTGGAATTTGTGGCTTGGGAATTACAGGTCCATTAGTGATGGGGGGTTCACTTTTAACTTTTATTACCTCATTTACTTCTAAGGAATTGACTAATCTTGGTTGCAAAATGTGTTTTTCTGCACATTCCAAAAACTGCTCCAGCACAGGTATACTTGGAGTAGTGTGGGTTGTGCACATGAAATGAGACATAATTCAGTCTTAAATATAAAGTGTTGTGTCCCTTATTTCTTAAGCATGGTTTAAAGTAGCTGGGACTTTGTAAAGCACTCCTCTCCCTTTGAGGTGAACATTTTCCATGTAAACATATTAGTGAACAGTTCTTGTTTTTCCCTTAATGGTAGGCTGCATCTATACTTCTGGAACTCACTATCCCAGTGATACATTTCTAATAAATGTTACTGGCCTTGCAATACCTTGGCAGTAATATCCACTGCTATCATTAATATGTCATAATCCTTGTAGGGGTTCAGACTTCATAACAGTGTGATAGGTATTTACCCTCCAAAGGGAAAGTTGCTTTTTATTATAGTTTGAGTAGCAGGAGCTCACAAAGGCCCAGTATCTCTGAGCTCTAACTAGAACTCTAGCTAGACCCTTAACATTTGAACTAGGGTACTACTTGTCCACTCTGTTTTCTTTTTTTACTTTATTTCATTGCCCCACTAAGATGCTGGGCCAGCACATTGGGATTTCCAGTCCATTTAAGGAAAAACAAAACAAAATAAAGAAGGAAAGGAAAGTTTGAGGGTTTGCCTGCTGATCGGATTTTGGGGTGGTAAGTTCAATGGTTATTCCATACAACCATGTGTGCCCCTTTCCCTCTCACTGCCTCTACTTTGTGTCCCTTATTATTTTCTTTTGAGGTGACAACATTGCTTCTGAGGAGTCTAATATGTTAATAAGTAAATCCTTAGTTAACTCTTTGGTGCTGGGCTGGTCAGGAGCTCCTGCATTACACAAAGGCCTTTATTTAATGGCTTTGTCATTTAGAGGTAATGCCTCTTCTCTTAAACACTGACTCCAAGATGTTGGATCACAGGGACAGGAAGAAACTGGCAGTACAACTTAGTTCCTTTTGTTATAAAATACTGTAAGCTATATCCTTTGATATAAAAGCTTCATGTCTAATCTTACTGATAAAGCCTACATCACAGGTCTGTCGTGAGCAGCAGTCTATTCAGCATCATCTGCTGAATTGCGGATAGGTTTGAACGTTCTGTATTTACCTGTACATTCACTTACTTTTTCTGGGTGCAAAGTGTGTTTTAAGTATTCTCTGAAGAATTTCAGTTTTGCAAAATCAAGTTTAGTTTTGGTCCTGTCAGCAGTAAGTGATATTTACGTCACCATGGATTTCAGTTACAGCAAGTGGATCTTACATGCACACCTTTATGTGTTTAGGGTTAGACCTGCTATATAAGAACATTGTGCCTCAGGTGCGTGTCAAATAGTTTTTGATGAATGAAGATTCCATTTTTGGACTCTGATTGGGGAACCAGCTTCCTAGGGCAAGGCACTTTGTGCCTGACTTTTATATCTGCGTCATTTTGTTATGCCTTCTCAATCATGTTTACAAGCACGTTTTGCTGGTGCACCTGCTGTACCTACTGCTAATCTATTTGGCTGTATGGTGGAAAGCTTTAATTTGACACTGTTAAATAAGCGTTCCCTTTGAATAGTGCTGCCTTCTTGCTGTAAGTGGATTTCTTTACTTTTGATTTCTTTAATTTTTCAAAATTTACTTGCTTTATTTTTAAGCTCTTAGAGATTTGTTTGATTCCATGGATAAAACTTCTTCCAGTATCCCGCCCATCATTCTCCTGCAGTTTTTGCACATGGCCTTTCCACAGTTTGCCGAGAAAGGTGATCAAGGCCAATACCTTCAACAGGTAAAGACTTTCACTTAACTTCCAACATATTGTACGGTGTCCAAGCAATATGTATCTGGAAAGACATATTTATTAAAGAACTTATTATATCATAGAGTAGTTTCAGAGCACGAATTCAACAGAGAATAATTTCTTTCTTCTAGCTGAAGTCCAAGAATTATTCTGTAGCCTTTTGCATCCTAAAAGCCAAATGTTTTTGAAGCATGTATAAAAAGAAGTGGCGTGAAGAGTCAAATGCTAGCTCAGCAAAATGAGTATTTTTGGAATGGCAACAAGTTTGTAGTTAATGAATTGTCAGATTCCAAACTTTTTGTTACAGTCAGGAGATTGATATCTAAAATCATAAATGCTAATTACAGCTATTTAGACAAATTTAAATATTCTGTTTTCTTCATAGGATGCCAATGAGTGCTGGTTACAAATGATGAGGGTACTACAGCAAAAGCTAGAAGGGATAGAAGTTGATGCTCTTATGGAGGTAATTACTATGATTTTGATTATAGATGAGGCTCTATTACAATATTCATGACTTATATTATTGTTGGGTGGGTATGAAAATAAATTTCATTAAGCTGGTTTGCTACCAAGTTCCCTAGGTTACAGGTTATAGGCTAGTAAGTGTAATTGCCCTATGGTGTGGACAGCCAGTGCAAGGCCCTCCATGCCATTTAACCCCACATTGGGATGCCTGTACTATGAAAAGAGTCACCACGTTGGCCCTGCATAAGCCAATATGGGAGACCATGATGGTGAAGGGCCACTGCAATGCTTCTGTGAGTCCAATGGCCATAACATCCTATTCATTTGATACATAATTGGCTGTTCCTGAAAAGCATCCTCATGCTTTGTGGATTCAGCGAAGGACCTCAGCAAGAATGCTGCGGCAAACTGAGGATTAGCTTAGTCAGCTCACTGTGAACTTTAATTCCTCCAGGGCTAAGACTTGGAGATCTTCAAAGTGTAGCTTTTAAAAAAAAAAAAAAAAAAATGCTCTGTGAAGCGTCTTGGCTTATAGAGGTTTATATTTTTAGAAGTATTATAGAGAACTGTACCTTTCAAAGAAAAATAAACAGTGCTATTCTTGCTAACAAAAAACATTTACTGTTTTTTGCCAGTATTATAGTCTAAAGAAACCGTTTTCACAGTAATTAAATGCTAATGTTGGTATTTCTTCTAATTTTTTCCCTTTTGCTTAAGGAGACTAAGCAGATGGAATTTCAATATACCTAGTTTTCTTGTGTAACCATAGGTGTGTGTTCATTTGAATTAATCTTTTAAAAGTAAATTATGCTTCACTGTAGTCTGCATGAAAGAGATGGTATGGTTTTTGTATGCTGCTTTTAAATTACTGTAACCGAATCTGTTTTACAGACAGACTCAGGAGCGTCAGCGGCACCTTCTAAAAAGAAGAGCTTAGTTGACCAGTTCTTCAGCATTGAGTTTGAAACAACGTATCCTCAGGGTTTTTAAGCAGGACTGAAAGAGTGATGCAGGGATTTCATACCTAAGGGGTGAATGAAAAGCTTAGCTCAAAAGAGGCCAGAGAAGGAAGATGCTTGGGAAAGAGAAGTGTCTTTTATAGAAAAGTGTATCCCAAAAATTAGAATAAACAGTAATGGGAAAAAGGGTAACCTTGGAATTTTTTTTTTTTTAAAGGATCTCAAATATACAATGGGCTTTCTCTATTGACTAATAAAAACATTTGAGGTTTTTTGCCTCAGGAGATGCTGACAGTCTATTTTTACATGGACATCAATGATATCTTGAGATAAAAGGGACTAGATGGCCATTTATTTAGTGTTGCTTATGTACTTAGTCATGTACAAAAAATAGTCCCTTCCTTTGGATTTTTATAAAAGAAACAAACATACAATGAATCAGTCACATGTCATTGGGTGACTAAGAAGTAGATTCATCACACAATTTTCAAGGAGGAATTTTTATAGAAAAATAATACTGTTTGGGGGGGGGGGATCAAAACTGACATGCTTTTTGGAAGTGGCATTTAAGGCATAGTGTACTATTCCTGTGCACCTATGT
The DNA here is from genome assembly GCA_007922175.1 of Pelusios castaneus. Lineage (NCBI taxonomy): Eukaryota > Metazoa > Chordata > Testudines > Pelomedusidae > Pelusios > Pelusios castaneus. The sequence goes on from ML685766.1 coordinate 16,697,261, forward strand.
AGGAAATGTCTAAAATCAGGGTAGCAATCCCATATAACTTTCTGGGATTCAGAATCAAATAGTAGATCTTAGATGTTTTTTGATCAAGAGGACCATGCTTTTCTGCTGTCATACCATGGACCTCATGTTAGTAGCTGAGTCTCTAAACTGTGGCTGGAGGAGCCGAACGACTAGTTTAGAGAATAGATAGGTCAGTGGCATGATGAAATGAGTCCATTGGAAGCTAGGGTTGGAACTTGGAGAGTGGGAAGAACATGATAATGGAAGGGAATGTGGAACAGAGATGAAGGTGTAGGAAAGGGAAGTTAGCCGATAAAGAAGCTAGAAGTTGCAAAAGAAGAAAATCTGGACCTAAGTGATCTACCTCATAGGTCATCCATTGATAGGAAGAACGGTGAAAGGAGAGGATGGGTGAAGCTACAGGAAAGAGGAAGTGATGGGATGACTATTGTAGAATTAGGGAAGAAAACAGTTGAGATAGAAAGGAGGAAGGGGTGAAAGGGGATGTATGCCATCATAAAATACCTACCAGTTTGCAAAGAGAAGGCTGTTCAGTGGGGGCAGCCTGGGAGATAGCAGTTGTAAAAGAATGTAGTGCAGTTGTCTTTACTCTCGTTACGGTCAGTGGAGTGTAGTATTACAGCTAATCCCTGGAATTGATATTGGCAAACCAAGTATTGCAGGTAGTTTCCTGGTAGTAAAATGGCCTTTGCACGACTAAGTACCAACAAAACATTTACTGGGAGCTGCTGCTTTTTCCATGACTATTGCTTTAGCCATTAGCCTTGTTAAAGCAGAGAAGCGTGGGTGGGATTTATTTAACAGAAGGACTTGTTACTGTACCAAATCCTAGTAGTTTTTGTCTTCTAGAAAAATCACATTTATGTAAAAATTAAGCCTTTTAAACTGAGGAGTAAAAGTACTATCCTACCAGGAGTTTCATACTGTATTACCTGAGCAGTAGTTCAGCTCTTAGGCTGTCATGGTTTTCCTTAATTGTGTGAAGCATGAAATGTACAGAAGCAGAGGAGGAGGAAGTAACCAAAGGAAAAGAGAATCAGCTTCAACTTAGTTGCTTTATTAATCAAGAAGTCAAATATCTTTTTACAGGACTTAAATTGGTGAGTAGTATTAAACATATGTTGCTTTGAAACCCAAGGGCAGTAATATAGGTAATTTACAATGTAAATCAGAGTATGTGACGACAGGCTTCACTTCCCTATTTTTAAAAGGTAGATGACCTTTTTAGGTGGAATAAGGGAGTAGAAAAAGGGGAAGTCAATTGCATGTTAACCAGAGTAGGCCATAAACAGAGCAGTGGCTGGAACCTGATCTAGTGCAGCTGGAGACTGACACTTCTCCATAGAGGTCTCAGAGTGCACTTATATTTCTAACTCCAGCTCTCTTCAAGAAAATGTATTAATCGTGCTGACTTGTGTCATAGGCTTGTACAATCATTCTCTGAAATGAGGCCAAAAAACCAAATGACCTATGTTACCCGTGGCGCATGTCTTCACAGGAATAAGGCCAAATACTTTACACTACTGAGTGAGAAAAAAACCATATGGGTAGCATCGTTCATAATTACAGATACATTTATCAAATCGGCCATTACTGAATTTATCTCCACCAAACAAAAGATGTTTCTCTGGCTGTTGGGAGAACAGCTGTCATGCCAAGCAGTAGGGGAAGCAAACTGACAGGGAGAACAAACAAAATGCCAAATCTGAGAACACCTCCTACTCAAATGGTGTTAGGAGAGTGCTGAAATGACAAACATGAGGAAGGAATATCTATTAACTCTCTCTACTTCCTCAGCTGCCAAACTGTTAGGTTTTGTTTTTTACTTCACCCTATCCAGTCCTAAACAGTTGCCCTGTCATTAATTTAATTGAGGCAAACAAATTTACAACAGCATACAGTAGGTTTAAAAGTGAGTTACTAAACACACCTAATGTGTCATATCATACACCAGTCCCAGTGACCACCACTGTAGTATTTGTGCAAAGCAATAGTACTTCGAGGTGTTTACATTTCATAAATTATTTCTTCAAAAGCTCTCATTTGAGAGTGTTATTTCTACAGGAATTCACTCTCATTTGTGAGAGAAGTAGAGACCAAACAGAAATTAAAAATAAATAAATGGGCTTTCATCTAGATAGTAGATTCCAGTGTACAATAGCCCAGTTTCAAAATGGGAAGATTTTGTATTTGCTGTTTTAAAAAAGGCCAAGAAACAAAGGTGGTGAAAGATCATAGGTTTGAATTTTTTTATTTGTTAGTGAATAAATGCTGAATAACTGACTTTGTGGATTGGGTTTTTTAAGTCAACTATTTTATAGGATTTTTATGTTGAATTTTCTGTAGACCGATGACGCAGTGTCATCTTAAAACCTTTCGCCCAGATAAGATCATGCCCGCTTCCTCAAAAAGTCTCTCTCGATTTTTGACTTTTATATGTGGGTCACAATTTTACAATCTCTGTGGTATAGAAAACTCCAGAAAAATTTTAAAATCACTAATTTAAGCAGGTTCCAAAGGGGCTGTGTCAGTCTAGTTCAGCAAAACAAACAAGGAATCTTGTGGCACTTTTAATGACTAACAAATTGATTCATCGCAGGCTTGTCCAATCTGCAGCTCGTGGGCCAGAATCCGGCCCACCAGGGGCTGGAATCTGGCCCGTGGGACGTCTAGGAGCTGTGGCCAGGCTGGAGCTTTTCCACATCTCCTGCCCTGAGCACACTCAGACACATGGCTCAGGGCAGGAGAGGCCTGGCCAGGGAGTGACTCTGGACGCTCTAGCAGCTCCAGCCAGATAAGGGGGAGTTGGGCCAGGAGTGTTGGGGAGTTGGTGGGTGGGCGGGGAGGGGCCCTGAGAGGGTCGGGGAGCCAATGGAGTGGTGGAGCAGGGGGTTTGAAGAGGCCCCGCGGGGGGGGGGGGGGCAGCAATGGTGGAAGTGGGACTCGAAAAGGTCAGGGAGCCTGATGGGGGTAGGTGGCAGCGAAGCCTGTGGAGCTGTGGGCCCAGCAAGACCATGGTGTCCTGATGGAGGGGTGGCGAGGCTGAGGGGGCCTAGTAGGGGGACAGCAGTGGGGCCCTGTGAGGGGGTCCCAGGAGGGGCTTGGTGAGGCTGCAGGAGGAGGGGGGCAGCGGCAGAGCCTGGGGAGGCCATGGGACTGGGGTGGGGATGACAAGGCCTGAGGCGGCGGGGGGTCCTGTGGGGGCCCGTGGGAATCGGCTGGGGCAAGGCCCAGGGTAGTGCAGGGGCCTGGGTTGGTAGCAGCAAGGCCCAGGAGGTAGCGGGTCAGAGTAGGGGGTCGTGGGGAGTCATGGGGACATGTCACCTGGCACCCTGCTATTGAGGGCCAGTGCTCCCCATACCCCCATGCCACCCCACCTCTGCCCTGCCTTCCTAAGCTTCCCAGCCATCCCTCCATATGATAAACTTGTTGGTCTTTAAAAGTGCTACAAGACTCCTTCTTGGTTTTAATTTAAGCAGGACTGTTCCAAAGTGTTACTTACTAATAATGGTCTAATTTGAACTTGACTGCACCTAATTGCAGAGCTCCAAAATAGGGTTTGATCTGTCCTTTGAAAGATGTGCTGCACGACTGACTAGGTAAAGTTCTCCAACTAGAAAAATCAATGGTAAGACCAAGAATCTTCTTTTGGGACAAGCCACCTGAGGAAAGATTGATCTTCCAGAGTTCCCAAAACTTATAAGTTTGGAAAGGAGGTGTTCATATCAACCTGGCAACTCCAGCTTTTGATCAGGCTGAGCCTGCGTCTGAAGGAGGTCCACTAGAAAGAAGTGCTGTGCCAGCAGAACATTGCTGGCTGGGTCCTGGACTGTATTTCCAGCTCCAGCTCTGAGAACCAGAAAACTGACAGTTGAAGAATTTGTTTAAAAAGAAAACAAAATTACTTTAAGTATCCTTTTCCTCTTTTTTTCCTTTTGATTTTATTGCTTGGGGACATTGCAATCTGTTTTAGCCTTTTTATTTTTAGGGTATGGTAGCGTGGGTGCTCGCATACGCCTGCACAAAGTCCACACAAGGAAGGCCCCGGAAGGAGAGTTCCTCTGGTCCAAACAGCCCTAAATACTATCTCATTAAAGTATTCACTAAACTGTCTCTAAAAGTTCTGAGTGGCTTGAAATTTCCATTTGAAAATTTTGATAATGAGTGATTAAACTTCTGTTTATAATACATGTTAGCAGAATGTTTAACTCTGATTGGGATAGTGAGAAGAAACATAGCTGCCACACAAGAATTAAATTCTAAGAGGGTAGCTTTAAATTCTAAGGGGTTGTGCTTTAGACATTAGATGATTTTGATTTCAGTATTGAAGAATTTAATGAACTGCAAGTTAAAAAATTTATTGACTTTGTTTACAAATCTTTGCAAAGGAATTTTACCAACTAACCAACCATCTCCTCTGTAAAATGTATAAGGAAGGATTGTCTATTTTTGATAGTTGATAATTTAACTATATGCTTTTATTCCAGTTCATTATGGAGATTAATTTGTCTTCGTTTGCTGTTTTTTTTGCCTTACTCCTTAGTTTAATATTGGTAATAGCTTAGCTTTGGTGATATAGTTCTTGATCTTATTTTAAATTTAGTGTCTTTAAATTTTTTTTTTTTATTTTTTTTTTGAGTCAAATTTCATTTCCTGCGCCTAAATCTTTCAGAACTTGGATGCATATCAGGTAGTCAGTCTGAATCCCTGATCAGGTCCCGCTAATTAGTGTGTGATGTGATGTTACTTGGTTTTGTTTGAATGTTGTTTAAAATAAAAGTCTGTTATAGTTCATGGCACTGGGCTATATGCTCTTTTGTTAATTACACACTTAAAATTAATATTTTCTCAAACATTTACAGTGTTGCTATTATAATTGCTTATATCCAGAACCTCACACTGCACAACTAGTTTACCGCATTAATTTACTAGCAGGGAAAAAAAACCCTTGCTGTTAGGAGATATAATTTTGTAGTATCTTTAAGTTAAGCATCTCATATTTATGGCGCTGAAGAAATACATGGTCCTTGTGCAGAGAACTCTATTCTGTGCTCTTAGTATTTATTGAGTGCTAGCAACCAGGTAGAAGAATAGGATTGGTGGAATAAGGACAAGGGTTAATGTGCATGTTCCATACAACTACTTTTGTTTTTATGTTGTATAGGTGTGTATTAGTTCAGTGCTAATATTATTGCTAATTGCTTTCACAGCGTCTTCAAGAGGAAATCACAAAACTTTCTCCAACACTGCAAAGAAATGCTCTGTACATTAAATCTGTGAGTAGTAATCAGTCATAACTATTGTTGTAATTTTACTAATTTCATCATGTTGACAGGATTTTCTGACTCAGAACAAAGTTGTTGGAACAGAATATGTTGAACCTTTGCAGAAGCCTCCAGATTCCCAGAACCAAGAATGTAAAAAATCAGAGCAATATATTACTTTATTTAATACCAGAGCATCAAGAGGCTTCGATCAAGATGGGCACTTTTTTGGCTAGGTTTTGTGCAAACGGACAAGGAGACTTGGTTGCTCTAAGAGGAGACTACAGTCTAAAATGAAAATGCTAAATGTCTAAATTCTATGAAAATCTGAAGTTTAATGGTTTCCTCTAAATATTTTCTTAAGTCCAAGATTAGTCGCTTGCCTGCCTACCTGACAATTCAGATGGTTCGATTTTTTTACAAAGAGAAGGAATCAGTGAATGCCAAAGTTCTTAAGGTCAGTAGAAATCTTCACTTACTTTATATTGAAGTTTAGAGTTCTCCTGAAATTGGAGATCAGAATTTTGTTCTAGTTCATTAACACTTGCAGATTTTCTGCCTGAAGTGTTTTTAATCTCAAATTACTCCTTATATGGACAGTACATCTTCACTCTTAAAGCGTCCAGTGTAAAGAGCAGGAGAGCAGTCAGCTGTAGGTATAAGCAGTGTCTTGGGGCTTTACTTGTTTGGAGGGAACTATAATCCTGTATTCCTTTGACAAATGCTAGACTGGCTCATTCCCCCTTTCCTGAAACACACTGAAAACCTGAACAAGAAAAAAAATCTTGCTTTCTTCCAGCACAAAGTAAAGGCTGGTTTTGTAGGATGGGTGAAAAGATATAAATGCGTGAATCTGTAACTGAGTCTACATAGTACTCTGCTTTGCATAGTGAGTATAGAGATTTCTGCGGTGAGGGAAGGAAGATGTGAGGCTGCGCATAGCTAGAGGACAGATATGTCTGTCTATATGTAGCTTGTTAGTGGGGTATACATATGGGACTATTTGTTTGCCCAGCAGCTATGCAGTTAGGGTATAGGGTGTGTTTGCCTGTGGTTATTAGACATATTTTTGTCCTCTAGCTATGCCACTACAGAGCTGCACAAAAGTTTAATGCTGTGTTGGCAACTTTTGAATACACAGTTACACTATAGAAATTTTATAGTGGGCAGAAGTCAATTATGTTTCAATTTGAAAAATTTAGTATACAGATATATAAAATAATTCACCCAAGAATTCAGGATGAGGTCTGTTGCCTTCTTTGAAGTGTCTACCATTTTTTAGGTTGACTACAATTATATGTTTCTTTGCTTAGCAACTGAAAATAGCTGTGCATGTGGTGTCTAATACAGTTAAATGTCATTACTGACTATGCAACTGAAAACTTAGTAGAAATAATGTAGTTAGCCTGCCAAAAGCCAACTCGTAATTACCCATAACTTTAATTTGACTTGCCTGTATTTAAAACCGACCACGTGACCACTTCTGAGAAAGGGCAAATCACATGCAGTATTGAATTTTGAAATTCAGCTGTTTGACTTATTTGTGGAGTCTCTCTTCTTGAATGTTCATGTAGGAGATTCCGCATTAACCAGATTAAAAAATGAGAATAAAAAAATCCTGTTTGAGACAAAATATGGGAAGTTCATCCCCAAAGAAAAGCTAAGATGAATGAAAACAAATAGATAGAAATGGATTTTTCAAACTTGTCAGCATGGAGAATGTCAAGGGCCAGTTTGGTGCAGGTGGATGAAATAATGAGACCCTCCTCTGCCTGGACTGGCTTTTTACTGCCCCATGTCCCTGTCAGAACATCTGACGCCTGTAACAGGCTTTCAGAAATACTTGAGTTCTCTTTTTTAGTGGCACAGGCCCATTAGCTGATGACATCATAACGCAGCTGGCCTGCTATTTCAGCAGGACATACGGCTGAATATAGTTTGAAGAGTGTGCTTTTCACCCTCAAAAATGGACTGATCTTGGCAAAGGTGAAATGACAGCAAGTAGTACTGCAAAAAACGCTACATCTGGACACTGATAGTGTTCGTTAATTGTACTAAAACTAAACGATACATTTCAAAGTATCCGTAAATGGAGAGGCAATCTGAACTGTAGGCTGAGAGAACACGGAATCCCACTGAGGTGTCAGTCAGTTACTGAAAGGTTTCTTCCGCTGTGCAGATAGAGGAAGGAACATTGACTTGTAAATGTTTGTATTAACTGTGTGTGTTAGCTTGCAGCTTACACTCATTGGCCTGTTACAGAAACACCCCACCTTCCACATGCAGACATACACAAATATCTGTAGTCAGTTTTTCAGCTGTGAGTGAATCGGACAGTTGTGTGCATTTCTATAAAATCTATTGTGTGGATGTCTTATATTATACTTTTGAGTAAATCAAAAAAAGGCTGTGTCAGAAGTATGGCTAAGTTACATTTAAATGATTGGGGGGGAAATGTTTTCTTTGGAAAAACTTTTTTTTAATATGGAACTCTCAATTGAGCTAATAGCCTGATTCTTTTTTTTTAAACTTGATCCTAGGATGTCAAATTTCCTCTTATGTTGGATGTATACGAGTTATGTACACCAGAACTTCAAGAAAAGATGGTCCCATTTCGGTCAAAATTCAAGGATTTAGAAGACAAAAAAATAAATCAGCAGCCAAAGAATGTAGGTTATGTGAAAATTTCTAAGCCATTTTGATGTATGTATTATCCTAAATTAATGTTTAGTTTCATATAATCAACAAAAGTAGGACAGTTGTCTTAAAGCTAATATGCATCAAGTTCTTATTTTCAAACCTGCGTCCAGACATAATGGGCCATAGTTTGAAATACTTTCATGCCTCTTAAATAAAATCTAGCGCTTGATAGATTAATTCCACAAACTGTTCATTGAAAAATCTCCCGATTATTTTAGATTGTATTTACAATTGTATATTGGTGAGATAAATAGTACTGATGTTTTACGTTTACTGAATGTATGATTTCATAAGTTGATATGGTCTAGCAATTTAAACTGCAACTTTGCAGGCTCTGAAAGCTGCTTGTTATGTAAAAATGTTGACCTGATTAAACCAATGTGTATTAATATCAATCATACTGACTAACTTGAAAGGACTGGCATATAAACAAAGCTACGCCTGTGAACAGCGATCAGATTACAACGCTTCAGCTCTGTTTAAAGAGCCAGGAGTAAGCATGCTTCAAAGTTGGAATATTCAATAGTATTTGGGAAAAAAAGTGTGCCTAATCAAATGAAAGATTGAAAATTTTTTAGCAAAAGTCTCAATAACAGTATTATGTAATTGTAGCAAAACTGTCAGCCTAGTTGTTTGAAAGGAAAAAAAGTGTTTGCTAGCGCTTACCTGAGAGCAACTTGTTTGTTACAATTTTTGAGAAATAAGCTTCCAAGAATTGTGAACTAAGTCATTCATACCAGACAAACATGTTGTTTGTGCTTTAATTTCAGTGGACGCACTGTTCCAAAAATATGGTGTGGTGGTACCTGTATCTTTTTTCTGTGTGTGGAGACCAGTGAAATAGAGCAAAGTATTTTTTTTTGCTATGCATAAATTTACTTTCTGTAAATTTGTAAACTGTGAAATGCCCAAATATTGCTGCTTCTTGGTAGATCATTTGAGGCCTGGTCTACACTGCTACCACGGTCAACAGAAGATACAGAAGCTACATAATGGAGCTTGCTTGTCTCCTGTTGACGTACGTTACCGTACCACAGTGTCTCCACTGTGCTGCATTACTCCTTGTGGGGATTGGATTGATGGCATTGACCAGAGAGCACTCCTGGGATCAATTGAGTTGGTCTCCACAGGCTTAGTTGATCCTGCTGCATCCATCTCTGGAGCCCTGGCAGGCAGTGTAGACATACCTAGAATGAAGCTGCTCTGTAGCCTAAAGGGGTGCCAAGTAGCTGCGATGAGTAGTGAATTGAAGAGGGGGCGTCCATGTGTTCTCTGGATACACTAGTACTGTTTTTTCCTTTTAAGCTGCTAGTTGGTGCTTTGATTTTGTTAGCACACAGGATGTTTCTATGAGCAATTTTGTTGTGTATATGCTGTGCTGCTTTAGAGTCTTGCTTAAAAAAATAATTTGTGTTAAGCTGTACCATTGTATAGCCGTTCTTATTCCCTACGGCATCAGCTCTCATTTCAGTCTTTAGAGGAGGATTGTGCTCCCTTTAGAGGGGGAGGAGAGGTGTTTTTATTGTGGACTGAACTGATTAGCACTTAGTCTCCTGGTTTTTTTTATTTCCCTTCCTAGCCTCTCCGCTGCTTCCAATGTGACCACAGCAAAAAATGAATACTTGCTCTTGCAGAATCCTGCACATTTTCTGCAGCTTATATTGTTCCACTTGGGAAGAGGGTCCTGGTCAAACACTTGTAAACATGTATCTGTGCTTTCAAAAGTAACTAGTGATTTTGGGTGTCCAATTTGAGATCTTACAGTTGTCTCATTTTCAGAATGTGTGTTCAGCATATTTTGGAAAGCAGGTTCTATTCAGGTGTTCTGCATCAAGCAAACAATGTCTCTTGAAGGATGTAAGCCATATATTTGATAGCTATAGTAAAGCGTTCTAAAATTCATAAAAAATTATTGTTTTTCAGTCTAGTAAAGGTGATGGTGCACAAAAGGAAGTTAAATATGAACCATTTTCCTTTTCTGAGGGTAAGTGAATTTTGATTTGATCATTTTAAACTTGTATCCTAATTAGGCAAGGGCAAAATTATCTTGGAGGACGTTACTTTTTATGACTTTGAAAATGAATCATCAGAAACGTGGTGAAGGATGGAATGATGCATGGCAAGTCAAGGCATGGTTGCTATTTATTTAAGAACTACCTGATTAATTAAAGACACACTCACAGAAGCTCTGTATTTGGCTGTAGGACAAGCAGATTAAGTGCTGTACATTGCGAGGCACTTGCACTGTGATATCTACCATCAGTTCCTAGCTCCAAGTTAAAAGTCAAAGTCTGAACTTAAATAGAAATTCTTGCTCAGTTTCCGTTTTTGTAACTAACTAGTGTGCTCAGTTCATTTCTCGGCTAGAACTCAGGCTGGGGGTGGAAGAGTCAGGAAAAGTCCACTTGGGCACTAAACGTACAGTACACTTTCAGTGGCCATGATGTGATGGGGGCTGTTAGGCACTGCACAGATAATGGATGGGGCCAGCCAGGGAGTAGGTATAGCTGTGGTAGAGCATTCAAATGATCCATTGATCAGGTGAGCACTGACTGCTTTCAAAGGGATCACACTGCGGAACTTCTGCTGGAAAAGACATGGTGTGGTGTGCCTTATTAGCTGTCTCCAGTCTCAAATACAGCTCTCCTGCTGTGTTCAGCCAAGTTTTTCCATGCTTCGCGTGTTAGAAACTGCAAAGGAAAATATCTTCCCCTCTTGAAATGTATTAAGCTACAGCTAGAAAAGTAAAACCTGAGTGTAAATTAAGCTCTATTTAAAAAATGAAATCCCCTCTAAACTGTAAATGCTTCCATGTGATTCTAAGACTGTCACCTAGTGAGATACTGTCACCATTGAGTTGCAGATTTTTTAAGCAGTCTTCACCCATGAGTGATGGGGCCTGTAGTAATAACCCCATGCAATAAAATATTCTTCCAGGGTTTGATCCAAGCTGACAATAGGTGCAGGAACTTCAAAATAACTTCCCCGTAACTTGTTAAAGCAATCTCATTTTACCTGCCAATGTTGTTTTGGAAACACTTCTTTTTAGTGGTAATGTAAGTTCAGCACTCTCTCAAGGGTAACTCACTGGATTCAGCAGAATTTCTTCTATGCTAATGCAGATTACAAAATAGTTTCCCCTTTTCCAGTTGGTGTTTTTAAAAAAAAGGCACCAACCATGCTGGCAAATAGCTGACTAAAAAACCGCTGCTGAGATCTTTTCTTTGCCCAAACTGTTTTCATAGTGACTGTAAATATTACTCTTACATTTGACAACTGATGCCAGCCCAGCAAAATCTAAAACTCCTGTTAAAGGAAAGTTGATGGGTTTGCTTAGAACAATATATTTTTCCATTTAAATGAAACCATCTGCCCTAAATACTGGGGCAAGGTAACCTTCAACTGCCTTTAGGTTACATGTAACATTAAAATCCAATTACTCTTTTCTCTTCCAGATATTGGCTCTAATAACTGTGGTTTCTATGACCTGCAGGCTGTGCTAACACATCAGGGAAGATCTAGTTCCTCAGGTCATTATGTATCGTGGGTAAAAAGGAAACAAGGTAATGAGTTCTTTCAGTAGCTGTTTAAGGGAAAGCTTAGCGGTGCTGGTTAACTTGTCACTAATGCCCTTTCCTCCTAACGGGTACGTGCTGCTGTTCCTAACTGGAGAACTAAGTATTTTTTGTTGTTGTTTCTTGTAGATGAGTGGATTAAGTTTGATGATGACAAAGTCAGCATTGTTACACCTGAAGACATTTTGAGGTTATCAGGGGGCGGAGACTGGCATATAGCTTATGTTCTACTCTATGGCCCTCGCAGAGTTGAAGTAATTGAAGATGAAGCTGAACACTAGTCTACAGTGTGTTATTCCGGCCTAGGTGTGAAATAAATGTTGATCGCTGATCATTTCTTTAACCCTGGAGCTTTAGCAGTGGAGACAATTTGTTCAAGCCATTTCTCATAGGAGGTGGAGAATTAATCTGATATGTACCAGATTTACAAAAAATCATTGACTGGACTGCTGCTCACAGTGGTGGCAGGACACAAACCTAAGGATAATTTTTTAAACTAACTAAATAAGCCTCCCTCTAATGTCAACCAGATATTTATTACACACCTATTCTTCCATCATTTGTTACGCTTGCATGGGTTATACCACTTGTTCAGTAGCTGTCCATCCTTCGCCAGGATTGTGGAAGGGAAATTGCCTCCGTGTGTAACTCAGTGCTGCTGTCCATAGCCTATGGAAACATGGCTACAATCACGTATTTGTCCAGCCTGACCTGCTGACTCAGTCTGTTCTGTTGCTGGCATTTCATGACTTTAAAATAAATGGTGATCAACAACAAAGGTGCTAGTTATGTATTTAAAATTTATTTTGTCTTGAAAGTAAGTGGCCACTGGATCATGAACTAGCTGTGGCTTCAACATCTTCCTAAACACTTTTGTATTTGAGACCTCGTCAGCTGGAAGTACTGGTTACAGTGTACAGGTAAATGCTCTTGCTTCTTTAGGAATTTGGTTGTTAAAAGCTAGCGCTAACTGGTAGAGCAGTTTCCTCCAGGAACTGTTTGGCTTCGTTAGGGTGTGCCAGATGGACAACATGCTGCCACACAAGGGAAGTTAAAAACTATAGAAATGTGAAGTGGGGTTTCTGGCACGTCCCTCTCCCTTTTAAAAGATGGTGACAGAGAGCAAGGGGTTTACCCACCCATGGTGGGGGTTTTGCAGTGTCTTGCTCTTGGACTGAAAAAGCATTTGTGCCAGTAGTATAATGCACTATTTATATAAGCAGGGGCTGCACCTGCTTTTTTTTTTTCAGGGGGCAGGGGGTGACTTTTACCAGTGGGACTGTGCAGGTACTATGTGCTGCTCCAGTGAACACTTCCCCGGAGCAGTCCCCACAGTGCTAAATTTCAAGAGCTGCACATGTGCACAGCTGTGCAGGAGTCCAACTACACATTACCCCTCTCACTTGCCATCTAGGGTTTCTCAGTAGAATTGTGCAGAACACTTGAGTCTGTGGTCTGGCCCAGCTACCTTCTGAAAACACTTTAGTACACAGCACGGCTTGACTCAAACCCTGCTTCTCGGGGGACACAAGTAACCAATTAACAGCAATTATGAAACAGCCTTATCTCATGCAGCTTGCAAAGTGGGTTGCAGCCCATGAACGCTTATGCCCAAAGTTAGTCTTTAAGGTGCCCTAGGACTTTTTTTTGCTACATTCAAACATGGCCATCCCTCTGGACCTTATGAGCGTCTTCCATTTAGTTACTTACAGGTGTAGACCTCTGTTTGCTTTCATAAGGGTAGTGGAGCATCCCTTAAAGCAGTAATGGAGGAGTCTTAACTCTTTCTGTAAAAGCAGTAATCTGCCTTTCCGCCATCTTGTAATCACAGGCTTTGGTAGTGTTCCTCCAACATGCTCTCATCTTACCTGGAACCTTAGAAACAGGACTCTGTTGTCTTTCTACAATAGACTAACACGGCTACCCCTTTGGAATCTGGAACCTTAAGACAGCACTATGCTAACTCCAGGGTAAGGACTCCTTCCTGGTATCTCACCCTGGCTAAAAAAGAAAAATATTCCTAATTGTACTCATGCTGCAGGGGTCCTCTAACACAGGAAATGAGAAGAGGCGTATAGTGAGGCATAATAAGTAAAATGCATTAAAGGCCAAGAAAAAAACCCACAACTGCGTCCCTCACATATTCAGATGCTCAAGCAGGTGCTCATTGCTCCACCCAGTACAGCTCCCATTCTCTATGTGCAGCACTTTCAAAGATCCAGTATCTTCTGGCTAATTGTCATTTACACCACAGACCAGCCCCCTTAATTCAGGCATTTCTTAGCTTTTGAATGCACAAGTCAGCACCCCTTACTACTGTTGGTTTAATGCTGGTGGGGGGAATATAAATGTTTAAGACTTTCTAAAAAGCCAAACAAATTCTGTAATGTGGAACAAGCCTTTCTGCAACTTCCTTTAGCAAACACTACACGATGACTGCACTATCCACAGGAGTCTTACTAAGGTAAGCTGACAAACTGTCCATCTACTTCAGTATTTCCATCCTCCATCACATGGGGTTAGAGTGGGATTCCTGCTAGAGAGGGAAAAGTTCAGCAGCAGGAATCAGGTGCTTTATCCCCAGGCCCCCCAGTTCTTTGGGGTATGAGGAAGAGAAAAGGATAAGATGATGAGGCCTCAGCAGAAGATAGGAAGTCCATGATGTAGTTGTGCTTAATAAAGTTTTTAGCTGTAGACCAAATGGTCACTTTGGAAATTTCCACAGTGGACATCTCACTCATTCTGCCCATGAGGTTGCTAGCATCTTGAGGGGTGTGCCTTGACCCCTTCTGGGACACAAACCTCTGATGATTCCACAGCACATTAGACAGTCTAATTTATCTATCAGCAGAGGATATGGAAGCACACAGACTAATGGGTTCTGTACACTTGATAACATTTCCTGCCACAGGCAAACCTGGGGAGGCTGCAGAGCATGGTCTGTTGGGGACATGGACATACATGTCTGCTAGAGCTTAAGTCAAGAAGTCCCCATTGGCACAGGATGACACCACTGAGGGAAGGGGCTCCAACCAAAACTTATACTTCAGCTACTTGAGCCCCTTTTGAAGTCAATGCTCTCCTGACATCTAAGGTGGCCACGCCTTTTCAGCTGGTTGGTGTGGTTTTGGACAGAGGAAACAAAGCACCACTTCTCAGTGTGAAAGGATTCTGGTGTCCTGAACATACCAGGATCTTCATGGAACATGCAGTAAGCGTCCTGTATAGATGAAGCTGTGCCACATCTTTACTGTGAAGGCTTGAAGATGTCCGATGCACAACTGAGCCTACGAAGTGATCTCTATGCACGACACTGGACATCCTACAAGTGCTGTGGCAGGCCTCTCTCAGCACAGGAGCCAAGAAAATAAATTCCTGGATGTTCTGAAACCTTTCTAATGATGGGTAAATCTTGACTACGTAGAAGTCTTCTTCTGCCCCGGGGTGGGTTACTCTGGTGGACAGAACCAGAGAACTTCTCTGGGCCTTGATAATAAAGTCATGCAGCTGGATGAAATTCAGCATCTGAGACATAATAGCCCCGTGCATTGCTGCTCCAATCAGGTTGTCATCCAGGAAGGGATACAAGTGAGTTCCCTTTGGCCTGGAACTGACTTATCGCCATCACCATCTCCGTAAAAACCTCTTGGACTGAATAGGCTGA
Organism: Pelusios castaneus; assembly: GCA_007922175.1. Classification (NCBI taxonomy): domain Eukaryota; kingdom Metazoa; phylum Chordata; order Testudines; family Pelomedusidae; genus Pelusios; species Pelusios castaneus. The sequence goes on from ML685766.1 coordinate 16,712,485, forward strand.
GGGAGCAGAGCAGCCCAGATGTCCAGAATTGAGGGAGATTCTGGGCTCCAGAAAAAATGCTCCTAATTCACAGCTCTCAACATGCTGTCAAAGGAGATAATCTCCTGGCCAACACAGAACATCTTCCAACAACATCCGCCTTGAAATCCCTTCCTGACGCCACTCCATTCACTAGTGCTTAGTCCATACCCAGTACAGCTGTCACAAATTCAAAATTTTACCCCCAAAGTAAATAATCACTTAATATTTTACCCAAATCACAACATTTCACATCCAATCCCATAACCAGCAAGACTCCCACACTGGATCAGGCCTGTGGGCCATCAGATCCAATATCCCATCTCTGATGGCAGCCAGCATCAGACACACTTTCCTGGAAGCTACAAACGCAGCAGTACATACGTGTCGGGTAACGTCCCATCTGCATGCAAGTCTCATTCTAACCCTTAATGGTCAGCGGTTAAATTCTGCAGAAGGTGTTTTATAACCCTTCCAAAAAATGTCTGGTTTTTCCACAGAAATGTTCAGTCCCCCTTTGAATCTGGTTGTGTTCTTGGCCTCAATGACATCCTGTGGCACAGAGTTTTAGTCTAGTCACACCGTAGGAAAAAGTATTTCCTGTCATCCGACTCCTCTCACTGTCCATTTCTCACACCTTGTTCTTGTGTTCTGTAATAGGGAAAATACCTGATCAACCTTCTCCACAAACCCACTTACATCAGCAATCTACACACCAGACATTCACAGTCCTCTAAAGGGGCTCCTGAACGCACCATGCTGACAGATATTCCTCATAGGTTTAAAGCAATGGGAGGGGAGGGGGGAGAGGGGAACAAGAATGATAGTTCTAACCTGCAGAGCCAATCTATCAGAACTTCCCAGTAGCTTGCTCCACCTGCTAAGAAACACAGCAGGTATCTCAGCCAAGAGCCCTGGAAGGCTGGATGGAGTTCTCTTTTTAAAAGGTTCCCCACCCTCTGGTGCCACAGTAGCGTGACTCCTTCCCAGCTTTTTTGAAAGACGCTCTCTTTATAGTTCTTCGAGTGATTGCTCCTGCCTATTCCAAGATAGGTGTGTACGCGCCACGTGGACGGACTGCCAGAATATTTTCCCCTAGAGTACCTGTAGGGCCGGCAGAGGCGCCCCCGGGAGTGGCGCCTCTGCACCGCTTCTATAAAGCCTCGGTCCAGCCCCACCTCCCCAGTTCCTTCTTACCGCCTTGACGGTCGCTGGTACGTCTGCTTGCTCTGGCTAGCAGTTCCCCTTCGATAGTTAGTTTAGTACCCTGTAGTTATTTTAGTTTCATCGAACTCTCTCTTAGAGGGATCCACCCGCCCCAGGACCGGGGACAGGGCAGGCCCAGTTTCAAGGCGTGCGAGCCCTGCTGGAAGCCTATGGCCCTGGACGACCCTCATCAGCCGTGCCTACGGTGCCTAGGCGAGGCTCACCTCAGGGAAAGGTGCAGAATCTGCAGGAGCTTCTGGCCAAGGACACAAAGAGGTAGGGTGCATAGACTTAAACTTCTAATGGAGGAGGGCTTGCGCCCTGCTGGGGCTGCGGACCAGGGATCCAGCTCGGTGCCGTCGGTAAGAAGCGCGCCTGCCGCCACCGAGGCACCTAAGCCACCTAAAGATGCCCGGCACCGTCTTCCCGCGGCACCGAAGACCGTGGCACCATCCAGGCACCGTTCGCTCTCCCCCGGCCCACCGAAGAAGAAGAGGTCGGAGAGAGGCCGCTCCCCGGCCAGAGGGGACAAGTCCACCCGACCGGTGAGACCCGAGCTGGGCCGCCCAGGTCCCGCACCACAGACTCCTGCACCGTTGACTCTCACGCCGAGGGAGGCGCCATTGAGTCTGGTGTCAGTGTCCTCCTCTACAAGAGACATCTTGGAGGAAGACCTCCAACTCCCTTCGACTCCCGAAACAGTCGAGGTTGCTAGGGAACTAATTGAGGAGACGGTGCCGTCAACACAGAAGCCAACTCCGGCACCCGGGGCCGTCGAGAGGCAACCTGCGCCTAGTCTGGCCAGTATCACCTAGGCATCAAGCCCCTGATACCCGCCCGGTACCGGCTAAGGACAGGTCAATGGGCCCGAAGGGGAAGAAGCCTGCCGCGGCACCGGAGCCCTCAAGCCGGCACCGCTCCCCAGCACCGGAGCACTTGAGCCGGCACCGCCAGCGGCAGCGGGCGCTCCTCAGTACCGGTCCCCCAGATACGGCTCAGAAGAGGAGCCCTCATCGAGGCACCGAGCGCCAGCGGCACCGCGAGGTAGAGCGGACAGAGACAGTCCTAGGTCACGCTTCCCGGTGCTGCGGGGCACCGCCCCACCATGGTCCCCCCAGAGTGGCCGGTTCTTGGGCTCGGCACAGATGAATCCGTGGCCTCAGGCCAAAGCTTCCGTGCCAGCAGGAGCAGAAAAGGGCGCCTGCCATCTCAGGGGCCCCCTCAATGGTGCATGCCGCAGCAGTGGCTGTTCTGGACCCCTTGGGCATACCATCAAGCCCAGGGTCCCAGTGAGACCAGATCATACTTGGTCTCAAGTTCCCGGTCCCGTCCGTCCTACACGGTCAGTCCCGTCCCCCCCCCCCGGAGGGGGAGGAAGTTTCAGAGGCCGGCTCGAGGGATAGGGGTAGTAGAGCCTCCCCGCGGGTAGAGCGGACTGCCCCTGCAGCCAGCGCAGAGGGGTGCCCGCTGGTTCCATAGGAAGAGTCATCCTTCTTGCCCCCAGATGAGGCGGTCACCGGGTCCTGACCCTCCGCTATTACGGACGACAGCAGAACGCACCAGGAGCTGCTCAGGAGAGTCGCCCGGAATATGGGGCTCCAAGCGGAGGAAATTGTGGATGAGGCGGACCCAATGGTGGACATTCTCATACCAGAAGATCCGGCCCGGGTAGCCTTGCCGCTCATCAAGACTATCCAGAACACCACCAAGGCCCTATGGCATACTCCGGCCTCAATTCCACCTACCGCTAAGAAGGTGGAGAGAAAGTACTTTGTGCCAGCCAGGGGCCACGAGCATTTTTATTCTCACCCGACACCGAGCTCTCTCGTAGTAGCGGCCGCTAATGAGAAAGAAAGGCAAGGACACCAAGGTCCCACCCCCAAATCCAGGGACGCAAAGAAGCTGGAGTTGTTCAGCAGGAAGATCTACTCCACCGCAGGCCTGCAGTTGAGGATCACCAATCAACAGGCGATCCTCAGCAGGTATGCCTACAACTCTTGGGCCTCCCTGGAAAAGTTCTCGGAGAAGGTGGATCAGGAATCGAGGCAGGACTTTGGGGCCATGATCAAGGAGGGCAAGGTGGTCTCGCAATCTCCAATCCACCTTGGATGCGGCTGAGGCGGCTTCCCGAGCTATGGCCTCTGGGATTACAATGCGAAGAAGCTCCTGGCTCCAGGCATCCGGGCTGCCCCAGGAGGTGCAGACCACCACCCAGGACCTCCCGTTTGAGGGACCCGATCTGGTCTCAGCTCAAATGGACTTGAGGCTGCAAACATTAAAGGACTCCCGGGCTATCCTGCGGTCCCTGGGGCTGCATACACCGGCCTCGCAGAGACGCCCCTTTAGGCCTCAACCCCCCCCTCGCCCCTACCAGCGTAGGCAGGACTCAGATTGCAGGAGGGGCAGATATGGGTGCAGGAATGACAATCGCCCCTCGGGACAAGGGCAGGGCAATCAGCGCCGCCCCCCGGGCCCTAAGAAAAACTTTTGAGGCCATGCTCGAGGGCCTCGTACCACCCCCTCCCGTGGATCCTATCCTGCCCCCTTTTTCCAACAGACTGTCCCAGTTCCGCCTTGCTTGGCGGCAGATTACGTCAGACAAGTGGGTGCTCCGCACGGTGCAACTGGGATACTCGCTCCAGTTCTCCTCCTTGCCCCCTTCTTGCCGCCCCTCCCCTACCTCGTCCCTCTTCAGGGACCCCTCTCATGAGCAAATACTGCTCCAGGAAGTTCAGTCACTCCTGGACATGGGAGCGGTGGAGGAGGTGCCCCAAAACCAAAGGGGTAGGGGTTTTACTCCTGATATTTCCTAGTCCCCAAGGCCAAGGGGGGCTTCCGCCCCATTCAGGATCTCCGGGGTCTCAACCGCTTCTTATGCAAGGTGCGGTTCCGGATGGTCTCCTTAGCCTCAATAATTCCCTCCCTGGATCCAGGGGATTGGTACGCCGCCCTCGACCTGCAGGACACCTACTTCCACATTGCTAGTGCCCCACCCCAGGAGGTTCCTGCGCTTTGTGGTAAAGGACAGGCACCTGCAGTTCACGGTCCTGCCCTTTGGCCTAGCAGCAGCCCCGAGAGTCTTTACCAAGTGCCTAGCTGTTGTGGCAGCCTTCCTCAGACGGCAAAGGGTCCAAGTTTTCCCGTATCTGGACGATTGGTTGGTTCGAGGCCGCTCCAGCAGGGAGGTGCAGGACAGTTTAATAAAGATCCAGCTTGTGTTCGACTGGCTGGGCCTCCTTGTGAACCGCCAGAAATCCACCCTCATTCCGTTGCAGAGGATAGAGTTCATAGGGGCGATCCTGGACTTGAGGTCCGCAAGGGTGCTTCTCCCGAGCTCCCGATTCCTTGTTATAAAAAGCTTGATTGGGGACCTCCAGAGGCACCCACTCACCACCGCAAGGTCGTGCCTAAAACTGCTGGGCCATCTAGTGGCATGCACACCCGTGGTGAGGCACGCGAGGCTCCAATTGCGCCCTCTTCAGGGGTGGCTGGCTTCAGCATATCGTCCGAAGAGGGACGACTTGGACAGTATAGTGGCAGTCCCGGAGCAGATATTAAGCCAGCTAGAGTGGTGGTGTCTCCGGGCTAATGTCTGCGAAGGTCTGCCTTTTCACGAACCCAGGCCTCTGGTGACCCTGGGAACGGATGCCTCAGACCTGGGGTGGGGAGCCCACCTGGGTCGCCTCAACACGCAGGGCCTCTGGAACCAGGGGGAGGTCAGCATGCATATAAACATCAAAGAACTCAGAGCCGTACGCCTGGCCTGCCAGACTTTCCGGAAACATCTTATGGGCAAGGTAGTGGAAGTCCAAATAGACAATATGGCCGCAATGTTCTATTTGAACAGACGGTGGTGCTCGCTCTTCTCTCCTTTGCCAGGAAGCCCTCGCCTTGTGGGAGTTTTGCATCCGCCACTCCATTCACCCGGTAGCGACTTACGTCCCGGGGTGTCAGAACTCATTGGCCGACGATCTGAGCAGGAGGTTCATGGTTCACGAATGGTCCTTAAAGCCAGAGATCCTCTTGGATGTGTTCTGAAGGTGGGGACACCCCCAGATAGACCTCTTTGCATCGGAGAGCAACAAGAAGTGCGACCGCTTCTGCTCATTCAGGGGGCACAGCCCAGGATCTCTGGGGGATGCCTTCGCCCTCCAATGGTCGGCATGGAAGGGCTATGCCTTCCCTCCCACATCACTGATACACAAAATGCTGCTGAAGGTCAAGAGGGACAAGGCTTCAGTTATGCTGATAGCCCCGGCATGGCCAAGGCTACACTGGTTCTCGACGCTGCTAGATCTCCCAGTCGAGGAGCCCCTGGAGCTTCCCCTCATACCAGACTTGCTTTCTCAGGAAGGGGGCAAGCTCCTGCATCCGAACCTCAGGTCACTGCACCTCAAAGCATGGAACCTCCTTGGCTAGCCCAAGGGGAATTGCAACGCTCAGCAGAGGTACGTAAGGTGCTCTTAAGTAGCAGAAAACCCTCCACTAGGGCGTCTTACAAGGCAAAGTGGACAAGATTCGTTGTTTGGGCTACGGAGAGAGGCCTTGCCCCAGAGTCAGCTCCCGTCCTGAGAGTTCTAGACTACCTATGGGGGCTAAAAATTGGGGGCCTCTCCACCACCTCCATTAGAGTCCACCTGGCAGCTATTTCGGCATTCCACGAAGGTGTGGAGCGGACACCGATCTTCTCCACACCAATGGTGAAGCGTTTTCGAAAGGGCCTGGACAAGCTGTTTCCGGCCACCCGCCCTCCTATGGCGCAATGGCACCTGAATCTCGTTCTATCTAGACTGTCCGGCCCACCCTTCGAACCGTTGGCTTCGTGCTCGCTTCTCTACCTTTCCTGGAAGGTCGCGTTTCTAGTGGCCGTCACGTCAGCCAGGAGGGTGTCAGAAATTCGGGCATTATCATCAGATCGACCCTATACTGTCTTCTTTAAGGACAAGGTGCGACTGCGTCCGCACCCAGCCTTCCGGCCGAAGGTTGTTTCACAAGTTCCACACTAGCCAAGACATTTTCTTACCAGTCTTTTACCCCAAGCCTCACACTTCAGAGAGAGAGCGCAGGCTACATACGTTGGATGTGTGGAGGTCTCTGGCCTTTTACTTAGACAGGACAAAGCCATTTCGAAGGACTTCCCAGCTATTTGTCGCGGTAGCCAACAGAATGAAGGGTGAACCAATGTTCCACCCAACGCCTTTCATCTTGGGTGGTGGCGTGTATCCGCGAGTGCTATAATCTGGCCGGTACGCGCCCACCGGAGGTCAAGGCACACTCAACAAGGGTGCAGGCGTCGTCAGCTGCTTTTCTCGACCAGGTGCCCCAGTGGACATTTGCAGGGCAGCTACGTGGTCATCTATTCATACCTTTGCGGCGCACTACGCTATCGTCCAGCAGTCAAGAGAGGACGCAGCAGTTGGCAGGGCAGTCCTGAACTCTGCGAATTTATAGCGTCCGACCCTCCTCCTAAGGTAAGGCTGGTAATTCACCTATCTTGGAATGGGCAGGAGCAATCACTCAAAGAAGAAGAAATGGTTACGTACCTGTAACTAATGTTCTTCGAGATGTGTTGCTCCTGACCATTCCAACTTCCCACCCTCCTACCCCGCTTTGGATCGAGGGAGAAGGAACTGGGGAGGTGGGGCCGGACCGAGGCTTTATAGAAGCGGCGCAGAGGCGCCACTCCAGGGGGCGCCTCAGCCGGCCCTACGGGTACTCTAGGGGAAAAAATTCCGGCAGTCCGTGCACGTGGCGTGCACACACCTATCTTGGAATGGTCAGGAGCAACACATCTCAAAGAACACTAGTTACAGGTACGTAACTGTTTCTTGCTAATCCTGCTTCCAATGGTCCTGGTGGCTTCCTACGCCAGGACATATGGCTGATCTGTTCTTCTTCAGACTTTTTTTTTTTTTTAAAACAGCAGTGGGAAGAATTAATCTAATACCACTGACAGAAATGCTTATGGAAATATTTATAATTTTTCTCTAGTAGGCTGTGAGGTCATTGGCTAACATTTGTAGAAATTTAGAGACTTTTGTAATTTTGTAACTAGAACAGAATTTTGCAAAGTAAAATCCAGCGATGCCTAAAACTTGGAGTATTCAGCAATTGATGCAATTCAATTAATAAAGCAAATTCTACAGGAAATCTCTCCATAAAGTGGGTTCTATGCAGGTACTATACATCACCATCAAAAGCTCCCGAAATATTTTTTAAACGATCTGTATAAAGACAGGCTTCAGCCATTAAAAAATGCAGCCATCCCTACTTTTCAAGAAGAAAGCTGAAAGTAACACTCAGCAACATTCCAACATAGAAGAATACCTCAGCCACATAACATCAGATGTGAATTTTAGGTAGCCACGCATAACAATCAGGAGACCTAGGCAAATGACCCTACTATTAAAAAGAAAAATTGCACAGGAGTTTTACTGATAAAAGCCAATAACTCAATACCCCAAATACCTGCCTTTTCAAAGAGCATTTGAAAATAACACCGTTTACAACTTCTCTCAAAGGACACTGCTTCGCTGCTGATTTAGCAGTTAAACCAACTTCCCTGGGCAGGAAGAACACCATGCTCTGGATTACCAGCAAGTTTTCAGGAAGGGAAGCAGAGGTCTGCGTACGATTCCACCCCAACGTTTGTATGGGCAGCCTAATTAGGAGTCATGTCACCTGCATCCATATTTACCCTGAGAAGCAAGTACAAAGGTAGTACACATTAAACACAGGCCTTTGACTCCTGCTGGCCCTCACCCTAAAAATACCAAGCCGTTCAACTATTTATAGTGTCTCACAAAACTCCGCTGAGCTCTGCTCTCCTCTTACATGTTCATAATTTAAAGATGGGTTGCTATTTCTGGATCACTGTCATTAAGCCTTTTCAGAAACTCTAGTAAACTAAATGTTATAGAAAGGTTTTATTGTTTAGCAAACAGAGGCTGCCCTCTCAAACGTTAGGTCTGTTACCTGGCAGTAATAATCACAGTTGTTTATATAAAAAGTTACAACCTGAAACAAGTTAACTAGTGTTTTCCGTGTCATTAGTTAAGCTTTCTGCAAGGTCACTTAATCCAGCTTTGTTCATTGCGGTAATCAGATTCTCAGGTGTTGCGTGTATCCCCTCTTGATCCTGCCAGGCAACCAGTAGCTGCTTAGCTCTCATCTTTACATCCTCACTATCTGACTCAATCTGCCTTATATCGGAGTCCTTCATTTCCAAGTAGGGGGCCAGAACCTTCCACTGTTCTCCTAGCTTGTTGGCAAACGACTCAATTTGTTCCCCCGTCACGGGTTTGTCTCGGCGTACATCTGGACCTAAACAAAAAGAGACAGAGAATTAGGTTATACTCTGGATGATGCAGCACTCCACATTCCTTGTGATTTGCTAAGTTTCAAACCTATTATTCAGAAACAGCCTCTGGCTGCTTTACCCATTTCAGCCAAGCATCGTATTTATACTTGGAAATAGTCCTTTAAACCTTATTCAAAACCATCGGTCAATTTTACATAGTCCAATTACTGCCTGGGTCTCTGGCAGAAATTTAGCCCACAAGTGAAGACTGCCGACTATGAGGGTTTCTAACCCATTAGTCCAGTTTGGGACAGTGACTATATTCTCAGGTGCATCAAAAGCAAGCGTTTTCATTGCAGAGATTGTAGTTTTCAATACCTATGTCAATAGGGGCCTTAAATCGAAACCCATAACTCGAATTTCACTACCTTTGGAAAAAATGAGGTTAGTTAAATCAAGCAGAGTTAACGTAGTTTACATTTGCTCCCCTCTAATTATACAAGTAAAGATAGAGAGGAAATGAAAACTCAGGTCTTCTTGCTTGCAAGGCAGCCTGAACTGGATTATACAGCAGTTAATTTATACTATTAAAAATTTATATTTTTCTCACAAACTTTGAACTTGGTGTCTTGCTGAGAAGACAAATGCTGCCATGATTACACAAGTGAATAAATATGTAGTGTACCGTACATTGCTTGTCATCAATGTGCTCTGCTGACCATGTTTATTGCACAGAATATTTCACAAAACCATTAGCAATGGATGAGATTACATATATAAAGAGCTGGATAAATGTTCTGAATCAATGCATTTCTCCTCACATCGCTTCGAAAGCAAATGGCATGTTCTGAGTGTTTCTAACTCCCTCCCATGCTTATCACATTCGTTTATAGAACATATCACAAAGAACTAAAACCCTTACATCAAGGGTTAGGAACGGAAGTTAATTAACAGCATGGGACAAACCCAAACAAAGCATTTCTAATACTGCTCAGAAGCAGAGCATTCAAACACTGCAGACCACTGTCAGTCCATCTTTACTTTAAGATGAGATTTAAACAGACTGAAATTCAGCAAAACGGAACTGGGAAGGCTGTTCCATAAGTGTTAAGCTGAAGAGCAGAGGGGCACCCAAAGCAACAAGAGTGTGGAGGAGAAGAGTGGACAAGTGCTAGATGAGAAAGGGCAGTCAAGTAGAGACAGACAGACAAGAATGGAAGGCAGTAAAAACAAAAGATTCTTTTTTAAATTCAAACCAGAAGCATCTGGGGGCATGGGCTTGGAAATGAAGTCACACACACACCTCCCAGCAACACTCTCCACATGCTGGATACTGGAGAGGTCGGATAGTGAAGGACCACACAGGAAACAGCTAGAATGAGATGAGGGCATGGACAAGGATGGAAAGAAGCAGATTCCCTGACATGGGGCAGGAGAGATCAGAGTAAGAATATGCCATGGGGCAGGAGGCAAGTGAGAAGTTTAATTCATGGAAAGAAAAAAAAATGGTGACATTATCAAGAAGGTTCTGTGACAGAGCAACTTTTGCCTTTGAGATATGTAGGTGGTGAAATAAAGATCTCAGTGATCTTGAAGACAGGCTATTACTGGAAGATCTGCACAGGTATTTAAGGGTCTCTAAGTAAACACTGCCCTGGGGCAATGTAATTTGCAGTCACAATAGAGGCAGAGGAGAATTCAGAGAAAGATATGCCATATTTTGGCTTTCAATATCTAGTTACGTAGTAAACAGATACTACCCAAGAGGAACTCTGGGAGAGATTCCTTATTAAGGGTACGTCTACACTGCCCCAAGCAGCAGACATCCAGCTCAGTCAATGGAGAGCGCCACTTCCATCGCCTGAATTAGTCCACCTCCCCGAAAAGCAAGGGCAGCATCAAAGAGAGATGCTTTCCTGCGTTGTGAAGATCCAGCACTGCTTCGTCGCAAGAACACTGAGGTGAGATATGCTAGTTATGTTACACAGTTAGTGTATATCACGTAGACCAGGCCTATGTATTCACAGTCCACACACTGAGGAACTGAAGACTTTCAGTGATGCAGGGATGCAGAGATCCAAGCAACTGCTCGCTTTGTGGGACCAGATATGGTTCTTCTTTGTCACTTCTGAAATGAATACTGCTAAATGTAGACAGGTCAGAAGCAGAAGGTTAAACAGGATGGATAACCCTGTGGAGAAGGTCTAATTAAAAAAAAAAAAAAAAAAACACACCACACCTCTAAATATGCATCAAGAGTGAAACTGATAAGACCAAGAACATGTCAATCTTACTTTCACTGTTTTCCTTTAATAAAGCATCATTATCTTCCTCATCTTCATCCTCTCCTGTTTTTATTTCTTCAGAAGGAGGCTATAATGAGAGAACTAAATATTACTTGACGGCATTACTGTTTAAAAATCAATGTTCTAGCTGTGTGATGGTCCCCATATGCCTGTTAAAATGGAAAATTTGGCAAGACATTTGCATAGAAAAAGCCACATTATCTTTCTATAGCCCAAATCCTAACAACAAACAATAACTGACTCGATACTGTTCTTTTCAAGAAAACAAAAGTTCGTATTATATTCAGGGGGCTTGCTCACTTTAGAGGAAACCGGTCATCCCACTGTGTCTAACATTATGGGATAGTCAGTGCTTCTTATTTTTCCCAAACCCTGCTCCCCACTACACCCCTGCCGTTCTCCCATTCATTAGATGATAGTGGCATCCGATGGAAAAAAACATGGAGCTTGTGGCCTTTTTTGTTTCTTTATGATGGATAAAAGCTGGAGAGGACTTAAAAAAGGTTCCTGCTTGTTCAGCTTTTGAAATTTAGGTCTTCTCTACAATGGTTTTTGGTGTTGGATCTAACAGACAATTAGGCAACTAGTACAATGGCAGAGTAACCATGCCAAGTGAAACATTACTGAAAAAAAGTGATGTTTCCTGAACCCTTCAGATTTCTAAAGAATTATTTGTAACAACTAGTTAATTCGAATGACTGAATATGCTGAAAGAAGCTTTTCATTAAGAATGTAATTTCCTTGCCCTCCTTCAGTTTAGGTATAAGAAAGCTCCCAAACGTAAGCATGGATCCGATAAAACTGATGAGAAGCAATACAACCAGAAGAGACAGCTAAACCTGATATTTCTAAGAGGTAAAAGTACAGATTTCAAAACCAAAAAATCCCACCTAACCTTTCAGGCCTTCTTCATATATCCAAGTAAAAAGGGCAGAAACCCACTACTTCTCTCATTTCTTTGAAGGATGCCTGTATCAAGAGGCTAAGACAGCACATGGACGCTGAATATTTCTGCACATACTTTGAGAGAGTCACCGTCAGCTGTTCCAACAGGGCAAAATTTTAACAGCATGACAGCAAATCAAATCTGCTCCAAAGTCTAGCATCAGCAGGGTCTCAATGGGTAACACCCGTTTTATTTGCAGTTTTTATTTTAGCACATAATCATAACCCTTGCCATGAACAAACAACTATATGATTAGAACTCATTTACCATTCTGCAGAATAAGAAACCAAGAGGAGGTCAGCTAGAATAACCTGATGGAAGTACCAAGTAATATTACTTACAGGCAACTCCTTGGCTAATTTGATTACCATGTTTTCTAGGTATTCTGGTAAACTCTTAAATTGTTGATTGGTTGGCTGGAAGAAGTGGGGGCTTCTGCGTGCGAGTAATCTCAATGCTCTCCAACCATAATTAGAATTGTTCACCACCCTATAAAGACATGTAGTGTTAGTTACCTATACCTAGGTTTTGGAAGGCAAAGGAAAAAAAGTGCCACTAGAGAATTTATTAGGGTTTGATTTAAGGATATTTACTTTGTGTATTTTGACACATGATGTTGACAATTGGTGTTTTAATACTTGCAAAGTTTTACTTTTTGAATCTCAGCATCTGTTGTCATTAAATAATTATTGTATAATTCCACAGTTGTCTGACCCCCTATTTCCCCCAATCGAGGAAGTTTGAATAAAAAAACAAAAACAAAATATGATTTAAAATAAACATGGATCTTTCTGCTGAAACGAGAAAAAAAAAATATCTACTTTTACCAGGCCAAGACAGATAAAAAGGTCACACATTTCCCAACTAATGTCAGGCTATCTGAGTTTACTAGCCTTCAGCATAGATGTTCAGACTTGTGAAGACATCAATAATTCAGAGAAAAGATTCTTTTCTTCAATGACCCAGGCAAACGTTAGAAGAAGGGACACAAAATAAAGCGGAATAAAATGAAATCTACTCACTTATATTCATTTTCAACCATGTTTTCAGGATCTGCCTGCTCAATAGCCTCTTCAAAAAACTCCTCCAACGTTGGCATATATTCCCTATGAAATAAAATCAGCAGCACAATTATAAAGAGTAACTTAAGAATCATTTTTTTGACCAATTCCTAGCACCAAAAAAGTAGCCAGCAGCATATCAAGGAATGATGCAAGTAGCACATACATGCTAGCTAATCCTATCATCTCATTTTATTACCCGCAAGCATTAGTCTTTTAATACAGCTTAAACATTTAGAACCAGATCCTCGCCTGCACTCCCTGATTCCAGAATTACTGAAGGCAATGGGATTACTCACATTAGTGTGCACTATTCAGTGTAAGTGAAGGCACATATTGTGGCTTTAGTTACAATCTGACTTTAATAAAAGGTGAACCAAATGGTTGACAATAAGTAGTTTTATTAGCCAAGCACACAAAGTTTCTTTTTATTCTAGAGTTAGAGATGAGGAGAGAACAAACCAATAAAACAAACTCCCTCTAGATAAGAGTAATATACTGGCTAGCTATATGATCACCTTTCATGTTTTCTGTACTAGGCCGTATAAATAATATTTGAACACTTGTATAGTCACAGTGCTGGAAGTTAGCTTGTATGTCACGAAGTACTTCTCTACTTACCTAGTTTCAGATTTACAAGCTTCCATGTTGTCTGGACATAAATTCCAAAGCCGTGTTAGCTCCTCACTGGAAAGAGGAATACAAATTCATGTGTTAAAACCGCACATTAATCTTCACTAAAAGAAAAGGTGAGAAATACTTCAAGCTAAAGACCTTTATAATTGAAGCTATTTATTATGAGAGGTAGATAGAATTGATACATTTTAGGTTAATAATGTTAATGGTCTTTGCAGACCAGTAGGACATTTATGTTCCTAATATACATGCAGTGTGTCGCCTGGGGTTTGGAATCAGAAACAGAATAAAGACTTCTACTTCCAAATTATCAAAGCCTGGCCCTGTGATAGATAGAGAAAAGTACCACTTTCTAACTCAGAGGATTTTCCAACACCCAAGTAACAGGGGGGCCTTGAATTTGTCAGAAGACTAAATCTCACCTCTCCCAGCAAGGAGGTTAGGTGAAAAGCTACAATACAAAGGAGACAAAAAAAGGTTTTTTGCTCCTCCCCCTCCCCCAAGAATCTCTATATGTAATCAGTACAACACATGGTTGTGATGTTCTGCATGTTGCCGTTACTTATTATGTGACATCACCATGGTCTGGGAGGATGCACTGACAATAAAGTAAAGCTCTTGCCCCAAAAGTCTTGTAATTCAATTCAGTGGCAGATAAAACAATACAGACATAACACAGTGGTGCATGACTGATACGAAAGGCGGAAAGAATTCTTGGACTGTTGCAGAGATCAGCGTGCATAGGCTTTGTAGAAAATATATCTTAAGAAAAGATTTAAGGCAGAAGAGGGAAGGGTGGTCCAGTAAGTGTAAAGGATGGCCTACAAAAAGGATCAAAGGGGTGTGGGTGGAAGGACAGAAGTGGTGAGCATGAGCAAATTCAAAGGGGCTGACTACAAGGAGGAAGACTACAGTGAAGGAACAGTAGAGACTGCTATAGGCTGAAGAGATATTTCAGTAGTTTAGCTCATTCTCAATATCTCAAACTTTTCATATCACCACATGGTCATCAATACAAAAATACAATGCAATGCAATGAAAAATTCACGTACTTCCCCATGAGAATTTTTTTGTTTGGTCCTTTCCCCAGGAAATCTTCTGGAGCTGGCCTCTTTCTCACAGGTCTTGTTGGCTTGGAATCTGACGGCCTAAAGTAAACAACACCTTTTTCAATGTTAAAATTACAATGTCTGAAAATCCAAAATGAGGACATTTTATTATATATGACTTCTCGCTGGATCTCAATGCAAACTTTCCACAGGAAAGATTTTGGGGGATTTGCCAGATACAACATTGCATCTCAAATTCATGAGAGAACTGACAACACACCTCAGAATTTGCTGAAAAGAAATCATTCCCATTTTTTGCAGCAGTACATATTACATGTCATCTGCACGCAACCCCTAGGGGATGCAGGTTCCCACTCCACAATCCTCCTGAACCCGTGATAGAAGGGAGTGAAACTCCCAGGCCACTGAGACAACCAGGGTGAGATTTACTCAAACACAGAATCTTTGGCTTGGAGCTGGAAAAGGCGGTACGATATTAGGAGTTACAAAATTTGACTTGTGATAATTACTTGTAGCTTTGTGGTCTGTTAGAAATTCCTCCCTTCCCTAACCTCTTCTGCCACCTCTGCAAATCAGTGGAATCAGAAAGAGAAAGCTCCACCAAACTCCCAGCCCAGTATATCAGGTGGTGACCCAGATGCTTTTCACCACTGAAGATGCTAGTTAGTGGGAGAGGACATGGGTGAAAGGCTCTGGGGTACAACTTTATGCTAAGATGATACATTTTTCAGCCTGAAGTTGTATCACTTTTGAAAGTGGCCTGTACCTAACTGCACATGGACTTTTTAATGGCTGTATGCAACCAACTCCTTTTCCTTTCAGGTTTCCCCCTGATCATCTCTGAGCAGCTGCCTGAGAACATTTATTCATTCACACATCATTACATAAAATCCTCAGCTTCATTCTAGCAAAGAGATCCACAGGTTGTATGTGCCCTTTTATACACTTTCACTACAGCCAAACTTCCAGAGACCCCATTACAGGGAATCCACACCGAAGAGGTGGGTATATAGGAAAACATTTCAGTTATCTTACTTTTTCATCCTGAGCTCTGGTAAATTCAGGCGGTGGGGAAGGATATGACACTTAACCAAGGTCTTTGTGACTGGAGAGACTGGTGATGTCCAAGGATTAAAAACAAACACACATACACAATAGGTCTCCTCTGCACTTGAAAATATGATTGCCATTGAAGTAGACACATCTACACTAGTTTTAATCTAGTTAATATGACTAATCACAGCAGAGAAAACATGAGCTTCAGCATGGCCCGTACAAGTGTGCAAAGAACCCTAGCTACATACTTGTATTGCTAGCTCAGGGATGGGACCAGTGTTCCCTCTAAGCTGCGTGGGTGCACGGCTGCGCAGCAGCAGTCGCACCCCCCACGCAAGAGTGAGGGACCCCCGTGCAGCCCGGCAGCCCCCGCCGCTCCCTCCAACCCTCGGGGCTGCGGCTTTGCCGCAGCAGACCCGCCCTGCGCCCGGCCTCTGGGCTGGCCCTCCCTGCCTCCAGGGCGGGACAGGCAGGCTCAGGCTAGGGTCAGGAGCGCGGGCCTGCCTGCCTGCCCCAGGCGGCCGGGGCAGCGGGGTGGCTGCGGCCGCGGCGGGCTCCCAGTCTCCCACCTGCCGACCACCTCGACTTCCCAGCCCGGGTCCGGGCTAATCCATGGCCTCGGCCTCCCAGCACGGGGCCGGGATCAGCCTCCGGGGCTGGGGGCTGGTCCGCCCCACCGGCGGCTTCCCAGGGCTGCGGTAGGGTCCTCCCCTGCCAGCGGCCTTGGCTTCTTTCTTTCTTTCTCTTCCTTCTTTCTCTTCTTTGCCTTCCTTCTTTTTTCTTTCTTCCTCTCTTTCTCTTCCTTCTTTCTCTTTTCCTTATTTGTCTTCCTTTTTCTTTCCTTTTTTCTTTCTCTTCTTTCCTTCCTTTCTTCTCTTCCTTCTTTTTTCTTTCTTTCTTTCTTTCCTCTTCCTTCCTTCCTCCTTCTTTCTCTTCCTGTTTCCTCTTCTTTCCTTCTTTCTCTCTGCTTCCTTCCTTCCTCTTCCTTCTTTTTTCTTTCTCTCTTTCTTTCTCTTTCTTTGCTTCCTTCCTTTCTCTTCTTTCCTTCCCCTTTCTTCTTTTTCTTCCTTTCTCTCCCTTTCTCTTCCTTCCTTCTTTCTCTCCCTCTCCCTTCCTTCCTTCTCTCTTTTTTCTTTCTCCCTTCCTTTTCTTTCCTTCTTTCCTCCTTTGCTTTTCTTTTTCTTTCCTTTCTCTTCTTTGCCTGCCTTCTTTTTTCTTTCTTCCTCTTTCTCTTCCTTCTTTCTCTTTTTTCCTTATTTGTCTTCCTTTTTCTTTCCTTTTTTTCTTTCTCTTCTTTCCTTCCTTTCTTCTTTCTCTTCCTTTTTTCTTTCCTCTTCCTTCCTTCCTCTTCCTGTTTCCTCTTCTTTCTCTCTTTCTTTGCTTCCTTCCTTCCTTTCTCTTCCTTCCCTTTTTTCTTTCTCTCTTTCCTTCCTTCCTTTCCCTTCCTTCTCTTCTTTCCTTCCTCTTTCTTCTTTCTCTTCCTTCTTTTTTCTCTCCCTTTCTCTTCCTTCCTTCTTTCTCTCCTTTGCTTTCCTTTTTCTTTCCTTCTTTCTCTTCTTTCCTTCCTCTTTCTTCTTTCTCTTCTTTCCTTCTCTTTCTTTTTCTCTTCCTTCCTTCTCTTTTTCTCTCTTCTTTCCTTCCTTCTTTCCTTTTTTTTCCCTTCCTTTTTAAAAAAAAAACTTTTAAAAAATTAATTTTAAATAAAAACCTTTCTAAAAATTAAATTTCAATTCAAAATTCATTCAAATTCAATTAAACACAATTAATTAATTCTATTTACAATTACTTTAACTTCAATTAATGCCTATAATTTCTGTCGTGTGAGTTTACACAAAAATTTTATTCAGAAAAAGTTTTGCACACGGCTTGAAAATTTTGCACACAAGCCGCCAAACCTTAGAGGGAACATTGGATAGGACCCTTTCATCCAGCCCACCAGCTGATCCCAGCTCCACTCTCTCCCCCCACAGGCCCAGCAGCACTCTGACAGAATCCTGGAGCAGCCGCCTCCCCTCCCAGCCTTCCTCCCAAGAGTTGTTCAGAAGCACTGTAGCCAGAGCGTGGACACTCCCCTGCTCCAGGCCTTCCTCCCATAGGTAGGTCCAGCGTTGGCCAGCTCCACCTGTCCCCCCACTTGTACCAAAAAAACAAAACAAATCCCAAGAGAACAATGGAAAAAAAGGGGACTCTGTGTCCTCCCTCAAAAAGGTGCAAAGTGCAAAAAACAAAAAGTGGAAGAAATGGCGAACAAGTGGACAGTGTAAAAAACAGTGAAAAAAGTGGGCTGCATAAAAAGTGCAAAAAATGGCAAAAAACTGGACAGTGCAAAAAAAGAAGTGGACAGTGTAGTTTTTATATTTATATTTATCTAAGCTTATTTATATTTATGCATATGTTAGCTCTAATGGGGTAGGACTGGGAGGGGTGGACATTGTGTTTCCCCCAGGGAGCTGTACAGCAGATACCACCACCCTCTGGCAAAAAGTTTGCCCCACCCTGCGCTAGCTCCTGCCTCAGTAGGTGCTGCCATGATTATTGCTACTTTTAGCTGTGCTAGCTAGATTAAAATGAGCACTGATATGTCTACCTGAGTGGCAAATCACAACTCCACCTGCAGCATAGCCACACCTGCAGTTGGGACACCCTGCTATTCTATTTAGCAAAGTTACCTGCTAAATTACAAAGCCCACAAACTAATACCCAGGCTCGAGTGGAATGGTCATTTGAAACTCATTATAAAAAGGGGGCTTTTTACTATTCTAAGCACATTTACCTTTCTTTCACAAAACTTGGGCAGCCTTCATTTTTCCAAGTGTTCCAGTTTTCTTCTGTGTTTAATATATGCTGAAAAATATGTAAATAGACTCCTGACATGATTAAAAGGCAAAGTCACCTTCAGAAACAGTGTCTGCATTTTTTAATCCCCCTGAGAATACCAAACAAAAGATTAGAGGAGAAAAGACTGTTTTTCACTAGGTTTGCCCACACAAAATACTGTAAAATACAAACAGGAATCAGTTACACTGTTTCTTTTATACCAATCTCCTCTTATTTTATATACATGTATGTTCATGTACATACATTTTTCCCCACAGCGGGAAAGCATTTTAAAGAAACATGAAAATGTAACTGCAAAACAAAATACTGACGGGGGAACTGGAGATATTATGGCACCTGTAACTTTTACTTCATGCCTTAAAAACTGACTACACAGATATCAAATCAATGGCACCCTTCTAGCATCTACTTTGATTCTGATTCAGTAGACATATACTGATATTTTATTTTTTAATACTTACCTCTACCATTTTTGAGAATCTTTCCCCGTCTGGGGGGTTTTCTGAAAGAAGCTGCAATGAAAGAGATCATAAAACTGTAGCATAACATTTGAAAGAAAGCAAACAAACAAAACTGTGGTAACTAATTCATTTTTCAGCCATTCTGGTATTTTCTTAAGATTTCACATTTAGGAAAACAGTGTAGCTAAATTTTCCTATTACAGCCATGCTGAATTATTAAAAAATGATAATACAAAATAGTAAATGGAATAAGAAAGCCAATCCAGATATCCTTTTATGAGTTAAAATAAAAGATTTAAATCATGCATTGTTTATTCTCTACTGTACTGACCTGATAAACCAATTTTGTAGTATCTTCAATCCAGAGGGACTGTTCATCAGTTAGAACATAGTTTGAACTGGGGAAGAGGGAATCAGGGAAAAAAAATCAGACAGGTACATGAGATGCTGTATATTTATATTTGTAATGTGAATATTAAAATCTTATATATTGAGGAAGAGGTTATGTAGTAAGCCACCAGAATTTGAAAGGAATCAATTAATCTAGGAATAATAAGCAATGAGCTACTCTAAAATAATCTACATTAATTTCAAAACAATAACTTCAGACTGTTCTGTAGACTTTATGGACCAAAGGACATTGCACTCTTTATATTCATAGAACCTCAACAAAACTGACAGATAAGGGAAGGGGTGTGAGAAGTAAAATATTAACAAGATCTGTGACTTGCTTCATTTACAAAAGAGAAGAGTACTTTTTACATGTTGAAAATGAACTTTAAATTCTAATTTTCAGTTTTCACTGGTGGGAAAAAAAAAAGTCCGTTTGTAAAGTGAATCCCTGGGAATGTAAAATCTGAATTAAGCCGTTCAATGGCAGTACAATATGTAAAATTTTACCTCTTTGTGAGGCACCAGATTTATTTTACATTAAATATAAACATGATTATGGTTAATCAACTTATGGCAGAAAGATTTTGCAAAGAGCCCTGTAGTTAGAGGAATGTGAAATTTGTTTTTTATTTTAGGAAATCAGTATTATCATGCAATACCTATATGAAATGTTATCCTTTCACATTCCTTATTTATTCCACGGTCAGTCTACACTAGCCTAATAAATGAATACTTCTGTTGACAGGAAAATAAGGTCAGCGTGTGTGGCGCAATTTTGTCCAGTGGATAGGGCACTGGGCTGCGATGCAGTCGACTGCCTTCTATTCCTGGCTACACCACTGTCCACTGGGAGAGTTTGGACAAGTCACTTTCCCTCTCTGACAAATGGAGAAGATAATGGAGGCCTCCTTCATAAAGTGCTTGGAGATGTGTTAGCTAAATGCACCATAATAAGAAGTAGGTATGATTAATTGTAATTAAGGATATGATTTGATCACAGAGGTCACAGATTCTATGAGTTCTGCTTCAGCTCCCCACAGCCAGCAAGGCTCTGGCTTCCATGATTTATTGCCTGTGTCCTGCCTGTAAATTTTAATAAAAATCCCCATGCCAAAATCTTGACCTTAATCATAATAAAGGCAGTAAACTAATTGTGTGTGTACACAGCACAAGAAATGAATAAGCTAAACATATTCATGGGCTAACTTAAGTTTGTAAATTGCAAAAATTTTGTTTCAAATAGCAAAATTGAAGTAATTAGCAACGTAACAGTGTTTTCTTCTGGCACTTTGTTATAAAAATAATTGTAACTCATGACCACTACTGCTTGTATTTTGGACATATGGAAGAGATCATAAAACTACAATAGAAGAGATCATAAAACTGTAGCATAACATTTGAAAGAAAGTAAACAACCAAAACTGTGGTAACTAATTCACGGATAAGAAATGCCATTCTGATATTTTCTTAAGATTTTACATTGATGAAAACAGTGTAGCTAAATTTCCATAGTATAGCCATGCACACACAAAAGGCCAGAGCCTTCAACCACATGATCCACACTGGCAAATCTCAGTTTGCTCAAATCCCACCTCTTCCTAAGGTTTACAAAAGATTTTCCATTAAAAAGACAGTAAATTTGGTCTCTCCCAAAAAATGCTTTAGTCTGCTTGTACTTATAACCCCCCCGCCCAAAAGGCAACCATCTCAATTTACCTTTTAAATTTGACCTGTCCCTTTAGATACTGAAATAGTATTAGATACTGCAGCAAGATGTGACGGCGGAAGTTACTGTCACTCAGCTGTAAATCCATTAGCTAACAAAACAAAAAAGTTGAGTTAAAACCCCCCCATCAATTATACACAACTCATCACATACAATATAGTTTCAGACAACCGTCAAGCTTTCAAATGTAAAGCCAGCATGCATTTGATAGGTTAAATTGAGAATGCTCCTACATAAATCTGAAGTTACTGAAATGTAGTGATATCTGTAGTCAAGATCATCCATGTGTGGTAATTCATCTTAACTATCTTTAAAATGTACTAGCTACCATTCCGCCCCACTTTTATTAGAATGCTTTCTCAGTGAAGACGCCAACTTCCATGTCTTGGAGGACACGTTAACATGACATCTTTAAGAAAAGATAAAAGTGTGGAGAATGGCGTATATGGGCAACACATGGTTTTTAGAATCCATTATAAACGTTTTATGCTACTGTGCTATCGGATTGTTTAACATTCTACCTAAGACATCGGCACCAGACTTTTCTTTGCTTACAATAACAGCAATGAAACTGTTTCAAGCTCCCCTATCCCACAAAAAGATAACTCTGCATTCCCAGATGGCTAAGGAAACTCAGAGAGCAAGGAAAAAAGGCTCAGAACCAAATAAAAGGTGATTTTCTAACAATATGAATTATTTCAAAGTTAAATTATGTATATTGCAAAGGGTAAATATTTTAATATTTATCAACTAAATCATGAAACTGCCATAAAGTATATAATTATTTGTGTGGATGCACATTACTACAACATTAAAAGATTTGGAATAGTTTCCTCAAAAATCACAATACAAAATAAAGCAGAGAATGCAAAGAAAACTCAAGTTGTATGCTCATTTTAAGAGATGAAAAATTAGCTGTATGTGGTAAGAAAAAAAGCAGACTGTAAATATTCACTTCTACTCTTTTTACTTCTATTTTGTAACAATATGGAACTATATAGATCAGATATACTAAATACAATTTTATAATCTTTTACCATGACCCAAGCTTTTCATTCTTTATACAGAGACAGAAGTCAAGTTACAATACCTTTTCACTAGTTAAGAACTTTGCAAAGTAGACGTGTTCTCCCCCCGTTTTCAGCTCCTCCAACTTTTTTCTGGAGGCCTGAGTGTCATCCAATTTGTAGCTTTTAAAAACAGCCAAAACTTCCTCTGAGTACTGTAAAGGAAATGATAATTACATGAAAATACCAAATATACATTTTTTTAAAATCAGAAAAATGCAACAGGACCAATCCCAGAAGGCTTTGAGCTACTAAATGTGTAAGCATGCTATTCACCATCAGTAGAAACAGCTGTGTGCAGTTTTAGCCAAAGCACAAAAAGACTGATGGAAGAATGAATTTTGTATAGGAAAATTGAAAGAGCTTCTTGAATGATTTAAGAATCAGATGCAATATGAATACGTTGTCCTTCAAGTGTTAAGCGGAAAGTGATGAAAACGTAAGCAATTTACAACGCACAAACAAGGAAGCTGACTGGTATTATTATGGCTCCTTACAGTTAAAGTTGCAAGACAAGTTCAATTCCAAGCCCTATAATGTCCCTGTCCCCTACCCCATTTTCTAATATTCTCATGCACAAAACACACTTTGGCCTGAAAACTCTCATGCTCACATTTATATCAAAGGAGAGGGTGTGTGCATGTGAAAATGTCATGGAAACTGACAGACATTCTAATTATAGAGAGTGAAAGTGTCATTCCCCCCCCTCCCCCCCCCCCCCAAATCTCTCTAGCCATTTTGAGCCACTCAGTTTGCAAAATGCACTTGCTTCAAAGCTTCAACACTTCTCAAGCACTTAGTTTTTCATGAGAACTAATGCACAGAATACGTCTGACAATTTATTCCATGAAGTGAAAGTGATTTGAACTCTTTATTCTTAAATATGCATTAGTGCTTTCCTATCAACATGTGGAAGTGCTTTCTCCAGAATGCTTTTAGTGCTATACCCAGGCACCACCGCACTTCCATTTGCACATGCTTGAGCAACTGCTAACGGTTAAATTTAAGGCTCTACTTTTAGGATTATTAGCATCACTTTTAAAGTACATTTTCATGGAGAAACCCTATGATAATTTCCAAAACGCTGGCTTGCTTAAGTCCTGCCATTCTTGATGCCCCAAAACAATACAATTTTTAACAAAGATTTTAAAAAGTGAAACATATTTTAACTTATTTAAATGCCAAGGTGTAACTTTTAAAATAACTTCTGCTCTTAGATTAGGCTTTTTAGCACCAACATATACAGAAGTGGACTGAAATAAGATAGGCTTCCTAGATCAGTGGTTCTCAACCTTTTTTCTGTCGCGACACACCTGACAGATGATGTTCCCTTGCGTGACACACTCCAATCTGCCAGTGGTGCTGGCACTCAGGCTGGGAGTGCTAGGGGGGTTGCGGCACTCTGGAGGCTGCCGCATTCTGCCTTGGTTGGGACAGAGTCAAGCCAGCACAGGCTGGTGCCCTGGTGGTCTGGCTCGATGGGGCGGGGTTTATTTTTGTGGGGCAGGTGGTGCCCCCCAGCCCAGGATCTTTGGGTTGCAGCCCTGAAGTCCCTTTACTCATCTGGTCCTGACTGCTGCCTGTGTTGTGCAGCAGGAGTGGGCTGTTGAGGGCAGCAGAGAGCGGCAGAAGCCCCAAGCTGGCCTGCCAATTTTCTGTGACACACCACCCGGCTCTTCCTAACACACTTTTGTGTCCTAACACAGTGGTTGAGAACCGCTGCCCTAGATTATAATCCACTGTCTAATAAAGAAACAATTTAGAAATTAAGTTTACCAATCATATCTACACAGCCGGCAAAACTGAAACATCGTTATAAACTATCCAACTAATACAATCAGCTACGATGTACATATGGCGGCTTCAAGTCATCAAATAATGATCATTCTATAAAGGGACCTGCCCAAACAGAACATTATTCTGCACAGAGTCCCACTGGAACCAGCAGGACTCCATAAAGGCATATCCATCTGGGTTCATTTGCAAGAACTAAGCCTAACGTAAATGTGTTTTTGTTATCTAGGAAAAAAACAAATTCTGGCTTTTCCTAGTAGCAAAAGAAAAACTGCTTCTGATATTGTTGCAATTCATAAAACATTTCTATATATTTCAGGAAATCATATAAACATGTAGCTATGTTAGCTGATATACTATGTCTACAAAACAAACAAATTACTCTACATGGCTAATTTTGCACAAAACGTATAATGCATGAACTTGTTCATTCTTACTTTCCAATACCATGAATAGTTTAATCTTTAGAAACAATACTTTTACTTGTGGAACAAAAGGTGGATTGCTGAATAGGTTTCACATAGGAATAAAAAATTACCTTAAGAAATGTCTTCCATGAGATCTTCTCATAGCACTGCACAGGATTCCTAAAGTAATCTTGAAGTGACCAGAATTTTCTATACAGGTTGTAATCTATTGGAATGGAGCTAACAGAGCAAAAATTATATTACTTTGGATACAGCTTTGGATAGATATGCTAAACAAAGTCCATTTTTCATGAATATGGAATCACTGAAAACAAAGCTACCCCTATTCCTGTAAATCAGAAAAGCAAAATATCAGAATATCAGGCCAAAACAGGGTTCCATTCAGTCCATTCATTTTAAGCTGTTGTTTTAAGATCAGAACCCTTTACTTGCATCCCTTCTCCAAATTCAATTTCAACACTATCCCGTCGGCTGAGAAGCAGTACAGCCTCTTCTCCTCAAAGCATACAATAATGACTTTTACTGTAGCCAGTCTATGGATGCTTGAAAATAAGGTATATTGTCTTTCCTCTTTTAGGACAATTCACATCCAAGCATGTTGAGACACACTGGGGCAGTGCCTTTACCTCGTATTGGCTAGAGGAACATGATTCAATAGGCTGGATTTGAGATTGATTTTTAATTTATTATGTAATTACCTGGGATCCTGAGCTGGATCTTTAATTTAAACACCAAATCATTTCAGGTTCAGATTCTGCAACTTCTAGAGCAGGGGTGTCAAACTCATTTGCTATGGCAGGCCAGATTTGATTTAAATGTATTTCAAGAGGGCCATACATACCATAAATTGATTTACTATGGCACTCTCGCGGCATTACGGAGCTCTGTGCATGCAAAACTGTGCTCCACGACACAACTCTCTCTCTCTCTGGCAGGGAAAGATTGTGGTCTCACGGAGCACGGTTTCACATACTGAATGCTCCGTGATGTCACGAGACCCAACACTCCTGTGGGATTGTGGAACGCTGGGTATGCGAGACCACACTCTCTCCGTTATGGAGAGAGTGTGGTCCTGCCGAGTGCAGTCATGGGCCGGATGAAAGAGGTCCGCGGACGGATGTGAGACACCCTTGTTCTAGGCAGTAGGCACAAGTTTTAGAACTGCCCTCATTCATGATGAGACAGTGATTTCACATGCATAATAGCAACTGTGCCTCTGAAGAGCCAGTCTGAATTGTAACTGTTATTCACACTTTCAAACATGGTGATTATGCCTGCAGAGACTCTTTCAGCCTTTGGGCTATGTAGGCAGGGAACAAAGGAGATGAGAACATCACCATAAGAAGGGACATGATCACAGATCCACCCATTTTAAATATGAACCCACTGCTACTGGTAAAACAGCAGCTTGCCCCTTGAAAGCTGCCTGGCTTCTCTTCCCACTCATATGGCAGCTTCTAGGGTGAGCTGTTCCTGTGGCTGGCTACTTGGTTAGAAGTTTCTCTTTTCTAATGGTATTCACATTAGCCATGGGGTGACCTTACTAGGTTCCATCCTTCACAAGCATGTGATTGTAGGAGAGGGTAAAGAAATTTACACAACAAGGGTAACAATGGAGACATACAGGGAGCAAGTTGACAGAAAGGAACAGTACCAATTCAGAGACTTTAAGGTCAGAAAGGACAATCATGATCATCTAGTCTGACCTCCTGCACTTTTCAGGCCAGAGAACCTCGTTCACCCCGTCCTGTAATAGACTCCCAACCTCTGAGTCACTGAAGTCCTCAAATCATGATTTAAAGACTTCAAGTTAAAGAAAATTTCTATTACTCTAGTTTACAAGGTCATCCAGATGTTCTCATATGATGTCCTGTTTTTTTCTCTGCATTAGCAATAACTCCCAACATTGTGTTATCTGCAAACTTTATTAGCGCACACTTTTTGTGCAAAGGTCAATAAAAAGGTTAAATAAAATCAATCCCAAGACCCATTACTAGTAACCTGCCTCCAGCCTGACAGTTCGCCTTTCGTATGACTGTAATCTCTCCTTTAACCAATTCCTTATCCACCTTTCAATTCTTGCATTAATCCCTATCTTCTCCAATTTAAACTAATAGTTTCCCATGTGGAATAGTATCAAATGGTTTACTGAAATCCTGGTAGATTAGATCTATTGAATTCCCTTTGTCTTTTTTTTTTTTTAAAGTTATCTTCTCAAAGAAAAAGATCAGGTTGGTCTGACATGATCCACATTTCATGAAACCATATTGAATTTTATCCCAATTACTATTTACTTCCATGTCCTTAACTACATTCTCTTTCAAGATTTGTTCCAAGCCTCTGCATATCACTTTCTCCCCCTTCTTAGAAACATTAGCACTTCTCCTTGTCATAGGGTACAACCTCCGATTTTACAGATTCTCATTGGTGGTTTTGCAATTTCCTGTACCAGTTCATTTAATATTCTTGAACAGAAATTATCCAGGCCCCCCCCCCCCCAATTTGATCCCATTAAGCTGTTTGAATTTGACTTCCACCTCAGATACAATAATTTCTTCTTCTATATCCTTGTTTCCACTAGCCACATTGCCACTACATCTTATTACCTCATTAGCTCCTATTACCCTTACAAAAAATGGAGGCAAAATATTCATTTAGGTGTTGAATCATGCCTAAATTATCTTTAACCTCCACCCCATCCTCTGTGCTTAGCGGTTCCTATTTCTTCTCTCCTTATTTTTCTTTTATTTATAGCTAAAGAATCTTTTATTATTGGTTTTAGTTTCTTTTGCAAGGTCCAATTCTGCTTGACTTTTGGCAGTTCTCACTTTCTCCCTATACTTTCTGACTTCTAAGAGCTAGGTTTCCTTGCTAATCCCTCCCATCTTCCATTAGCAGTAGGCTTTCCGCTTTCATGGCTCAACTGTTGTCCATACACTCGCTCAGGTCAGGAATTTTATATCAATAATGCCCCTTTTAGCGGCTCCATTAATAATTCTGGCTTTAAGGGAGTATGATGTTAAGTATGTATTGACTCAGTCCTCAGAAGTGTGTCAATGGTATAACTTCCAACCTTTGAAACATCAAACAGCAGCAGATCTATAAAACCATGTATTTCTCATTCCTTCAATACCCTAATTTTTTTAAAGCGATCATATCAACCCTGCTATTACTGTTTTAGGGCAATATTTGCTGATTATTTGCATGTACTTGGCATCTGGCTCATTTGACTTGGAATCCATAGCAACAAACACCTACAGCCCAGCCTTTCTCACCCTAATGATTCAACCACTGTGAATAAAGCACTATTACAAGCTTGCATTTACTGTTTCTGCCTTCACTCTATAACTACTCCTCTAATATAACAAGATGGCAAATGACACCCATGTGTGGCCTAGTATGCCAAAATTAAGAAACATGCTGTTTAGTACCTGTGAAACTAATTACACTAAGAATTTCACCAATAATCTGAGCAGAAGTTTTTTCTATAAATGCTGACACAGTCCATTAAAAGCAAAAAGCATGTTGTCGAACATGCTTTGCATCATAGTGTCACCAACTCTCCCTCTGGGACAGGTGAAACCACTTAAATGGAATGTGGATAATCAGAAAGAAGCTGCTTTAATAGAAAAGCCTCAGGGAACAGTTTTTTTTTCCAGTTAAATTGAGCGTTTTCCTGATCAACGACAACGGTAAACTACTCAACCTCTTCGCTGGAATGATTTTCAACCTCACTGCCAAGTACACTGTCAGTTACAATTTAGGTAGTGAATGTGCGGTCAGATAGCTTGCAGTTTATCCTCTCTCCATGACTCATGTTGCAAACCAAAAAAGAGAATTTCTTTTAAGTGCTAATTTAGTATTTTGTAAGTTAATAAGTTAGTTAGTTAACGAAATAAAAGGTTTAAACAAAACTTAAGTCTTCAGTTAAATTTAAGTTACGGAATTGAGAATGTACTATAAATCCACGGGCCATAATTGCCAGCTGTAGGTTACTGAAGTTAGGCACCAAATAAGTGGCCTGATGTTCAGAGCCATCTATTAAATGCCTAACTTTATGTACTCACGTTTGAAAGTTTTGGCACAAGTATCATTTGGATAAATGTTGTTTCAATTAAATCCACCAAGAAGTGTTCTCATTTAGTTTTTAGTTCAGCATCACTATCAAGTGCTCATTACAGTCTTTTTTGGTAATGTCAAAATATGTGGTTTCTTTCATTATTCCATGACAATATTGTTTTTAAAAGTGGATGCTTGGGCTGGATGATTTTTTTACATTAGACCGTAACTGCTTAGAGAAAGGAAGAATTCTGAATACAGCATACAAGAACATAATTCCTAAACTAATCATCCTCATGCTAAAAGTCCAGGAGTTTTCAATCAACCATTGCATTTCATTTCATAACAGTTTTAAAAGCCAAATTAAACTTTAAGCTCACCAGCTTGTAGGAGCTTCATCGTCTCCCATTTCACCTTCCTCTACTTCCATTCCTTCATCTCTCTCCTCTATGTGCTGAGAGAAGGGTGGGGGAGGGAGGAAAGATACACAAAGTGTAGAAAGTACAAATACAAGTCTAAATCTTCAGGTCATTTTCATGATTCCAGTTTCATAGAAATTCATTGGTATCAAAAGAAAAACATCCTCTGAACAGCTTTTGGTTTGTTCATTCGTAAGCCAGGTCTTCAAATACCAACTCTTGGAATACTGAAGAAGTGTTGTTATAGGCAAGATACTGAGTGCTGCATTTTGAAGTAAGTAAATACGGAAGTTAAAACAGGCCTTGAAAGGTGAAGACTTTGCAAGAGGAACTCCCACTTCGCTTTATTCTTTCCCCCTCCAAAGTCCGAATTCAGGACAGCCTCCCTATGAAGGAAGGACACTTAATCACGCAGTAGTGGAACTTAAGCATGTGCTTAAGTGCTTTCCTGAATTGAGGCCTATATTATTTTTCCTTCTTCTCTCCCCATTTCTTGAGGAATTATGCTCAATATACACCCCAAAAATGGTTTTTTAATTTTCTTGAATTGAAAAAAGAATCAAGAACAGTCACCTAGTGTAATTTCTACAGAAGTGTCATTCTAGGGACACAAAGAGAAATACAGGTAGATATAAAAGATAGTATCAAGGACATCGATCTTTCCCCACTCCACATATGTAGTTTTTGGTCTAAATAGCTCTTTAGAAAATCTGGAATTTATAACCCTCCCTCCCTTTTTTAAATTTGAAAGACTACTTCAATTTTTGGTTCAGAATATGTAGGACAAAAATGAAGGAAATCTTCTCTAAGTTACTGTATCCCACACTATTAGGTCCTTCTCACAAACTGCACTACGTGTTATGTTTATACATAGGCATACAAAAAAAGGAAGAAACAAGTATCCATAGTCCTGCAAGGGCAGACTCCTTGGCTTAAATGGAGCTCTGTGAGGGCTTGTATAGGCCCTGAATTCGCAAGTCAGAAAGAGCATGCTAGCATTTCATTTGCACAAGAAGTCAGGGAAAATCTTATTTAATTAAACAAGATGATGACCCTCAAATCACAAGCTAAAAGTTCCTCTCTCAAAATTCCCACATCTCATTCCACCTATACTGGTAGCTGACAAAGTGGTTGAAATATATGCAAAGCTCCAGACCAGAATGCTCTTTTATAGGATTGCCACAAACTGAATTAGAAGTATAATAATTCTAAATACTGGTTAAAAGTGGTTGTGATTTTTTTGTGCCAGCCCTCCTATTGCTTTACAGGATTTTCTGCAGACACAATTGAGTATAATGCAACAATTCTCACCTTCTGTCCCAGAGTGCTCTCTTGTTCATTTGTATTGAAAACTGTGACATTTTCCAGATTAAATTGACTTTGCAGGTTTAGTCCTATAGAAAAAAATACCAACTTTTAAAATTAGCAAATATGTCAGTCTGGAAAATTATGAATTCAAAAAAGTCAGCTCATGACTATTACCCAGCATACATTAGCCAATCTACAGTAAATAAATCCAATAGCAGTTTGTTTGTATTAATAAAAAATGAAAGATTTTTAAATTCTACATTAGACATTAAACCAAAACAAAGTTAGAAGCTAATTTCTGGAATATTGTTTGGAGTATAAGAGACTCTAGGGTATTTAATCTCTGTTATGTTGCTCTTTTTTCATGTGAAATACACAAAAATCTCACCTGATTTCTCCGAAAGAGGAAATAATCTAGCCAGAAATAGCTGAATTCTTCCACAGAAGACTGTGTTTTGTGATTTAGATAATCTTCTTAGAAGATCTAAGTAATGTAAAAATGGGAAAGCAAAGATGAGCATTAATGTTGTCCCATGTATTATCTCCCAACTTCTCAGCCACTGTCTCTAGCATTCATTTTAAGAGTTCAGAAAGATGAGACATCTAATAAATTTGAGACAACTGTAAAATCAAATACTACTATCTTAAACAACCCTTCCTCCCTCCCCTCAGGCCTCTAATGTGTTCTAACAGACCAAGTCTCTGAATTCCCACAAACCATCACCCCTAGAACTGTTTCCATAATTGCAGAAAGAAGCCTATTGGGCCACACCTCCCAATACACCCTCTGGCAAGGAGGAGGGCTTAAAGCTTCTCAGAAACTTTCCTCTATCTTCTCTCTCTAATGATAAACAGAAATTTCCCTATAATCAAAATGAAGCTCATACTGAGCAGCAAAGTCTTGAACACTCATCCAAACACACCTCATCATTTCTAAACTAACTATTACAAACATATGTGATTCAACTAGTAAGACCTAGCTTTGTTCAGCTGTTTTTGGAGCTGCATACCATGAAGAAGTGCTACTCACCATTGCACATTCTCAGCAAGTAATTCTTCCCAGCTGAATAAAATGTGTTCTGAAAAACCAAGCAAATGTATCAGTATCATTTGGAGAATGCTGCAATGTTCTAATACTAGAAATAAAATCCATCCTTCCTGTTCTTAAACCTCAAATGTGAATTTCCACTTAGTTAAGAAAGACTCCACAAGATGAAAAATACAAACAAAATAAGTCCCATTAATTTTAAGACTATTTCTAGTTCCAATGCAAGCCAAGCTTAATGCAAACCTCTATACCAGTGGTTCCCAAAGTTTTCGGCTTGAAGGTCACAAACATGATTTTTACAACTGTAAAGGGCCACCAATCTCTGCCAGCAGTCACCCATGCCACTGCAACCCAAAGGAAGGAGTTTAGTGTGGAAGATCGCCCATCCCCCTATTTGCAGCAGTGAAATTGCATGCTCCAACTGGGTCCCTAGGCAGTGGCTCCCTTCTGCAGCCAGGGGGATAAGAAATCAGTGCTCCCTTCCTCTGGCTCCATTTGGGACTCAGCACCTAGGGATCCAGTTGAAGTGCTTTGCCATGCTCTCTGCTATAGCCAGAGGGAGAGGAGTGTAGATCTCCCATCCCCTGGGCTGCAGCAAGGAGCCTGCACTGGAAACGTGCGCCAGGATATTTAGGCAGCAGTTTCCTTCTGCAGCCAGCAGGAGAAGAGTCGCAGGCCAAAGGTTGGGAACCACTGCTCTATACAACTAGAGGAAACAACAGTAAATTAATCACTTCTTTCTGAAGGGTTCTTAACACAGTGCAAGATTCTGATTTGCATGCACCCATTTTTTATTTCTCCCTCTATGTGTTTTATGGACAGATGTAACGTTAAGAGAAGCATGTAAACAGAAAATTTAGAACAGTCTCAGCTGGCATAGAGATCTGGCAGTAAGAGAAACAAAATGGATGATGTTTAGAATGATGACAGATGGAAGTCCAGTTGAGAGGCTGCCTTGAAAGGGAATAGGCAGCATGCCTGTCCCAAATGGCAAGGAGGTCACATTTAGATCAAATTCCAAAGGGGTAGCCGTGTTAGTCTATTGTAGAAAGACAACAGAGTCCTGTGGCACTTTTAAAGACTAACAGATTTATTTATCGCATGAGCTTTCGTGGGAGAAAATCCCACTTCGTCAGACGCTTTGAAGATAGGAAGAACAAGGGAGAGAAAAATCTTGAGGATACTTGGAAGCTCTTTATGGGTAAGTCTGAAGATGGGCCAACACTAGTTGACTTTCCAACTTGTTATTGTCACAGACCCTTTGGGATAGATGGGGGATTTAAAAAAACCAAAACAAACCAGAAGACCGACCAGAAAGATGATTTTCTTTTCTTTTATAATAATCCTGATTCTTTAACTCTTGAAGTTAGCAGTACTGAATCGGCCATACTTACAAGCTTACTTTTATGTTTCCTGCAATCAGGCAATACTGACATTACTTACTCCATACAGAAACAAAACAACAAACTCCATCTTGTTAATTGGTCAATCGTTTATACAACCACAGCATCATCTTTGGCATGAAACAAACATACTTTGGAAAAAATACTTACTGATTTCCACGTGGTGACATTTTTTTCTACAAACGTAAAAATTTTGTCACACTGGTCCAATGGCAGGCAATCCAGAACATCTCCCAGAAGCACAAATGGGGTTGATGCTGTGCAGATACCTTTGGAGAGTGGGATACAAGGATCATTTTAGTCAGAAAGGCTTGTGCTTAAAAACTGTACTAACAAAAACATTACAAGGAAGTTGCAGAGTATCATGAATAAGAAGTTTTTCAGGGTTCCCACAAAAAGTTACAGAATACGAGGACTAACGCATAAATCCTTCTGTTCCCTTGTGTGTGCATGCTATACTACAAATAAAGGAATATTATCAGAACTCAGTATGTCCCCAAATTGAGAGCTGTTAGGATTTGTGTTTAAATGTGGTTTTATTACAATTAAAGTGAGCAATTTTTAATTTTTTTTTTTTTAAAACACAGGAAGAAAGTGAAACTAAAATGGGGTTTATTGCCATGCAGGACTTTCTGGAGTAGAACCTGCCCCCTACTATGAAAGAATTCAGAAATGTCAGTGTTTTCATCTATCAGAGTGACTAATTTATCAGAAATGAAGAGGCCTAGCCTCATATTCCTCCAGTGCTAATCCTCACTTTTCAGACTTCTAATGTAATGGTTCTACTTCAAAGTCAACCAAGCTCAAAAGCCTTATTATTGTCATTTTAGTCAAATGACTATTACAATGGTGCTCTAATAAAAAGATGCAAAAATTACTGAAGTACACACCATATGCAACCACAACTAACTGTTCTCATCTTACACTGATCATTTATGAAACACACACAGTTTTCCAAAAGATGATTCTACAGTTAATATAAAATTTTATTCCACAAAACAAATATTGAACAGGAATGCACTTAAGTGACTGATGTGTTTTCCCATTCATAAACAAAGGAAATAGATGACCTGAGGTTCTATGTAGGAGAGGTTCCACCACTGCCTTAATTTTCATTCACAATTCTAAAAGGATATCATAAAGACAAGGACACACACACTACCAAAACAATTGTGTTGCAGCAAGTCAGTTACTGCTTCAGGGCAAGCATGGATAGCCAGGATTGGAGTTTCTCTTTCTTTAATACATTAAATGACTTTGGGCAGTTAACCTTTCTATGTCTCTTTCTCAACAGTAAACTGGTAACAAAACCTCTATTTGTAAAGAGATTAGAGATCTATGGATGAAAAGTGCTATATAAATGCTATTACATTGGAAGAAGGTCCAGAAATGAACTCGTACACCCAACTGAGTTTATAACCAAAAAAAAACCCACCCCAAAAGAGAATCACTTCAACATGTACAGCAGTTGTAAATTCAATTGGCAGAAGTTAGTCCTATGCAAAAGCTCTGCTATAGGTAGAACAATATTCATATTTCACTCATCACAAGAATATCGTAGCACTTACACAAAGTGTGTTTACTCAGCTAGTTAAGCTAAGAACCATGCATGAGTGGAGTTGACATTTGTAAATACTACTGAAACAAGGTGATTGGTAAGCAGACTCAAAATTATAGCTCATATCAGGTTGTTTTTATAAATTACTTACCATCTGTAACTCCATTAATAGCAAGAGAAATAATAGCCAAGACATTTTCACAGGAGGCTTGGTTTATCTAAACAAATGTAAAATGGATTTACTACACAGAATCCAATTAATCTGTACTATTCTGATCACATACATTTAGAGAAACCAGAGAAAGCTAAAGTCTTATTTTACTTAAATATATTCTATATTACAAATGTTCAAATTTCACTACCGGCACAAGAAAAAGTCAATGTTAATCTCCCTATTAATTTAAGCACTGTGGGAAGCAACACTCAGTAGCAAGCATTTAATGTAAAATTCATACTAAGTTAAACTCATGCAGCTGAGTGACATTTCCTGATTATTTATGGTCATTAAAGATTTAGAGCACATTATGAACAGGCAGCACTGTGGAGTACTCTTATTTCAATGTGTATTACATTCTCCTTAGATTTCTGCTGCAGTTTCAATAGTCTGATTCCTTTCACAAACAGTGACCTCTTTCCTTAAAATTATGTTTAAAATTTATAGCACTGAACAGTGTGAAAAATCCACACCTCTCAGCGCTGCAGCTATTCAAACCTAAACCCTTCTGTAGATGCAGCCAAGTTTACAAGAAGAATGCATCTGTCGATTTAGCTACCATTGCTCGGGGATGTGGAGGTCCTACAGTGACAAAAATCCCTTCCACTTTGAACTGGTCTATACTATAGGATTATGCCAATGTAGCTAAAACTACACTGCTATACTATCCACAGTGTAGACATGACCTGTTGTGCAGTGTTGCCATGTGCTATTAAATGGTTAATACACTCCACTCTAGAAGCATCTGCATTTTGGTGCTGGGTGAAAGGATTCTGTGTACACTTTGTCAAGTGCTTTGGAATGAACAGCGATACTATTTTAACCTAACATTAAAAAGCATTTACAGCCTATACTACAAAACATTACGGA
Organism: Pelusios castaneus; assembly: GCA_007922175.1. Lineage (NCBI taxonomy): Eukaryota > Metazoa > Chordata > Testudines > Pelomedusidae > Pelusios > Pelusios castaneus. The sequence goes on from ML685766.1 coordinate 16,747,670, forward strand.
ATGTGCAACTTTTTTAAAAAAAAAAATGTTTTTCTTTCAAAGTACACAATTAAATTCTTTAATTCTACACTCTGCTAGGTTTTTTTTGATGCAAGTTATTTTAAGTTTTACTTTACTCTTTGATATCCTTCAAGAGTTACATAATTACAAAACAACTCTCTCTTGATCCCATATAAAAGCTGTTATACTTCCATTTACTATTATGAAAAACAAATGTATATTTGGAACTTAAGTATAGCCGGATTTCCATAATTGGTATGATTAAGTGCTGCAACAGAGATTTTAAAATGTCACTACACTATCTGTGACATTATTTGTGAAAGCATATTTTAATTGCAACATTTAAAAAAAATATGATAGAGCATCAAAGTGATTAATGTATCCAACAAGTTCCAAAGGGGTAGCCATGTCAGTCTAGTTCAGCAAAACAAACAAGGAGTTTAGTGGCACTTTTAAAGACTAACAAATTAATTTATCATGCGATAAATAAATTTGTTAGTCTCTAAAAGTGCCACTAGACTCCTTATGTTTCCGACAGATATCCTCACAGTCAACAGAGTACACTCAAATAGTGAAAAATATATATCATTTGAGCATTGACTTACATATACAATTTCAATGTATAGCAACGAACAGTTACAGTGAGGTGAACAAAATACTTACAATTTCCTCTTCTAGAACAACTCTGAAAGATTGATCCAGGGTACACTTCTTCTCATTTTCACTACAAATAAAAAAGTTTTAGAGTATACTGATGAAATGCTCAGCATCAATAGAAATTATTTTGAAAGCCAATTTTTATCTCCTTACCTTCCAGGAATCTGGTTGAATGCATTCAATAAAGGTTTGATAGTTTTGTTGGTCAAAGCATCTCGAGTAGAATTCTAAAAACAAGTTATATGACAATATCAATTGCCAGCAAATCTCTGTACAAAATGAGAAGGAAACGAAAAGTAATCCAGCTAGAGGACTATCTTTTTTTAATCTGACAGGAAAAAAAATTAAATACTAATGAGCCTACTTGCTCTATTAGCATGTGGGTATTTCCACAGATCAACTTCCATTAATAACAAAGGTAGGCAATTTGGTGGGTCAACATGCCTCGGAAAGTAGTGGCTTGTAATGCACAGAAACGTGTGTGAAGGGGGACACTAAGAATGACGACACAAGTGCCCTAGAGCCACACACAGTTGTTCCACTTGGACCAGAGGAAGGGTTTTAAATTTGGAACTAAGGGGCAGCCCTTGCTCGGGTTAGTAGCTGGCGGCGGAAAGCTGCCCACACGGGGCTTTCCACCCTTTGAACTAAACTGTTTTTTTTTCAAGTGATTAAACTTAAGCTGCGGCGGGCAGTTCCGCGAGTAAACGCGTAAACACCAGCACCAACTGGGGGGGGTCACGCCTGCGGGCAAAACCCAGCAGCCGGGTCCCCCTGCCCGGCCTGCTCCCCCCAGCATACAGAGACAGCGGGCGCGCCCCGCGGGCAGGGCCGTAGGAAGGGCGCGCGCGCAACCTCCGCGGGCGGGAGCGGGGAAACGGCTACGCATGGCTGCGCGCCGCGTACACCGGGCAACAACGCCGGGTCCCGCTCCGCGCGCCAGACGCTGGGGTCGGTCCGGGCCTCGGCCCCGCGCCCGCGCCGCTCACCGTGAAGCGGACCCGCGCCTCGGGCAGACTGAAGAGTGGCGGCGACATCCTCCCGCTCGATCAGCAACAGCCGCCGCCGCCGCGCGAAGTCTTACGCCATCACTCAGCGCCGCGGTGGTGGTGGGGTGTGGAGAAACCATAGAGAGCGGCTCTCCCCGCCCCAGCCTGAGCTAGAGCGCCCCCCCGCCAACGGCCAGTCTCAGGGCTGAGGGCCAGAGAGACGTGAGGCCCCGCCCCTCCAGGCCGTCAGGTGCGCGGGGTGGGGCCAATTTCGCCTAGTCTCGCGTTCTGGTCCGCGCTACCAACCGCTTCCTAGCGGTGCCCCTGGGCCCGCCGGGGATGGGGGGAGGGGCTGTAGCGGAAGTGGAGGTGGCGGGAAGACAAAGGCCCGTCTAGTGTATTGGGCGGTGGAGGTCTGTGCTGTGGCCAGGGCGGGTTCCTGTGGGACCTGACACCGCCTGCGGGAAACGGCCCTTGCCTTTGAAGGAGGCTCCCAGTCCCTTCCCGTGTGATGTATTGCACGTTGGCTGGGGCTTAGGATGCAAACATTTGCTGTTGCTTTAGAACATGGGGCCAGCTAAGACGGAGATCTGGAGCGCCCCAGGTGCTGTCCATAAAGTCAAAACACCAGCCAGGGTTGCCAGCCTTGCATTTTAGTTTCTGCCTTGACCATCTGAAGAAGTTGATTTTTTTTTTAACAGACACAGTAAACTTTAATGACATGGCTAAAAATACTATCCTAAATGGCTGACCCAAGGGGTTTTGGTGCCCTAAGCAAAGTACGACTTTGGTGACCCCACCCACATGTTATAAAAGAAGATACCATATTAATGTTTTTTTTAAATAGAGAAAAAAATTAACTCCCATCTAATTTGGCACCTTTAAAACCTGGCACCCTAGATGACCACCTACTTCACCTATATGGAAGAACCAGCCCTGGTTGTGAACAATGTAATAATGTCACAAAAGAGAGTACTCACTCATATGTTATACTCTGTACACAGGTATCTGGAGTTACACAATTGTTTTAGCTGCAGTTAATTGATCAGGTGGGGTCTTGGGGAACTTGCAATAATAAAAATGATAAAGTTGTGATCAGTGGAGTTTTATCGTGATACAAGAAGTGATTTGTTAGTCTTTAAAAGTGCCACAGGACTCTATGTTTCTTTGAATGACCACAATCAATGTCAAAATACAGTATGTTTTATTTCTACCTCGTTTTACAGACATTTTCCTTTATTTGTGGCTTTACTAACAGCATTAAAATTGTACATTTTTTTTACTGATTGTCCATAAATTGACAGACAGTTGGCAGCTCTGCATCAATCTGATATGTTTCCTAATAATACTACATACTGGTAAGCCAGGCTGTTTTTCAGCTAATGCATTTGTTGGTGTTCAGTGAGGTCCGAGGCCTTGGCATGAGTTGGCACTTGGCACCATGTCTGGCAGTGTTACATCCAGGACATAAGGCCCTGAATAATTACTTCCCAATCAAGACTTGTTGGCTATGTCTACACTAGGAAAGGTTAAGTTGACTTTGTTAAGTTGACTTAATAAGGTCGACTTTAAGCCGACTTAAAGTCGACCTTATTAAGTAGACTTAGCAGAGTGGCTACCTTTAAGTCAACCTTATTAAGTCAACTTAACATTGGACATAGTTGTTCACGCTGGCATTAAATCGACTTAAGGAGTTGATTTAAGGCTTAAGTCGACCTAAAGAGGGGATGTTATTAAGTCGACTTAAGGAATTTCTTAAGTCAACTTAATGAAACTCCAGTGTGTACGTGGAGTAATTTAGGTCGACCTAAATTGCTAGTGTAGACATACCCATTGAAACCCTGGAGACAGTATTCAGCTGTGTATCAACACTAGTGTCTATTTCAGTATATCTCCTAATTTCTTACATGGAGTCAAAATGAAAACTTTTGTTTTGGTTTAGTTTTCTTGGGTTTCTGCATTTTAATGGTTTTCCCTACTTTGTCTCTTTTTTTCCCCTCTTCCCTACAAAAATAAAATTTTCAGATTCAAAATGAAAGGAAAATGTTTATTACTATTGTCATCATCATAGCACTTAGAAGCTCCAGTCATGGGTCAGGACAACATTGTGGTAGATCCTGGTTTAGCTGAAAAACCAGGAAATGCATAAATGAAAAATTTCTGTGACAATTTCTGTTCCATTCAGTCATCCACTTTTTATCAAAAACACTATCAGTGATCTGTCCTAACTTACAGTCTATGTTTAATTACAATGCAATACAGAATATATGAGAAAAATACAGAAACAAGATGACATTCTTTTCTTGCTGTGAGGTGTCACTGTATAGCTGCTACAGTGTTCAGTGCTACACAAAATACCAGAGGAAAAATGGCAATTAAATTGTTTTCTTGCAGAAATCCATGAACAGTGCTCTAGATGTTTTTATTTCCTTAGCTTCCTCTTCTGCTCATGCTGCCAGTTGTGTGAGACAGCACTGCCTCGGCGTCAAGTCAGTCCACTTCCATAGCTTTTACTGGGTAAGTCCCATGGTGAGCACTGTTGTTAACTAAGAGAGCTATTTCTTCCTGATTGGTTTTATGGTCCACTGAGATGGCTGGATGAAACGTTTCTTATTTCTCTTGACATTGCCAACCTCAACAGTGCCTGAACAAATTGCAAATGCCTGAGTCTGCAACAGGCATATTTTCCCCCATCTCTCTTGCCACCCTAAAACCAACCAAAGAAGGAATCCTGTGGCACTTTTAAAGACTAATAAATATATTTATCACATGAGCTTTCATGGGAGAAAATCCCACTTCGTCAGACGCTTTGAAGCTTCAAAGTTTTTTCTCCTATGAAAGCTCATGTGATAAATAAATGTGTTAGTCTTTAAAAGTGCAACAAGACTCCTTGTTTGTTTGGCTGACCTAGACTAACACGGCTACCCCTTTGGAATCCTCTAAAACCAGTAACAGTATGTTAGCTTGTCAGTAATGAAGAAGCAAACAGATTCTCTATGGAATGGTGGGGGTTGTTTTGTTTTGGCTGAATACAAATAGCTGCTTTTCCTTGGGAAAGAGATTCAATTTTGGCTATTCATGAACTTTTTGAAGTATCAATCAATCTGTGAGTGGGGTGAATTTTTTTGTTTAGTTTTCTTTTTTTGCATCTCCTTTTAGCTCTCCTCTTTTAGTATATATAGATAGATCTTGTTCAATAAGTTGCAAATAAACTCGGTCATTTTCAATTTGGCAGGGAAGCATTGTGTATTTTAACAAACCCACTGGTTTAGCCTGATGTAGTTTCCCTTGAGTTTGACTACCAGACATTTTATGACACACTAACAAACCTAGGTTTTGAAAATTCTAGTTGACTAGCTGGGAAATTGGTTTAATGGATCAAAAAACTTGAACTTCTCTATGAATCTGTACATCAAAGATGTTTTGATTTCATTTGTTTTATCACTTTCTTTCAACAGGAAAAGTACATTGCTATTTTAAATTCTACTTGTGTTTTCTGATTATGTGACTGTAGTAAGTTATTTTACCACTAGAGGACAGTGTTTACATAGAAAATAAGCACATACTAACAAACATCTCAGTTACAATTAGACTTGGCTTGAAATGTTTCTGGCATTGATGACTGTGCAGCTCATGGAAATCCAACAGTATTTGGCCAACTGAAAATTTATCACCCTCACCTAAAAATCAGACTATTGTTTCTCATTGTCTGATGAGAAACAGAGTGTGTCATAACCAGACCATCTCAGCTCAAGCAATTAGCAAAGAAGAGAGGGGTTCATAACATTGAATATAGCTGGATATGTTTTCTGTTTATCATTTTGAATTAAACAAGGAGTCCTGTGGCACTTTTAAAGACTAACAAATTTATTTATTGCATGAGCTGTTGTGGGAGAAAATCCCACTTTGTCAGACACTTAAATAAAATAAGCTCATGCGATAAATAAATTTGTTAATCTTTAAAAGTGCCACCAAACTCCTTGTTTGTTTTGCTGAACTAGACTAACATGGCTACCCCTTTGGGATTTGGCATTCTGCTACTCTTGTTATCGCATATTGATACATTTCTTCAGATTTACAGTTAATCTAGGATAAGGATATGGCCCTGTCATTCATTAGACCTTCCATTCTGAATATATCTCTTGATTCACTTCCTGCATCTCCTCCGCCATGCTGTGAATGAGACGTGGTGAAGAGCTGTCTTTGAATAATAAAAATATTTTAAACTCTGATAAAGACACTATTAAAACAAATCACAAGTACCCTACAGGCATTTATTGTGTTACCAAAATAAATGGAGATTTCTTTTTAATATAGGCTCCTTTAGCCATTTTGGGTTATACAAGAATAGGAACAAAGTGCAAGCTAATTGAAAAGTAACACAAGTGTTAGCAGGGACAGCTTGGAGAATTACTCTTCTTAAGGAAGAAGAGTGCGAAGTGGAAGCAAAATGCTACCACTCTGATGTGGTAATATTTTTACACTTTTCACTCACTTTGAACTTGTGTAAATGAGCATGTAAGGAGCAGGGCAATGATAAATCCAGCCCAAAAGGCTTTAATCACTTAAGAATCACTTGGCCACTTGCCAGTAGGTCTTGTCTAGACTAGGATTTAAGGTGTGATATTAGCACCCAGTAGCTAACATGCTCACACACTTCAAATATCTAGTAGGATAAGACACGCTATCTTTTACAATGTGATAGACTGGTTAGTTTAAAGCTTAGGAGGCGCTTAGGTGCTAACATCACATCTTTAAATCCTAGTCTAGACAAGGCCTTATTCAGCTAACCTTTATTATTTTTTCAGCTGCTTTTCTCTTGCCTGCTTTGTCGGTAATGAAATTGTGGAGATGGTAGAGACTCAAATGAAAGTCCAACACAGCAATCCAGTGTGATCTGGGGTCTCTTTGACTATGTCTACACTTGCAAATTAGTTCGAATTAAGGAATCTTAATTCGAGCTAACCTAAGCCTTGGCCACACTAGGCTTTCATTAGTTTGAATTAAGGGCTTTCTTAATTCGAACTAATAAATTTGATTGCATAGTTCAAACTAACCCTTAATTCGAAATAGTTAGTTCAAATTAAGTCAATGTGGCCATATTAGTTCGAACTAACTGCTTAGTTCAAACTAATCGGCAGAGTGACCTTCATGCAACTGACTAATTCGAACTAAGCAAGTGCCCTGCATGGACATGGCTAGTTTGAACTAGCATTCTAGTGGGGCCATGCTAGTTCGAAATAAGTTAATTTGAACTAACTAAAATTAGTTCAAATTAGTTAGTTCGAATTAACTAATTCGAATTAGCTTCTGTAAGTGTAGACATAGCCTTTGGGACTCTGTGGTTTGGTTGGCTTTTTGACCTGCAGCAGCAATCAGTTTTCAGCCCAAATGACCTCAAAAGCAGCTAATTAAACCAAGAGTTTTTTTGGAAAGCAAAGATCCTCAACTAAAGAGGAAGACTTGACAGTATATTGTCCTCACAGAGCACCAACAATCATTATGTCACAATCAGATAGTATCTCATCAAGATTCCCTAGAAACTTACTAAGCCATATTTCTGATTAATGCATATATTTGAAACCAATAAAAATATAAAAAAGCTCATATCAAATACAGGTCACCATGTTTCTATTTTTTGCAAAGCAGATACCATCAAAATCAACTAAGATACTTGTCGTTTTCATTGGACATGACATTTGAAAGCAGAGTCAGTTGACTAAAATGGCTCATATTTGGTTGTAACACAAACTCTAGATTAGAAGAATCCTACTTAAGATATTTGCTTTTCTTTGAGATCTCAGGAAGATATTATTCTTAGGATAAAAATATATTGTTAAATTAAGAATGTCCTTTGCTCACCATCCTCCCCTAAAATAGTAGGTGTTTAACAATAAAGTTTAAATGAATGGCATAGATTTCCTTCCTCCTTCCCCACCCCAAAAATGTTTGGAAAACTGTTAAAAGTTCAAAGCACTGAAAATCAAGAGCTCAGAACATTGGTGTGTTTGGAGGATCATTGATGGACCAGGTATCATATTGTCTGGTATCAATAGCTTGGGTAGCTTGAATTATAAAAGACTTCACTTACACCAGATACTTTTTGTCCAAGCAAAATCATTTTCCAAGCCCAACTCTATATCTTGTGCTGTCATTAGTACAAACTGTGTTATATTTTAAAAAGTATTTATTTCCCTGTTGTTTTCCAGTAGTTCTGCTACTTCTTTTTCCTGTCTGAGCTTCTGTTTCACTGCTACTTCCCTCCTCCCCGCCCCAAAAGCTCTCCACTGGTTCAGAAGGCTAGATTCCACAACCTCTACCTGCTTAGAAAGACAGTGTGTAGGATGGATAAATCACCTGATTATCCCAGTTTAACCAGCTCATATGGTGTTTCCAAACTGGTCATGAAGAATTGCACAAACTGGAATAGCTTTAAGACTGTTAGTGTCCTTGATGCCCAGCCACACTACCTCTGATACTTCATTTCTTCTGAATGTCCTGCCAGACATTTTAGCTTGTTACTGACTCTCAGATATATGGTATGACTTGGGTGGAGTCAGGAAGGAGAAGCCAGATCAGCACAAAAAGAGCTCTTAAAAACTTAGTTATGCTTAAAAAAGGTTATAACAGAATACTTGACTTCTCACTTTCTGTCTTTGAGTTTTCTGGAATACATATCAGCATAGCATATAAATACTTTCCAGGTAAATTAAATTTGCATGGTGAGATCTCTTGAGGACTTCAAGTTGTTTTCTGTTCTTCTCCCATCCCTGAATTTTGTATCTGATACTGTATATATGTATGTGTTGTGTATATATATAAAATATCTTCAGCATTTATGACTGCTTTTTAATATATTCTCCTATTGTTTCCCTTAGGTTCACTAACATTCACTATCTCTAGACCCATGTTTACACATACATCTTCTGCAAAGTTGTCTAGCAATAAGCCAGGATAAATACAAAGAAAAAAATGATATCACCATTGCTTTGTGGTTGTAAGTTTTTCTGGCATGTTATGTCCAAATTGTAATGTGTCTGACTTGCACTGTCTGTCTCATTTACAATATAAACTGCTTGACGTAGACACCATGTCTGCCTTTTATGGCTGTATAAGGCAGGGCATGCTGATTGCGTTCATCAACAATATTCAATTAACTGGAATCACACACAACTGGAATGGCATGTAAATTTTCAATTGTTTAACAGAACTGGTCCAAGTAGTCTTAAGTATGTCTACACTTACTAAAATTAGTTCGAATTAGTTAGCTTGAACTAACTAATTTGAACTAATTTTAGTTAGTTCAAATTAGGTTAATTCGAACTAGAAAAAATTAGTTCGAACTAAGCAAGTGCCATGAATGGCACCTGCTTAGTTCGAATTAGTGATCTCCATTGATTTCAATGGGCCAGTTAGTTCAAACTAAGAAATTAGTTCAAATTAACATGGCCACATTGGTTAATTCGAACCCTTACTTCTAGTACCCTATTCAAAGTTATTAGTTTGAATTAAGGAAGCCCTTAATTCAAACTAATGAAAGGCTAGTGTAGCCATGGCTTTAGTTAGTTCGAATTAATCCTCCTTAATGCGAACTAACTTGCCAGTGTGGACATAGCCAAAGTGACCAGAAGTCCTGAATTTATAGGGACGGTCATGATATTTGGGGCTTTTTCTTACCTACGTGCGTATTACACACACACCCCCATCCCCTGTCCAATTTTTCACACTTGCTATCTGGTCACCCTAAGTAGACTAGACAAAAAGTTATTCATGAAGGGGAAGAAAAATAAAGCAATTAAAATGGTCAAAGAAGCTAACTAACGTAGAAAAAGGTTTTGCTCTGATTCCTGCAAACAGCTGCTTATGATCAGGGTTATGAAAGGTTAAATATAAATTAAAATAGAAAAAAAATTAAGAAAATTAAGAAAAAATTAAGACAAATATGGAACAAGCAAGCATTAAATATACATACATTTAAACAAGAGGAAAAGACAAGAGCTAAAATAATATAACTAGACTATGGTTAAATATATTAATAAAAATAGGAAACATCTATAGCCAAATTTATATAAAAATAATAAAATTGGTTGATGAAGGAAGGCAGAAAGGAGAGTGTGGAATTAACAAGCCATAAGCCTAATGTCATCCTGACCACTTTGCTGGTTTATTTTATTCCTTTCCTTCAGCCTTCACCAGGCCAGAACTGGTGTGTGTATGTATAGTATGTAGGGGTCCTTTTCCCCAATATGGTGATGTTCTAATATAAGTAACAAGAATAAGGCCAATCATGCTGGGTGGTTTGTGCATGGGGTCTCTTGTTTTAGGCTTATTGCGGTTGGAAATAGCCATTTTTATGGCAGTCGATGAGATTCTTAAAAGTGAATTGAACACAAAAATGGAAAATCCAGCCCTGTCTGTGTATAAATTACAACTAAAGCATGTGTCATTGATAAACTTTGCTATCAGGGTTTTCTGTTACATTTTATTTATATCAGTTTCAAGCCTGAAGGAATGGTGTTTTGGCTGCTTTTCAAAACATGAATGCTTAGCATATGTGGATTCACTGAAAGGGAAATTAGTTCCTCCTATTACTTCAGCGTACCTAGTCCCTGCCAGATCAATATGCCTTGGCATGAAACAAAATCCTTGGAGCTTTTTTGTATTTGCAGCATTCTTTTAGTACAATTGTCTCTCTAGCCCCGGAAGTGTAGATCAGCTACTGAAGTATAAATACCATATGGGCACAATGCTTGTTCTTTTGGAAGAACTGGGATGATATCACACATATGCAGTTAAACTGGTGCTTGTTTTCTGTGTTGTCTCATCACAATGCTTACTCCTAGCAGAATTACTCATCTTGTTATAGCGCGAGGTGGTGAAAGGCTCATAGTCATTCTTTTCTAATGCTGAATAAAGGATTCTGTCAGAATAAGGAAAATAGTATTAGTCCCAAAGCCATTGTGTTTTCTCACTCTGCTTCATTCTACTGCTTCTGCCCAGAATCTTCCTCAGTGCCTTCAGGCTGAATTCTTTCCACAGATTTTTTTAGAAAACCGACTACACATATCCCCAGAACCAAGATGACTATGTAGCTTTGTGATCCACCCCAACTTCTTCACAATAGTGGAATCTCTGATTCAGCTTTTGGCTGTAAAATATGGCTGTCTGGTGGTGGGGTTGATATCAGAAAACGCAAGGCCTCCCCAACGTCCCATCAAGGGAACAGGCAGAGCAGCATGGATGGTGGCTATCATAGGTCTAGGAAGGCTTAGCCTTTCCAAACAGCCAGGTGAAGCTCCACTTGTGCTCCGCCCTGAAGCTCCACCCTGCTCCGTGTTCTGCTCTTCCTCCAGGGGTCCAGCCCAGACAGGCGGGTGCTGCAGCAGCTCTTTATGCCTTTGCTCAAACTCTCCCCTGAAGTGGTCAGGGACAGGAGCTAGGGTGGGCCAGTCAGCCATTGGCCCAAGGCTTAGAGCAGCTGGGGCTGACACTTGGGCCACCCAGTGTTCCAGATCATCTAGCCATCACTCCTGTCTGGCTGGCACTCTCTGGCCACACCTGGCCAGTGCTTCAAGGCTGGGGCTGTGGCCACATCTGGCTGTTGCTCCAGGGCTGGGGCCAAGGCCATGCTCTGCTGGTACTCCAAGGTTGGGGTTGCCCAGTGCTTGGGTGGCCTGGGGCTGGGGCTGGTGGTTCGGGCTGGTTGTCAGGCTGGGTGGGCCAGGACGGGCGGGTCAGATCAGCTGGTGGGCCAGGACTTGGGCCACCTGAAGTGGTCTGGTTGGGCCAGCGGGTTGGGGGGCCTGAGGCTCCCAAAAGGAGGAGGGCAGAAAGGGTGAGGCCTCAGGCAGAAGGGGTGGGGACATGACCTAGCCTCCCTGAATGGGGGATTTATGTGCCACCCATGTGGAGCAGCTCTGACAATAGAGGAGATTAAACGTGCCAGATGGTCCAAGATGGTGTTTTTGGTGGATGGCTCCAAAACAGAGCTCTCCTTCATCTGTCCTTGGCGAAGACACTGGGCCAAAGATTTCCCTGCCCATCAGTGAAGCGGGGATAGAAAATGATGTCTCCTCCTCCAGTGCCCTTCCTACATGAAGATGAACCTGGTTTCTTGTCTTTCCCTGCTACAAGAGCTGTGTGAGCTTCAGTTTCAGCACTAGGGGGTCTTGTGCACTAAGATTATTTAAATAATAAAGTAATAATAACAATAACAACACAAACAACAAAGAGAAGGGAGACTGGGTAAGGATCTGTGCCAAGTTAAAAAGATATAATTTACATGAGTCTCCCACCTCCTAACAAACTCTGTGGCTTCGTTTGGGGGACCAGATCCCCTCTATTCCTCTTGTGGACTGGATCTGACTGTCCTCAGATGCAAATTAGTGTACTGGCAGGATGGCTCATACATACCATGCTTTCATGGTAATCTTCCTTCAAGTTTGGCCCAGAAGTTGCTAAGCCTATTTGTCTCAAAACAATGACTGCTTGGCCATCAGAAAGAGAGAATATAGAGCTCAGGTACACACATACAGAGGGCTAAATCCTATCCTGCTGCAGAGGCAGGTGCTTTTGGCATACATGATTTCCACTGTGGTATGTGAGAAAGGAGTCCACCCTGCCAAATCCTGTACCACTATTCAGCAGAGGAGAGAAGCAGTAACTGGCAGATATGAACTCTGTAGCACGCTAAGTTTTTCTGTGGTCTCCCGAAAGTCTGTCCACCTCCAATGCAATGTGTTTGCACTATCTATGGAGGAGGAGCAGGATTTACTTCAGAGAATCTTTCTGGCCAAATCGGTCTTCTGGATTGAGTCTAGATATTCACTTTCAACACAAGAGGAATCCCTTCACATCTGACAGGAGGACTAGGTGGTGCCCTTCATAATTATCTCATCTAAACACAAGTTGTACTTATTATTCAGCCATTAGCTAGTTAGCCCTGTACAATACACAAAGTGCAGCTAAAATGAATTGCCTACAAATACCAGTGAACTATAAACTTCTTTTTGCATGTTGCATGTAAGACTACATAACCAAAGACAGTTTTCCTGACTGGAGAACATAGCAGTTACACTTTCCATATCATCTGCCATCCAACATTCTCAAAGCACTTTACATATATTAGTGCTCGCCTCTGTAAGGGAGGTGACTATTGTAATATCTGATTTACAGTTGGTGAAAGATAGAGTGAAAGTTAGACCTCAATGAATGGGAGTAGCAATGTGTTTCAGGTCAAGCACATGCTTAAGTGCTTTGTTGTGTTGAGGCTTAATAGGTTGCCAAAGGTATTACAGCAAGTTTATGGAAGGGTCAGGATCCATATTTCCTTAGTCTCAGCCAGGCTTAAACTTTAACTATTAGATGAAGCTGCTTCTCAGTTTCATATGAAATAAGCCATGAAGACCAATGATCCTGTTCTGTGACAGATTATTGTACACAAAAAGCTACCTTCTGTTGAAGAAGAATAAAGAGGAGTCCAAAGTCATTTATATCAATGAAAGAAGAAATCTAAAGAATCAGCCAAGAATGTCTGAAATAGGTGAACAGATATCCCCTCTGCAAGTTCTGCATCTCCTGACAAGTGGACCATATAAAACAGCAGCCAAATTGCTATTGACTTCCCAAAAGTAAAGAGCCTTTTCCATCTACCTCTGAATGGTGTTCTCTAAGCCACAATGACATTCTGTATGACATGACAGATGTGATACTGGCCTGTTGTAAGATCAGTACATTGTTCCATTTTTCTATGTATTGGCCAGAGCTGTGTTGCAGTAAATTTACAGAAAGTGAAAGAGAAATTCTACTGCATTGGGCTATGAGATGAAAACATTCCCAGGGGATATGGCAGTGCTCTGTTCGTTGCTGCAAGCAGACAGCTGGATAATTTCAGAAACAGGTGTATCTGCCTGCCATGGTTCTTGCTTTGAAATGCAGACTCCCAACACCCTGGAATTTCTGGTTCAGGGCAGATTTTGTGTCTAAACATTGCAGCTCAGGCCCATCGCTCAATAGCACTGATTAATGAATGTGTTAAAGGGAGCTGTAGCTGTAAAGCATTATAGAAGTGATGAGGGCTCAAACCTTGTTCTAAGGTGGAGGAGGCCACAAAGATTCTATCCCCGTTTGCCTCTTGCCCAAGGGCCAATCGCAATTGCAAGCTCTGTCTTCTCTCATATTTAAGGACTGTGCCTTCCTATTGTGTCCTAAGCACATTAGCCACCCAAAAGAGGCTTTTAAAGCCACACTGGCTTTACATCGACTTACAGAGTTGACTTAAGGCTTAAGTCAACCTAAAACGAGGTGTTATTAAGTCAACTTAAGTGTTCCTTAAGTTGACTTAAGGAAATGCTTAAGTCGACTTAATAAAAGCCTAGTGTGGATGTGGCTTTGTTTAGGTCGACTTAAGCCTCCTTAAGTTGACCTAAGTTGCCAGTGTAGACGCATTCCAAAGGAGCCTCGGCTCTCCAGGCTAGGGGAGCCACAGCTCCTGGAGACAAGGGGATCCGTGGCTCCCAGGGACAAGGGAGCCATGACTCCCTTCCAAGAAGAAAGCTGCCTGCGGCTTCCCCCGGGGAGAGCCAGCTGCACACGGCTGGCTGTCCCTGGGACAGGGAAGCCACAAATGGTTCGTCTCAGGCAGAGCCAGCCTCCCTGTCTTGGGGATAGCCAGCTGCTTGTGGCTTCCATGTCTCAGGGAGAGCCAGCCATGCATGGCTGGCTGTCCCCAGGATAAGCTGCGATCGGCTTCCTTGTCCCTGGGGGGAGCCCCTTGTCCCCGGTGGAGCTGTGGTTCCCTTCTACTGGGGAGAAGACCTCCCTCTAGCCCTACGATGACCTAGGGCACTTAGGTCGATTTAGGGCTACTCCCCATCTACACTGGCTTAAGTCGACTTAATAAGGTCAACTTAACGCTAAAGTCGATCTAAAAGGAGTTTTATTAAGTCGACTTAAGCTTTCCTTAAGTTGACTTAAGGAATTGCTTAAGTCAACTTAATAAAAGCCCAGTGTGGATGGGGAGTAGTTTAGGTGGACTGAAGCCTTCTTAAGTTGACCTAACTTTTAAGTGTAGACGCACCCGAAGGGAGTAAGGGACCTCCACGTCCCACCGCCTTCCCTGTGTAAAGTGGTCCAGAATTGCAGCTCCTGTGTCAGCGGAGTGCAGGGCCTGCTAATAAGATGCAAATCCCCAGCTCACCTTAATGAGACAGCAGAGCATAGGGAGTTGGTGCAAGTGTGGCCCTGCACACCTCTGCTGACAATTTGCATAGTAGGGAAGGATGCTGCAGCTTTTTCAGGAATGTTACAGCTTGTACTTCCTATGATGTTGTGGTGGGTGTCTGCTACAGACCACCAGACCAGAAAGAGGAGGTGGATGAGGCGTTCTATGGACAAGTAACAGAAGTTTCCAGATCGTTGCAGGCCCTGGTTCTTATGGGGAACTTCAATTATCCTGATGTCTGCTGGGAAGATAATACAGCAGTTCACAGGCAATCCAGGAAGTTTTTAGAGAATATTGAGGACAACTTCCTAGTACAAATGCTGGAGGAACCAACTAGGGGCCTTGCACCTCTAGACCTATTGCTCACAAACAGAGAAGAATTGATTGGGGAAGTAGAAGTAAATGGCAACCTGGGCAGCAGCGACCATGAGATGGTAGAGTTCAGGATCCTGATCAATGGAAGGAAGGAAAGAAGCAGAACACACACCCTGGACTTCAGAAAAGCAGGTTTTGGCTCCCTTAGGGAGCTGATGGGCAGGGTCCCAGGGGAGGCTGATCTGAAGGGGAAAGGTGTCCAAGACAGCTGGCTGTATTTTAAAGAAACCCTGTCAAAGGCACAGGAAGGTAACATATAGAAAGAACAGCAAATGTGGATGGCGACCAGCGTGGCTTAGCAGGGAACTCTGCGGGGAGCTGAAACATAAAAGGGAAGCTTACAAGAAGTGGACGCTTGGACAGATGACAAGGGAGGCGTATAAAGATATTGCTCGGGACTGCAGGGATAAAATCAGAAAGGCCAAAGGACAATTGGAGTTGCAGCTAGCAAGAGATGTGAAGGATAACAGAAAGGGGTTCTATGAGTATATCAGCAACAAGAAAAGGATCAGAGGTGGTGTAGGTCCCTTACTGAATGGGGCAGGCATCCTCGTGGAGGATGATGTGGAAAAGGCTGAAGTACTCAATGCTTTTTTTACTTCAGTCTTCACAGGGAGGGCCAGCTCCCAGGCTACTACACGGGGTAACGCAGAATGGAGAGAAGAGCGGCCCTCGGTGATGGAAAGTGAGGTTAGGGAACACAATGAAATTGGATGTGCACAAGTCCATGGGGCTGGATGAACTGCATCCGAGGGTGCTGAGGTTGTTGGGGGTAGTGATTGCAAAGCCACTGGCCATTATCTTTGAGAACTCGTGGTGAACGGGGGTGGTCCCGGAGGATTGGAAAAAGGCAAATATAGTACCTATCTTTAAGAAAGGGAAAAAGGAGGATCCGGGGAACTACAGACCGGTCAGCCTCACCTCAATCCCTGGGAAAATCATGGAGCAGGTCCTCAAGGAATCCATCCTGAAACGCTTGGAGGAAAATAGAGTGATCAGGAACAGTCAACATGGATTCACCAAGGGCAAATCGTGCCTGACCAACTGATTTCCTTCTATGATGAGATGACTGGATTTGTGGATGCGGGCAGAGCCGTTGACGTGGTATACCTTGACTTTAGCAAGGCTTTTGATACGGTTTCCCACAGCATTCTCGTTGGCAAGTTAAGGAAGTATGGATTGGACGAGTGGACCGTAAGGTGGATCGAAAACTGGTTAGATCAACAGGCTCAGCGGGTAGGAATCAATGGCTCGATGTCTGGTTGGCAACTGGTAACGAGTGGAGTGCCCCAGGGGTTGGTCCTGGGGCTGGTTCTATTCAACATCTTCATTAATGATCTTGATGATGGAATAGACTGCGTGCTTAGTAAGTTTGCGGATGACACCAAGTTGGGGGGAATGGTAGATACTCTGGAGGGCAGGGACAGGATCCAGGGAGACTTGGACAAATTGGAACACTGGGCTGAAAGAAACCTCATGAGGTTCAACAAAGACAAGTGCAAAGTCCTGCACTTAGGACGGAAAAATCCCATGCACTGCTACAGGCTGGGGACCGATCAGCTAAGTAGCAGCACTGTAGAAAAGGACCTGGGGGTTATGGTGGACGGGAAGATGAATATGAGCCAACAGTGTGCCCTTGTTGTGAAAAAGGCCAATGGCATATTAGGCTGCATCAGTAGGAGTCTTGCCAGCAGATCGAGGGATGTGATAATTCCCCTCTATTCGACACTGGTCAGGCCGCATCTGGAATACTGTGTCTAGTTTTGGGCTCCCCACTATAGAAAGGATGTGGACAAATTAGAAAGAGTCCAGTGGAGGGCAACAAAAATGATTAGGGGGCTGGGGCACATGACTTATGAGGAGAGATGGAAGGAACTAGGCTTATTTAGTCTACAGAAGAGAAGACTGAGGGGAGATTTGATAGCAACCTTCAACTACTTGAAGGGTTGCTCCAAAGAGGAGGGAGCTAGGCTGTTCTCAAGGGTAACAGATGACAGAACAAGGAGCAATGGTTTCAAATTACAGCTGGGGAGGTCAAGGTTGGATATTAGGAAAAACTTTCTCACTAGGAGGGTGGTGACGCATTGGAATGGGCTATCTAGGGAGGTGGTAGAATCTCCATCTTTGGAGATTTTTTTAAGGCTCGGTTAGACAAAACCCTGGCTGGGGTGATTTAGGGGGAGTGGTCCTGCTTTTTGGCAGGGGGTTGGACTAGATGACCTTGTGAGGTCCCTTCCAACCCTATTATTCTATGATTCTATGATGCAGGTACTCCAGGTGCCAGTTTTGGCAAGGCTATGGGCATCAGCTAAACACTGACAAATTCATAGCTGGAAACCAGCCCAGCATGTTAATATTGTTCAAGAGAGATATTGGACTTGTAAAGCAGTGTTTAGAATCTATAAAGTGCTTGTGAATTGTTGCATGCATGAAGCTTACATGTAACATCTGTATCCTATGCTATAAAACTGTGGGGTTGAAACTTTCTCATTTACAACCACCTGAAAAATTTCAAATGGCAGTGTAGGTCTTTTTGGAAACCTCAGACAATCTGTGGACCCCAGGAGCCCACAGTCCACAGGTTGACAACCACTGTTGTATGGTAATAACAACCTTTTGCAGATCCCTTCGCCATCTGACTACAGAGTGAAAACTAGTGATATGTAAGTTTCTCTTTATAACTGTAAAAATGCCCGTTCTGAACATAAACCCAGGTGTGAGGAGTGAATCCACCAGTTCGTCTGATCAGCTTGAATTCTGGAAGAAGGAAATGAAGACAGCTGACATGAAATTCATCCAGAGCTGGTGAAAGGAGGTATGGGGAGAGACAATTGTCCCCAAAACATCTGTAACTGTGGTAAAAGGTGAGGAGGTATTACCTCCCCATCCCCCTGAGAATATTAGGTACAAAGACTTCAAATTTCTCTCAAGTGGCCTGGGAACTTGAATGTCATAGGGTGCGTCTACACTTACAAATTAAGTCGATTTAAGATTGCTTAAATTGACTTAATTTAATCTGTGTCTACACTACATTTTCCTTAAGTCAATTTAAGCAGCAGCTTAAGTCAATTTAAGGAAAATTAAAGTTGACTTTATAAAAACCTACTTTAAAGTCGACTTTATTCAGTGGATTTAGCCAGTGTGGACGCAGATTAGCCCTAAAATGACTTAAAGGACTCCAGCGCTCCTCCACTGCCCTCCCTGCCAGGGTGGCTGGCACATCCAGAGCCTGGCATGCCCCCCCCCACATGGCAGGACAGAGCCCTGCCCACCCTGCTCCTATGCCCTGACAGTGTTCCTGTCCTGCTCAGCCCCCATTATACCCAGGTACAATGGGGCAAATGCTGACCCCTCTGGCACTTGGCAAGGGGGTGTCCCCCTGCCACTGTGGACCAGTCCCAGGTTCACCTAGCCCCTAGAAGTCGACTTAGGTGGCCAGTATGGACACTCTAAGTCGATTTGGCAGGGTCCCCTTTAAGTCGACTTAATTTTTGAGTGTAGATATGCTAAGTCAATTTAAATTAACAAGTGTAGACATAGCCATATTGCTGTGCCTCTGCATGTAATTTCATTCTTCATCTCTACAGCACACAAAGCAATACTTGGCATAATTGGAAGCCAGAGAACTGGAAGAGATTTAGCCATTGTTAGAATGGTTTGTCCGTCCTGTTACACCATGAACACTCATTTTTCACTCTCTATTTATTTATACAGAGCACTAGAAATATTCCTGGCTTTTTGTCTTGTTTCACAAGCCATATATTGTTTCAGTGTTTATCTTAGCTAGCTTGATTACAGGGTAAGCAGTGCAGTAGTAGAAGGAAAACAGCAAATCAAAACAAATATCAGTATCCTTGACTGTGGTGCCAACATCTCAATATTTGTGGAAAATGCAAATGAAAAAAATTACTACTATATAATTTCAATACACTGCACCTACAGAGTTGAAGCAACCACAAGTGATGCTGTACAGGTCTTTCTGTTGCCAGCGGGATGTGTCCTGGGCCCAGTTTCTCTTAATCTATCATGAATATAATCTAAAATTTACAACTGCAATCTGACTTGAAGACTTAAATGGATTTTCAATTGCAGTCTTTTCCCCATCATCCTGGACTTCATTCAAGGTCTGGTCTGGATAAAACAGCTGTTCTGCTTGAATTGTTTTATTTTTAGCCTCTTCTCGTATGTGAAGTGCCAAATTCTGCATGTACTCCGTGAGCCTCAGTAGTGATGTCTGCTAACTAAGTAAAGACATTTTAGGGAAACATTGTGCCTGGCATACTTTCTCTCTTACTCAAAATTGTTAACATACAAACCAAGAGAGTTGATTTAAACCAGTGGTTTCCAACCTTTTTGGCTCGAGGGCCACAAATATAATTTTTACAACCTTGAAGAGCCGCCAGTCTAATTAATTCAAATTTAATTAATTAAATTCAAATTCAGTTTTAATTATAATTAATTGATTAAATTTCAATTAATTTTTTCATTAAATGGACTGGTAGCCCTTTAGCCTGCGTAGGGACTGGGAGAGAGGGCTCCTGCCAGCCCTCACCTATGGGCAGTGCCCACTCGGCCATGGCCCCAGCCCTTGCTCAGCAGGCTCTCTCCTGGCTCCGTCTGGCTGGCCGGCACCTCCCTCCCTCCTCGCTAGGGGCCCCTGCCTCTGCTGACTGACTGGGAGAACCCAGCGCCTGTGGAGGGAGGCAGACGGCTGCAGTCCGGCTCCAAGCCGCGAGCCAGGAGTGGGCGACTGCAGCCCGGCTCCCAACCAGCGGGGCGCAGGCCACTTCAAAAAGCCCGACAGGCCACTGGTTGAGAACTCCTGATTTAAACTAATGATAAGACAAAACTGGGATTTTCATTCATTTATTCCCTTCCCAAATTATGGAGTTTCAGATAAAATGGGATCTAGACTTGAACTACCTCTAATTTGGTTTGGTTTTGGTAAATTAAATCTCCAACGGATGAAACTTGAAAGCTTCAAACCACCCCACAGTTGTGTCTCTTGCTATTTCATATAGTGTTGGGATTCCCTCCAAGACCTTTCCACTTGGCTTATCCAGAACAACCCATCCAGTTTGGGCAGTACACTTCATCTAGTCCTCTTGGCTCCAGAAATCCTCAATTCAACTCCAAATCATCACTCAAGTTACTCTGGTAGGCATGTAACAGCTCTTTGCCCATGATGGCCCAGCCTAGGTACAGGCTGATATCACAGTTCCAGCACACATTACATACTATACTATTTATATACATCTTTCCTAGCTACTATTGTCTGTACTTATGGGAGATGGGTATTGTAGGTCAGGGGAGGCTAAGCTGCCCCAAACAGCCAGGCATGGCCCCACCCATACTTCTTCTGGAGGCCCCGTCCCCTTCTGCTGACTCCTGTCCTTCCGCCATGGCCTTAGTCCAGGTGCTGTTCCTCTTCCTCCCCTAGCTCAGCTTCCCGCCCAGAGTGGGTGGGGGCTGGGTTAGGGTTCTATTCCTTTCACTTTTGCTGAGAATGAGAACCATCAGCATCATGAATACCCATGAGAGTAACCCACTGTGCTGTCTCCGAGAGGTGAGCTCCACACTGGGTGATCATACTAAAGCGGTGTGAATAACTGAGTTTTTTCCATTTGATGCCCATTAAAAAAAAATTCAGGTCAAACGTACGTTTTCAAATGTCTTCTTGAACCAAAAGAAATTCATCTGAGGCTGAATGAAGTGTTTTGTTCTGCCTGAAACAACATGTCTAGTGTTTTAAAATAAAATTGAAATAAACTGACACACAAAAAGTCATTTTGATTAAAAAAAATCAAAGTTGGGTTAAAAAATAAAGTCAAAAGGAAGTTTTCCATGTTCCATTTCCCCCTGTCCCAACTGAACCCATTTAACATATATTTGACATGAGTTGGTGAAATGTTTTGGTTGACCTGAATTTGCATTTTTTTAAAGCAATAAATGTTTTGGACAACAAATTTTACTCTGCTTGGTATGTACTACCATGAGACCATCAGGGCAAGTTTCCACCTGCAGTAATTCTCTACTCCTTTCTCATTTTCTCCCAATTCTTTTCCAGCGCTCTCCGTTCCCTTTCCTACTACCTTGCCTCCCCTACCCTCCACTTTCTGTAGCTCTTTGCCCTTTCTCATCTTCTTAGAAAAAAACAGAGCAACTTTAAAAACATTAGAGGGACGTGACATGCCTAGTGAGATTGCCAATGACCTCCCATGATTGAGAGTAGTAAATATGCTGTTGAATACTTAGGCCACAATAAAGTTTATTACTAAAGGTTACATCAAATATAGCAGCATGTTGTGGTGCTCACAGGCATCAGGTCAGAAACTTTTTGTCTGTCTTGGCTGTTACAGTAAACAGCTGTAAAGCCTGAGATGTTTTTCTCTCAGTTGCTACTTTCACTGGCTGGTTTTCACTCTAGCGCTTGCTGAAAACGGACACCAATTACACTTCTTTTACTATCAGTAAACAAAATAAAGTTCCTCTTTAAAAGAATGTAGTCAAAATGAGGCTGCAGAACTAAAGAAATATTTTCTTTGCAGCCTGGCTGGACATCAAAATGTCAGGGCTACAGAAACATCCTTCTTTTCAGTTGTACATTTAAACTTTTAACACCCACAATAGCACCTGTGGCTGTACTTGACTGAAAGTCCTGACAGTTTGGAAGCAGCCTCAAGTATCTGGAAATTTCCCAGCTGCCGGAGTCTCCAGCCAAAAGCCTTTGTTTAGGCAACAGGGATACTTCAGGCTGATGGAACCAAAAAATTAATGCTACAGGTTACATGGTGATCACAAGATTCTTGTGATGCTCCAGCGGCTGATTCTGAACTCACCCTGATGAGAATCATGCTAAGTCAGATCAGACCCAAGCCCACAGTTTCATTCATTAAACATTTAATCAATCCCATATCACCCACTTAAAAAACAAACAAACTTCTAGACAGCTACATTGGAGCAAAAGGATCCATAAAACCCAGGATTTAAATTAGGGGGCAGAGGAGGAGCCAATCAGCTCCCCTCTGCCATTAGCTAGCTACTGGAAGATCAGAGGGTGCGTCTACACTGAGAAATTGAGTTAAGGAGGCTTAAATTGATTTAATTTACTCTGCATCTACACTGGGCTTTCTTAATTCGACTTAAGCTGCTCCTAAGTCGAATTAAGGAAAAGTTAGTTCGAATTAATAACACCTTGTTTTAATTAGAACTAGCGCTTAAGTCGACTTCTTCTAAAAGTCAACCTAGGGCAGGGGGGACAAGGGAGCCCCTGCATGGCTCCCTGGCAGAAGGGAGCCACCATGGCTCCTTTATCCCCTGGAGAGCCCCTGCTCCCTTCGCCCCAGACCTGCGGCTTCCCTGCAAGAGGAGCCCTGGCCCTGGGGAGAAGGGCTCCCCAGCCTGGGCTCCAGCCGGAAGGAATCCCCTGCTGGAACCCTGGCTGGAAAGCTCCGGCGGCTCCCTTTTCCCCGGGAAGTCGCTCGCAGCTTGTCCCGGGGAGAGCCAGTCTCACGCAGGCCTGGTTCTCCCTGAGACTGGGAAGCCACCAGCCCCAAGTGGTCCCAGGGAGAAAGGAGCGCAGGGGGCTTCCTTCTGGCCAGGACCGCTCGGGTCCCAGGGAGAAGGGAGCCCTGTGGTCCCTTCTCTGGGACTGCTCATGTCCTGGGGAGAAGGGAGCCACAGCCTGAACTCCCTTCTCCAGGACCAAGTGGTCCCGGCCAGAAGGGAGCCCCCGCGCTCCTTTCTCCCTGGGACCACTCGGGGCTGGCGGCTTGCTGTCTCGGGGACAGCCAGCCCGTGCAGGTCTTCCTCTTCCCGGGACAAGCTGCTCATGGCTTGCCTGTCCCTGCAGGAGAGCTGGTCTGTGGAGCCAAGCCGGGAGCGGCTTGCCTGTCTTGGGGAGAGTCAGTCCCGCGCGGGACTGGCTCTCCCCAAAATGAGCCCCTCTAGCCTTGGCTTCCTTTGGACCTAACGAGTCGACATAGAGAGTCTAGTGTAGACTCTCGAGGTCGACTTAATATGGTCGACTTAAAGTCGACTTAATAAAGTCGACCTATCTTTCTAAGTGTAGACATAGCCAGAGAGCCCATGGAGAAGGAAGGTTATTCCTCCAATGTGTACTCCCCACTCCTCTCTTTTACTCTGCATTTGTTCCCCTTCCTGCCAGTCTTATCAAGTTTTCCACACCTGTTGATACAAGACTGAGGTTCTCCGGAGAGTTTGTTTGCTCACATCTTTCCTTGGTTGTGTTTCAGGATAAATGAAACCTAACTGACCACTGTAGTTACATGGCAGAACACAGGTTTAACAGCTGTTTGCAGATGCAGTGTCGCTCATTAACCCTTTCATAAACACTACCCATAGTTCACTGGTTTTGCCTTTCTGCTGGGCTTAGCCTGCTCTGCAGCACCAGCTGTGAGTGATGCTCTTCAGCATGGTACAGGAAATTGCGCATTAGAATCACCTGGTTGCACTGGAAACTCAGCAGTAGCATTGCATTTACTTAGGAGGAAAACAGGGGAGCAAACTGCCAGGTCTGAGGCACACCTAAAAATGATTTAAAGCTGTTTTTATGATCTTACAGATAATTAATTTCAACAGAACTCTGGGTCGTGAAAAATCAGGCCCTCACTATCTCAGTACCCCAAAATAGAGACACTCAAAATTAATAGAATTTAATCTCTCTGTGCCTCAGTTATTCCATCTGAAAAAAACGAGATTACAGTGCTTACCCATTTTAGGAAAGCACTCATAGACTCTGAAATCTTTGGATAAGAAAACCACAAACTTATGCAAAATATTATTGTTGAATAACACCAGACGGTGCATTATGTTTCTGGAACAGCTTTCAGATAGGAGTAATGGGTGCAAACAACCTAACTAGTTTTAATATGGACCTTGATTAAATTTATGAGCAGGTTTATATGACAGTGATAGCAGAAAACGGGACTTGGTAACCCAGGCGGTCCTTTCCAGTCCTATATTCATATTACTTGTCTAGATCTGTGACTTTTATTGGTATTAAAATGTTTAAAAAAAACTCTTACACAAATTTTGGAAAGTTAAACATAGTTTATTTTGAAAAACAAATCCTTTTATCTTTATCGCTGAGACAGGAAAATATTGGTTCATAGCCAAGAAAACAAATTAGAATTTAATTTTTCCAAAACTAGGTTTCGTTGTGTTAGACGCCATCAAACAAGTGATGGGAAACTTAAGTAAGGCAATGAACTGACAGGTGGATTGATAGTTCCTAGGAGATTCCTGTTTCTGCTACAGAGTGACACAGTGAAGAGCTGTTCTCTGAAATTAGGTCGCGCATAGTCCATTCAAATTCTCTTTACATATTCTTCCCATAATAAGGTTCCAGTTGTGACTCTCTTTTACTTAATGTATGCATATTGTACATTACTTTGAAAGTGAAAAGTACTATACAGCATAAGTGATACAGGATTACTATCATGAAAAGGCCCCACCAGCAAATAAGAATGGGGGAAGATCATTTCCCAACTCCGTATTCCGTTGACCACATGATGTTTCTTCTCCATAAGGATTGAACATTTTTGTTTAATCATATAGCGTTAACAAACTGGATCTCTCAGATGGCTTTGCCTCCATTCTGACTAAGCAGCTTCCTTTGCCTGTCACCATGTTCCAGTCAGCTTATCATTTTTCAAAATCAGAGATTAATCCTTACCACTTGTTACAACAAAACAAAAAATCTACTGGAAAGAAAAATTAGAACAGCTGAGCCATTTGATATCTAGGAAAATGTTCAGATTAGAACAGGGACAGCTATTTAAACAGTTGAGTTAAACTGACTGAATTGTAGCTAATGTCGATCCTGATCCTGCACCATTAAAGTCAACAGATATTTTATCCTTGATCCTTTCCCCAGCTCTGAATTCCCTTGTAAGGCTTTATGAAGATAAGTTGTGTGTTTTTTCTCTTAACCATTTAAATGACACTTCTCTAGCAGCTCGTTACTGCAGGAACAGTGGATTAAAAAGTCAGTCGGTAGGTCAAATTGATAATTCTGTTAGAGATGCCCCATGGCTGATTATGAGCTATCTTACAGTGGTATAAATCAGGAGTAATTGTATTGGGTGTAAAATTGATGTGAGAGAATTTTTATTGGGCAGAACTATTCTTTCATTTAACTTGGCTTTTAATACATATGGGGGTTTTTTTTGACTATTTGCACGCGACCATTTACACAACTGTCAACTTTCTTACATATGTATGCATAGAATATGCAATACTTAGTGTTTCCCACTTAGCGCTTCTTTCACTGGAACAATTTCAGATGATATTTATGGAAAGTTGAAGGCATGTGGAAAGGTCTAATCAGCTGATAGTGATTCATAACAAATCAGTGATATGAGCAAAGGAGGGTATTTAAAAATCTAGCACTTGCTGATACTGTAAGGCACAACTTTTTTTCATAACAGCTACAATGCCAACCACTTAATTTTTCAGACTAGCTATGCTATCAGTGCAATAACATGTAGTTTGTAATGTTGAATTACAAAAATCCCAATGGAAATATATATTTAGTACGTCAAGAGAATACAGTCAGTTCCACTTCAGCTGGATATAGCTTACCCAGATATTGCAATAACTTGATAAAATAATTTTCTCACACAAGAGTAATTTTCTGCACAATTTGTGCTGTCATTCAAGCCATTCAAGAAAGTAGTTTTACATGGATATTTTCCTGACCCCATGTGGCAACTTTGACTTCCACGACAATCTTGATCTCTCTTGGCATCTAGGTTGAACCCATGTCAGTTGTTCTCCCTATCATGTCAGTTTCTTCAGCTGTACTATCAACTTTTGCATGCCCTTTGAGATTTCAGTCTTCTTTTTCCAACTCACATTTTCCTTTCTCTCTTGCACGAATGCTGGCAAAGATAGATAAATGGCCATTTGCTTGATGAATCTGTCTTAGCTTGCTGGCACTCTGCACGTCAAGTTTTCAAAGATGGTTGTTTGTCTAAGGCTTGGTCTACACTGCCATTGACAGGAGATATGTTACTCTACTTACATTGCTGTACCACGGCGTCTCCACTGCATTGTGTCAATGGGAGACACCCTCCGGTCAACACAGCGTTACTCCTTCCGGGGAGGTGGATTAATGGTATTGACTAGAGAGCACTTCTGGGATTGATTGATTGAGTGGGTCTCCATAGCCCAGTCAATCGATACCACTGCATTGATCCGTACAGCCCCAGCAGTGTAGACATACCCAAAAAATTGTACAAGAAGTGGGCATCTACTTAAAGCCACCTCCTGTATCCATCTCTGCTCCAGTGCAGGAACAGAGATTCAGATCCTCAAAGGTGTTTAAGTATCTAACTCCTTTTGAAATAAATGCAAGGTAGGCACTAAATATGCTTGAGGATGTGAACCAGGATAACTGAGAATCAAGCCTGTGGTGTTTCTAACTCAGGAGTGGGTAATGAGGAATGCTCCTAAATGTAATCGCCCTTCAAACAGCATCTGTATTCTTCATATAATCATTATTATTCAACAACATTTTACATCCTTAAATTGACTCAATTCACTGTTCTAAGCTTCTGGTAGTCTCTGTATGGGAAGCCTCCCTGAATGGAAGAAAATTGGTCTTGGGAGGATCACTTATGGAATTTGAAGAGCAGTGTAACAAAAGTGCTGTAGGAAAAAATCCATCCTTCTGAAAAGAGTGCTGTGTGTTCACTACCACAGGAGATGAAAGATGGCCTTGGGGTATAGTGTCCCAGCTCTGTCTTGGTCTTGTATAGCTATAAGCTCAGTTTGTCTCCCAATCACACAGTGGAAATCAAGAGCAACTCCAACTTAAATCTGCAAAGATATGCTGGCGTGAGGTCAGAAGGAAGTCTGCCTAATTCAGTCAGAATAATGGAAATATTAATACTTCTCTAAACTGGTGGCTCTCAACCTTTCCAGACTACCATACTCTTTTTAGGAGGCTGATTGTCTTGCATTCTTGGGGAAGTTTCATCTCACTTAAAAGCTATTTGTTTACAAAATCAGACATAAAAATACAAAAGTGTCATGGCGTGCTGTTACTGAAACATTGCTTACATTCTCATTTTTACCATATAATTATGAAACAAATCAATTAGACTATAAATACTGTACTTACATTTCATGTACAGAGCAATATAAACAAGTCATTGTCTGTATGAAATTTTAGTTTGTACTGAATTTGCTAGTGCTTTTATGTAGGCTGTTATAAAATTAGACAAATATCTAGGACAGTTTGGTGCACCCTGTGGAAGACTTCTGCATACCCTCAGGGGTACATGAACCTCTGATTGAGAACCACTGATTTAAAGCACAGGGACGTCATGAGGCTTTGTTCTTTGATATTTGAAGTTTGTTTGGAAGGCCCTACAACAGTGCAGAGTATTAATATTGTACCTGTTTGCCTAAAGATAGTGTGCTAATGTTATCCCCATAGCTATTGTATAAATATATATTTAAATATGGCAATATTATATATTTATACGCTTTTGTATATATAAGTATCATATGATATTCATAGATCATCTGATAATTATTCAATGGATAACAAAAAGAAAATTTCTCAGGAAATCCAACGTTCTAGGAAAAGCATTGCTTCTGAAAATGGCTTTTCATTGTGGATTTTGCTGTTATGTTAATTTTTCATACCCATTATGTACCCTATTGATTTCTGCATTTCACATTCCAGGAAGTTTCTTGGAATAAATTATAATTGACATTAAGAAAGGTGAGGAGGAACTTTTGAGAGAGAATGGAATGTGGGCCCTGGAGTGTCAGTAAGACAAGGAGCTTAAATTGGTTACATTTATAAGCATTGCCTGAAAATATGAACTACAAAAACCTTTTCTCCATCTAGCAGTGCTGGAACACTTCAACAGGCTTAGCTATACTCAGCCAAGGTAAACTGCAGGTCATGAGGCAGTAAAAAACCAACTCTCTTCCAAAGTGGTCCAAAAGGACATGCATGACAGTGTAGCTTGTGGCTACACAGAGAACACACGAAATAGAAACCAGATCACATGGATTCTGCTAATAACCTTCAACTGTTTATTTTTTGTTTGTGATAGGCAATGCTGCTGTTGTCTCGGCAACAGCTCTTTAGGGACATGGAGACTGGAGAGAGTCGGCTGGACAGTGATATCATCCATTAACCATACTGAATTTTGGTGATAGCATACTGCTATTTTGGCAGGGGAGGATGGAGCCAAGGAAGTCATGAGATGAATTTACAGTAAACCATTTTAAGGAAATGCAGATTGATCTGCCTTTTCTGAGTACATAACGTTTTATTACCACATTTTAAAACCCAGCTTAAAATAACCCCATATTTCAATATGCTCACATTTTTGTTTCTGTTTTCTAAATGTCTTTTAATGCCTTCTTAGTTTGCCTTTCAGGGTAAACGGCACCTATTATGGCAGAACTCCTCAAAATCTGCTTTTTACTAACCAAGAGGAATAATGAAAACATTTTAAAAAGCTAGTGATTTACTTCTGTGATATTTTTCTGTAAACAGAGAGGGAGGGAGGAAAGTGAGGCAGGTGTTATGTGTCTTGTGTTAACATGACCCATATAGTACAGCAGTGCATTCATGGATCACTGGCTATGATTACAGCTATCATGAATATCTAGTCCCTGGTCTACTTAACTATTACCACACAGAATAGACAGTGCATAAAAATACTGAAAATACTATCTAAAATGAGCTCCAAAGTTATTTAATCAGAGTGGTTCATATGGGTAAACACATTTTTTAAATTGGAAAATATTTTTCTATAGCTGAGTATAGCTAAGTCTGACAACAGCCTGAATTATTATTAGTACCTTTACTATTTTCTTTGTCTCCTGTGTACGATATATATACATATTTTAAAAAGACAATAAAAAAGAACAATTGTAAAAAGCAAATATTTTGTACAAAAATACAAAGTTTTAAAAGCTCTTAAAAGTATATTCCATATTATTGATGAGAACTTGACTATATATATATTTGTATAAAATCTATATACTATGTGTGTATCTGTATTATTTTCCTACATTTGAGATTTTAGCAAATGAAAGTACTGTTTACACTGTACTTTTATATGCATTTCCTATAGCTGAATGACCAAGTGTCTTACTCAGACCAATATATTCCATGTTTCTGAAGACAGAACTTGTACACTTGTATGGTTACTGGTTGACAACAATATGTAACTGATTCAGTCCAACTGCATTTCCAATAAATGAATTGTGCTATGGATTCAGAATCTTTGAATAATCACAAGACGGTGAAGATGAGCTGCTGCTGAATTCGTTTTTTTCATTAAACCAGTTTTCAGTGCTTCCTTTTCAGTTTTGTTAGGAGATGATGAAATCCCGTAGGATGTTTTTAGTATTTGTGTCTGTAAATTCATAGCCTATTACAATACAGATCCCTAGGCTACAGTGAGAGAGAGAGAGAGAGAGAGAGAGAAAGTACAAAGGTGAAGGGCTTGCAAAGGCAAAATAAATTATCAGCAAAGAGTTATTGAATTCAAGTATCTTGTTTTCAAGGATTATAAATTAAGAACATTAGAACAGCCCAGTAGCCTGTCTTCCCACAGTGGCCAATGCCATATGCTTCAGAGGGAATGAACAGAACAGGGAATCATCAATGATCCAACTTTTTAAAATATGATCCATATTCAGATATTGTATATCTCCAACAATTAATATTTTTAAAATCTAAAGTTCTGCTAATATAATACATATTTATCTAGGAAGGAAAGAGAACTTTGTGCACATGCATCTTCTCAGCATTCACCCACACAGTAGATTATGCATCTGGATAGAGGATATATGTTTTTTGTGATTCTACCTGGCCCACCTGCCACTATGTGAAATGCAGCCATCCGCTACAGAACTTGGACAAGGCCATGCTCCCCTCCAGCAATCAGAGTGGGTAGACGGTTGTTTAAGGAGAAAGGCTGAGCAATTCCCAAACATTTCCCAGCAGCAGGGACTTCTCCTACTTCTTGGGCTAGATCTGTGTAGAGTTCTCATTTGGGAGAGGCCTGTCCACCCTGTAAAGCAGCTCCATGACCTCTGCCCATCCACAATAGGATCTCCTCTGCCCCAGCTGTGCAGTCATGGCTCTTTGTGGAAATGCTTTTAACTGAACATCCAGCTTACCTTTGTCCATGTCTTTTTCACAAATAAAACTGTTAACATCTTCACAGTGAAAGTCATTCCAGAGCCCAGCAGAGATTAACCCAGCGCAGTCTTCCCCTGGGCCTTGCCCAGTGCTCCAGTTATCAGGTTGCCCACTTTTCCAGTTTCTTTCAACAAAATAAGAAGTAGATGTTATTTTGCAAGGCAGCACCACACGGAAGTTTAGGATGCACAGCAGAAGAGATTAGCCAAAAACATCGCAAGATCTGCTCTGACCTGGAAATATACTCTTCAGCAAATGATACATGATGCTTATTGAAAATGGAAAACAGATGTGCTGTAGAGAAAGGAAACTACTCAGCCTAAAGCTATCAAGGCTCAAAGTCTAAAATTAAACAATGAGAGCTATTTTGGCCCCAGGACAGAACTGTCTTGCTCCACCCTTTCTGCCTGTGGCCCCACCTACAGTCCACCCAAGCAATGCCCTATCCTCCAGTTGGTTGGCGTGCTCACCACCACATCCCTCCCTCCCACCACTCGATCCCCCTCCTCTCTTTCACATTCCCCCTTCCCTCAAGTGGCGAGAAACAGCTGGACGGGCTGAGTGAGGAGGGCTGGAGGAGGGATACAGTGAGCAGTAGTGAAGGTTCAAGCATGGAAAGAGAGGCGGGACACATATGGCGAGCAACAGTGGGGTTGGGGGCAGCTGAGCGAGGAGAGGAGATGTGGCTGCTGGGAAGCTAAGTGGGGTAAGAAGGGTATGTGGAAGAGAGGATGGGAGCCAAGCAGGGAAGTGGACTGTTAGAGACACAACAGCAAGCAGGATGGGAGCAGGGCCTAGAGTGGAGTGGGGATGGACTTTGGGTGGGGAACACAGGTGGAAGAGGTGGGACAGGGAGCCAACGTCCCCAAGGGAAAGTTTTCACCCCACCATTCCCTTTTAAAATTGCTAGGCCGCCTTAAAATCCCTGGGCCCCTGGGCAATTGCCCTCTTTGCCCCACCCTCCCGTCGGTGGGCCTGTGCCTTATGCACATCACATCATCCTTCCACAGTGTCCGTCTACTTCATTCTTACCAACAGTTAGTACTGAAACATCCAAGAGTCTTCCTAAGAGAGTCTTACATATTTCAATACTGTGCCTGCTAATAAGAAAACAAAAGGGATATAGAGGACAAAGGTGACAAAATAGGCACCTGTAATTGCACAGAAACTCAGAACCATGTTTTGATTGTGATAGAACTCTCCAGCTGCAAAGCAGGAATTTATTTATCTTTCAGACCTCAGTTTGGTTGGGAAATTAATTTTCAGATTCAGAAGGAATTTTTAAAAGTTGGCTTTATTTGGAGGCCACTAATCTTGGCTATGTCTACACTAGAAAAAGTTAGGTCGACTTTGTTAAATCGACTTTAAGTCAATCATATTAAGTCGACTTAACTTTAAGTCAACTTGGTCCACTTTGTTAAGTCGACCTAACCACCCTTAAGTCGACTTAACAAAGTGGACTTAAATGTCCACACCGTCCTTAAGTTGACTTAAGGAGTCAACTTAAGGCTTAGGTCGACCTAATGAGTGGTTCTTATTAAGTTGAAAGTCAATTTAAGGAATTTCTCAAGTCGACCTAATGAAAGTCTGGTGTAGACATTGCTTAACTGACGTTGACTTAAGCCTCCTTAAGTCAGCTTAAATTGCCAGTGTAGACATAGCCCTTGATAGGGAAACCTGACGCAGTAGTTAGTACCCTTGCTTGGTAGAACAGAAGTCTCTTGATTTTGTTTTCATTTAATAAAGGAGATGTGCTTCCAATCTCAAAACTTTAAAGCTCAGTTTTCTTAAAGAAATAGGTTGTTGAACAGAAGCTTGTGGTTGCTGGCTGAAATGGTGCCATACTCAGCAAAAGAACATGCCCTGCCTGATACAGAGGATCTGACTAAACAACTGGGAAGAAACAAATACTTCCAGAAATAATGAATCACATTCAGTGACTGATAGTTCTGAGGTCATTAAAGGACAACTAAAAGTACAGCACAAGAGAACTCAATTGAAAACAAGTTCCAAAGGGGTAGCCATGTTAGTCTAGTTCAGCAAAACAAACAAGGAGTCCTGTGGCACTTTTAAAGACTAACAAATTTATTGCATGAGCTTTCATGGGAGAAAACCATTGAAAACAGTGGCTTCAGTGACACAGGCCACAGGTTTGCTGTAGCCATCTGAAGTTCAGAGAGAGTATTATGGTAGGATTCACACAAAACAAGTCTTTTTTTTTCATGTTCCTCATGAAAAGTGGTCACCAGTTAGAGACCTGCAAGTCATTTATAACAAATACAATTGATTTAGCCTGTTTTTCTGGTGTGCTGCATGCTGGAAGTTATACTCCCTGTGGACCACACCACTCTATTAAAAATTAGGATGGCTGCAACGTGGTCCATTTAATACAAATTATATGCATCTCTTGGATTCCTGGCCACCTGCCAATGCAGCCCTCAGCTCACCAAACCTTGGACCTCCTTGCTTTATACCTTCTCCTTCTGTTTAATACCTTGCACTTGGGTTTGGGTTTTATCTAACAGCTTTTTTTTTCAGTAAGAATGAGCGCTCTATTTAAGGCCAGTTGTAATGCAAATGAAGAAAATTTAAACCAAGACCAAAAAGCGGTCTGGGCTTTCCATCCCCACTTTGTAAAAACATTGGCAAGCAATATCCTGCTGTGTGGTTATATGATTTTTTCATTCCATATTCAATTTTCCATTTTCCTTCTGGCAAGGAAATAAAGCCTTGTACATGGAGAGGTGGGTGGGAAAAACAATATTGAAATGACACTGCCAGATAAAATATTGCTTCACTGGCATCCTGTAACTCCCTAATCTGCAGATCATCTGTGGATACCGTAGATCTCTAGTAAAGTGGGGGAAAGAACAGAAGCGCTCTGCAGAGAATAAACAATATGATTCTTTTCAACACATACGTGTACTCTGGTAAGGTTCCATCTAGCCATCTCCACTCATTCTCTTGCTCTGAATCTGTGAGCCCAATCCAGAAGTTGCCTTTCCCAGCGATCTGTCTTTTTATCCATTGCTGTGAATGAAAGAAATCCATGATTGCATTTTTTTCATTTCCCGGAGCACATGCTTCCTTGTTTTGTGTATATTTTGCTTTTTGAAGACAGAATAAGAACAGTGTTTTTCTCCTTCCCATTTCCAAGGCTCCCCTAGCTCACTCTCTTGTTGGTTACCTCTTCCTTTTAATGTTGGGTTTCTCCTTTGTTCTCTCACCTATGTGTGTAATGCTAACACATCTTGTGATGACTGGAGGATCAATGGGCACTGTGGTAATTATTTCCCCCTCTTGTCACTGAAGAATGCTCTCTCCTTTGAGCAGGGGTGTCAAACTCATTCAGTGTCGGGGGCCACACTGGAAGACTGAACCATCTGGGGGCCGAGGTATGTCCAGGTAGACTTCCTGACCCCTTACCAGCACAGTACCACCTGGGGTCCCTGACCTCTTCCCCTGCTGCGCTTGGGGCAGCGTGGGCTCCTCTTTCCCTTCTCCAAACCTGCAGGTTCTCTGACACCTTCCCTTTCCTCTGCCCTGCGGGCTCCCCTTTGCTGCATGGGCTCCCCAACCTCTTCCCCTTTGCAGCACTGCCCGTTCCCTTCCCTGTTCCTGCGCCAGTTCCCTAACCCCTTCCCCAGCCCCCCCACCCCACGGAGCCGGCTCCCCAGCCCCCTCTTTCCCACTTTCCTGGCTCAAAGGTGCTCAATCCAACCCCTGGAGTCAGTTCTCTGGCCAGGCCATTCCCCGCCCTGGGCCACTGCCTGGGTGTGCAGGTTGGCAGGTTTTAAAAGGCCCTAACCAGGTATCAACAAATTTTTTGCCCTGCTAGGTACCCAGCCTCAAAGTAAGGTGCCCAGCTAGGGAACTCCCCACACCCCACCCCGCTGAAAAAAACCACTGCTCACAGCCCCCGGGATCTGCAGGCTGCCGGTAAAGGCGCCTGCAGTTTTTACTTTTCGCCACCAGAGGGCGCACCTCCAATGTATTTCTATAGTGGAGGAGCAGCCTCTGCTCACAAAAAGTAAAATTGCAGGCACTTTACCGGTGCCTGACACTTTTGGCGTGGGAGAGCTGTGCAGGGCTCTGCGGGCCGGATAAGAGCCCTTGGCGGGCCAGATGCGGCCCGCGGGCCTTAAGTTTGACACCTGTGCCTTAGAGGATTCCTCACTGGAACTGGAAGGCTGGAACTTCCTTCCTTCTCTCCCTCCCCACAAGGATAGACCTTAGTTTTTCACAACATCCTAGCTGATACATAGTTCTCTCCTGGATTAATCACAACTACTCCTATTTTATGAGGGGTCATCACTGCCTATGTACAAATAATTATGGAAGATTTATGCAGCTGTAATTTTAGTGCCTGATTCTGCAGCCTTAACTTATACAAAGTATCCCACTAGATTCAATGGCACTCTGGGTGCATCTACAATTGTAAATTAAGTCGACTTAAGCTTGCTTAAATTGACTTAATTTACTTTGCGTCTACACTACACTTTCCTTAAGTCGACTTAATCAGCTGCTTAAGTCGACTTAAGGAAAAATTAACTCCACTCTCTAAAACCTCCTTTTAAGTCGACTCTCTGCTTAAGTCGACTTTCTAAAGTTGACTTAAGCCAGTGTAGACATGGAGTACCCCTAAGTCAACTCTAAGTCGACTTAGGGGCTTTCAGGGCTTCCCCACTACCCTCCCTGCCAGGGTGGCTGGCACAGGGAGACCCTGGCATGCCCCCCCAAAGGGCAGAGCAGAGCCCTGCCCACCCTGCCCCCATGCCCTGCCCCAT
>ML685766.1:16783004-16822840 GCA_007922175.1 Pelusios castaneus
CCTAGCCCCTAGATGTTGACCTAGGCATCCAGTGTGGATGCTCTAGGTCGATTTTGTAGGGTCCCCTTTAAGTCGACTTAAAATTTAAGTGTGGACATGCTAAGTCGCCTTAAATTAACAAGTGTAGACATAGCCTCTATGTCTATAAGTAAGAACTCTTGTGAAAACTGGCTGTTAGAAAGCAACAGTCAATAGTATTTTTTTTAATAAGAAAAAAAGCAGTTATGCTTTAGTGCATCACTGTTGTACGGCAGGAGTACGTTTGGCTACCAAACAATTATACCACATAATGATATACGGTCTGGATGTTGTTCATCATTGTCGCTCTCCCTGTACAAGATCCCAGGAAAGGCTTACGTTGTGTATCTTAAAAGAATTTATTTAAAAATAACTGTTTGCAACATGGAAAAAAACGAGTTTCAGATAATTTGCTGCTAACAATTGGCCTGATTCTGAAAGCTGCTGAGCACCGATAACTACCACTAAATATACTGGAAGTGGCAGGTGCTCAGCACTTTCTGGCTCAGGCCCATTGCCTCCTACTTTGCTCCTGTGCACGATAAGTGCTGAGCAGACATGGGTGCAGAACATTCTGTATGAGATAACTCAGTGTGTTCATTTCACCATATGAATCCCTGATGTTGTCAGCTTCCCTGTGGCCATGTAGTTTCCAGACTCAAAATACCTTCACACTCTGTGGCTTTCAGAACAGCAGGTGATGTTCTTTACCTGCTCCTCTTTGTTGTTTATGATAACCAGGTGTGAGGACTTCTCATCACAGAAAACTTTAGCATCTTCAAAAATCTCTCTTTCAGATGAAAAGTAGTAACATTTTTCTGTAAAATTCTTCCAGTGAGCAGAACAACCTGTAACATGAAACCCTGCTGTTAAACTGGGAATTTTAAACTGTCCTCCAGCTTTGTGGCATCTGAAATATTTAAGATGTTAGGCCAATAAAAGACACATATCAGAAATCTGCACCAGAATGCAGAATATAAACTGCAGGCCCAAGAAACTGCTAATTACTCATTGCATTGCTGCCACCTCTTTAGAGAGGAGGCATTTTAATCCACTTCGAGAGCAGCTGAAACAAGTCAAGCAGACACAGCTTTGTTAGGTGAGCCTGAGTGCCACACTAAGGGTGCATCTACACTAGTAAATTAAGTCGACTTAAGCAGGCTTAAGTCGATTTAATTTACTCTGTGTCTACACTGGAGTTTCCTTAAGTCGACTCAAGATGCTCCTTAAGTCGACTTAAGGAACAATTAAGTCAACTTAATAAGACCTTGTTTTAAGTCGACTTACTGTTTAAGTCGACTTTATTAAGTCAACTTAAGCCAGTGTAGCCCTAAGTCAACTTAAATGGCCCCCAGGGCTCCCCCACTGACCTCCCTCCCAGGGTGCCTAGCACAGCCAGAGCCTGGTGTGCCCATCGACAGGGCAGAACACAGCCCTGCCCACCCCACCCCGCTCCTGTACCCTGCTCCTGCTCAGCCCCCATGTACCCAAGCACAATGGGGAAGGTGCTGAGCTCCCTGACACTTTTGAAGTGGTGCCCGGGAAAGGGAGTCACCTCTCGGGTGCCACACTTCCCACCATGCACCATTCCCAGGTCCACCTCGCCCCTGCCAGTCGACTTAGGCGTCCAGTGTAGATGCTCTAAGTTGATTTGACAAGGTCAACTTTAAGTCGACCTAAATTTACAGTGTAGACATGCTAAGTCGACTTAACAAGGTCGACTTAGCAAAGTTAACTTATTCTGACAAGCGTAGACATAGCCTAAGAGTCTTTGAGATCAAATACATTTAAGCAAAAAATACAGAGAGTAACATAAGTCCACTATCATGGTGGTAGGTAAATAGAAAAGTAGATTGGTGGGTAGATAGCTTACCATTAGCCTCAGGTGTGGATGTTGGCTCACTTTGCAGTGCCATAGGCATTCCTGGACCTGGTGCCCCAGGTGGCCCAGGTGGCCCAGGCATTCCTGGTATGCCAGGCAGCCCAGGCAGTCCTCGAGGTCCAGGTACCCCTGGCTCACCAACAGTTCCTTGCAGTCCTTGAAATCCAGGTGGACCTTGGGGACCTGGGGGTCCATCTTTGCCAGGTGGTCCTGGTGGTCCTGGGTCTCCATTAGGCCCTGGTAGACCAGTCTTGCCAGTAGAACCTCTCTGACCTTTGGAGCCAGGTGATCCTCTTGAACCTTTTCCACCTTTTTCTCCTGGTGGCCCGATTGGCCCAATTGGGCCCTTTTCACCGGCAGGTCCTGGTGGCCCTGGCTCACCTTTTTCTCCCTTTTGCCCTTTTAGGCCAGTGGGACCAAGAGGCCCTTGGGGTCCCCTGTCACCTTTAGGTCCCCTTGGACCTGGAGGACCTGAAACAATTTAAACATGCAGGGGGAAACAAAAAAACAGGAAGAATGAGATTAAAAATGTTGGACATTCAATACACTATAAGAAGTAAAAAAGTCCAAAGCTACTTGAGTAGCTAATGTAAAAATACAGGAGGTTTAGAAAAAGTCAGTGAATTTCTTCACAATCATTAGTTATGTATTATTATTCATTGAGCCTCCTCAAGGTACTTGATGCTGTACAGGACACAGAAAATAGGGCCCTGCCAGATAGGTCTTGTAATTTAAATTAAACTCCAGATGATCAGTACCTCAGATGATCAGTTGAGCCTCAGCTTTCGAAGGGATACACTTATCATTTGTTTTCTGTATGTTATGTTATGTATTGTTTTTGTCTTTGGTGGATTGATACTGATGAGCTTCATGGCAGCCATAAAAAGGGATTTGAATGAAAAGACAGAGTGGTAGTTTGGGATACAACAATAAAGAAGGCTTTTTAATTTTAAGGAGTAGTATGGAAGAAGATATAAAGAAAGGCAAGAGTGGAAGGAGGTGGCAAAAAAGATGTTTAACAGGGCAGTTGGGAGGAAGTAAACAGTTGTGGGAAGGAAATAAGATCTGTAACATGGGTGAGGTACAATTGTGCAGGGATTAGACATGAGTACATCTCTCTATTTTTAATAGGTGCCTCCCAAAACAGCAGCCACTGTTGATCACCATGCCTGAAATATGAGGCCTACTGCAGGATTTTCCCCATATTCTCTATTCTTTCTCAGCTTGTCCTGTCACTTTTCTTTTCTTTCACAATCCTTTCACTCTAACAGCAGTATGTAGTCTGAGAGAGCAGTGCTATCTTGGTGTGGAAATGGCACAGGATTTAGCAGTGATGTTTTGGGATAATGGCACAGAGAAAGAGAAAACCCCAAAGCAGAATGCCCCACAAAGTCAGAGAGGCACCCTATGTTTATTATGAAACAAGAAACACACTGGAGTGATCCACAGGCCAGCTAGATGACAAAAGGGTGAAATGAGGGAGCTATGAGCTCTCTGAGAATCATGGGATGGATGGGTAGTGAGAAATAAGACCAATGGAGGGTTAATGGAAAGACCAAAAGAATGCTACCTGCCTATTGTATATTTATAGAAAGACAGAGCTCCATTCATAGCAGGAGAGGGGAAGATAGTGAGAGAGAAGGGTCTCCTATAGTTGATCATTAAAGCAGGTTTGGATTTTCTTCCCAGATAAGCACATGTCTTAGTAAGTTTTTATTTATTTTCAAAATCTACCATTTAATCTCTTCAAGGATAAACTCCTAACATGCCTCTGAAAATGGAGGCACTTACTTCCATATGAAATGTGAATGGGTAAGAAAGGTACGCTGGACTCACAAGCAACATGGACCTTGCTTCTATCTCTTTCCATTCCAAGGGAAGTTTTAATTTCTGCAATCAGTAGAGTTTCCAGTTTTGCTTGGATGTATTCCTGGAGGTTTCATCACATGACATAATCTTTATTAAAGATATATCGTTAATTCCTGGAGACTGCAGAACAAGCCTGGAGAGTTGGCACCCTTAGTGATCAGAGTTCAAGGCTTGCCACCACCTGGTTCAATTCAGGTCAGCATTATGGAGTTTTAACATCATTTAGAAGAATACTTGGCTTGGAAGATTAGAAAAACCCAAAAGCTCAACAACTTTATGTGTATATTTCTGTAGAAAATAAAGTATCCTTTGATGAAAAGAAACAGGAGGCTTCTCAGCTTGCTCGTCTCAGCTGGCTTAAAACAAAATAGTAACCTGCTTTTCACTAAGGGTGACCTCTCTGGGATGGATCCAGTTTTGTATTTTTCAGCTATTTCCTCCTTAGTAGGGATTGCTTTCTTGAGGTTTCCACCCTCTCCACATCTATTACGGCTCACTTTAGAAGACAGATCAAAAGCAGACCCAACAATCAGAATACAATTTAACTAACATAGAACTTCCTTTCACAACATCCCAATTTTAGGCCAGTAAAGAAGGGATGGGAATATTGGGTGGAAAAATTTAAACCAAATTTACATCTCCCAGATTTAGGATTAGATAAAATAAGGTTTCTGAGCCAGCATAAATTGGAAAATGGACTTTCATACAGTGAAGGATTAATGTATTATTATTATTATTATTATTATTATTAAAGGCTAATGTACAGGTCCTGTCCCTTTTCTCTAGTGACCATGGAATGAGAAGTCAAAAGCCCCTACAGCACATTCCAAATATAGTAGATGATAACAGCAAGAGCTGGGCAGGGCAGACCTGGTTTGTGAATGCTGCAGGAATAGAAGATTCACTATTGTGCAAATCCTCCAGACCTTCACCCTGAAAACAGGGCAGCAGGAGATCTGAGAACTTCTGCAACCTTATAGTAGTTACACATTTGCTTTACTTCAGTGCCCTGAACAACATAAGGAGTGTTCTTTCTCCTCATGTCCTTGCAAACAACCTCTCTGCCAAGCTCAGCTAATCAGGGTTTGTTCAGGGGAAGAAAATTTAGCCTACAATAAGAAAAAAAAAGCTGATGTATTTTGGTTTAATTTAAAAGAAGCAAAATCTACATATTGCTATGAGGTACAACTTGAAGTATAGATTGAAATTCAGCTTACCTTGCAGTATTGTGAAGTTCCTGATGAGCTGACCATGTTTGGAATCTACCAGCTTCATTTCTTCCATAATTAGTGACAAATTGGCAACTTCGATATCTAATCTTGATCTCATCACATCCTGTTGCATCCTGAGAGATGTAGAATCTAAACGAATATTGGCTAGCGTGTTGTTCATAAAAATCAGGTCATCTGTGTGTTTACTTAAGGTGTCCGTACAAGTTGTCCTGACCTCATTGAGATTGCTCGTAAGTGTCCGCAGGTGATGTGCAGTATAACTGATGTTGCTAATGATATTGACTATATCTGTCTCGAAGAGCTGAAAGCGCTCTTCTAGCTGGTTAAACTTGACAGAAGTTCTGTTTTCATAATCTTTATGATGATCCTGCAGATCCTTAAGATTTTGTTCATTGGATTGTGCAACTGTAGTGATGTTCTCCAGTTGCCCACTGAATGAGCTAAGTTGACTGTTCATGTCTTCAAGCGTATCATCATTAGCTTTGGCCAACGCGGAGTTGTTGACTGCTAACATCTGTAAATTTTGCACTTTCTCCTTAAGCCAGTCAGTGTCTTTTCGTGCTTGAAGGACAACCTGTTGCAGATTTTGAAAGTCATTCTTGATTCTTTGGATAGCTTGACTTGTATCATCCACAGACCTCTGCAAAACACTGATAAGATTTCTTTGCTGAACTTGTGTCAGATTTAAATTGTTTAGATTCATGATGACCACATTATGAGAATGCATTTGGCTTTGCAAATTTGTCTGGATGTTACTTGTGTCTTGTTGGAGGTTGTTGATATAGCCAGTATATGACTGGAGAGTTTTATTGACACTGATGATCATGAAAGAGTTACTATCCAAGACACCTTTCATTTGGCTCTGTCTGTCATCTAATACATTTCCAGAATCTTGGAGCTTCTCCAATGTATCCTTGTTTTTGGTTGTTTTCTCTGCAATTTCCTGAAGTTGCTGTCGAAGAGCCAGAATGTCAGATCTGAAGCTAGAAAGTTCTTTGTTAGTGCTCATATCTTTTTGTCCAGTCTGGTTATCTATTAAAGAGGGAAATTTTAAAAAGCATTAGGTTTGGGGTTGTTTTTAAAACACAATATAAAAAAACCTCTTTCCTACACTGTAAATGCTGTATCTAAGAGTGGCAAGGCAATGAAAGCATTCAGTTGGTGAAACAGTCTCTTGTCACTTTTCTAAAAACCGATACTGCAGGATCCAATTCTGCGGCCCGCTCCCCCCCAACTTTCAACTCCCCGCCAAACATACATGAATGTAACTGCTGGTGGAGCCAGTGGAATGCGACCCTTTGTCTTGCAGGGGAATAGACTGTTGTCTATTGTTTATAAACATTTATTTTAATATGATTGTCTTACTTTCTTTTAAAAATGAACTTCTAAAAAGAATGGCAAAGAGATGTAGTCTAATACTGCTAGTGTGGTGAAGAAAAAATTAGATGATTATGTGAATAAGTTGAATATGGGTAAGTAAGTAGCTGATGGTCTTTTCTGCATGTCAGGAAAGAAATGTTGACATTCATGCTTTCTTTCATTTGGGAGAGTTCTTGCTGCCTGTCACTTGCATCCCAAATTCCTTACAGTGCTGGTCGCTAACCAGACCTGCCTCCAGCTATACCCCCATAAACCCATTCAATTCTACAACCTGTCTCACTGTGATGGGGTGTTTACACCACACAAGGCCTGAGTAAGTAAAAAGGACCAATTAAGCCTGTGGTGGCTGCACCTGGAGGAGAGTCAAGGGTGATAAGATCTAACTCATGAAATCGAGCTGAGCAGGGGGAGACTGAACTGGTCTAAAATCAGGAAGAAATTCTGTAGTCAATTCCTAGAGAGGAAGGGAGTTGGCAAGAGACAAGGATGGGATTGAGAGTAAACCCTGGGATTCTGCCTCAGACTACAGATTAGACAAGAGCCCAGAAAGGGTTAAATAGTGACCAGGAAAAGAGGAAGCTCCAATGGTAACACAGAGGGAGTCAGAGCTAGAGAAGAAAGGTAGGAAGCAATCAGTCAAACAGCACCAAGGTCTGGGATTCAATAGTCTGTGGCTGCGAGACATAAGGAGCCTGGGCTGGAAACTGGAGTAGAGGATGGGTGTGACATGGTGCTGAGCAAGGACTGCTAAATCAGCCTTCTGTCATTCCAGCTCCCATTTAGGGAGGTAAATTGGAGCTGGCTGGAGAAAACCAACACCTCATTAGAGAACCAGAGACAGTGGACAGCCCAGTTAGCTGGGGCTGCGTAAAGGACTGAGAGGAAGGAAGCCAGAGAGAGGGAGCCAGGGAGTGAAAGCAGAGTGATCGTTTGTCCCTCCTGGGGGTAATTGCTAAAAGGGCAAGCTGTGTATGGGAAAAGGTGGTGGGAGCACAGCCTGTAAATAAAACTGCACCAGGGGTTAATGAATCTCAGGGTTTCTGAGTAATTTTGTGAGTGCAGCAGTAGCAGCAGAGCAAGATCAGTGATGTCTGATTACAGTGGACCTGGGTTTCCCTACCAGTCACTGGGGAAGAGGGAGCACTCTGAGTTGGAAAGAGGGAGCAATTGACTTCAGAAGAAGAGAGACTAGGTGAGCAAACAAGGAACTGGCTGAGAGCTAATCCCCAGCTGTGGCCACCAAGAGGTGCCATGCTGGGGAATAGTAAACCATGTGACCCCATATTTTCCCCATGCCCAGCCCCATCATGACCCTACATCCCCAAGTCCCCTTCTAGTGCCCCCTTGCTAATATGCTACACACTTATTGCCCCCATATTTTTTAACTTCTGCAATCAGAGTTGACTGAAATAGGAATTGATAGTGCTAAACATCCCATAGATCTGATCCATACCATGTGTCCTACAGAATATAAACAATGCTTAGAAATGA
The DNA here is from genome assembly GCA_007922175.1 of Pelusios castaneus. Taxonomy (NCBI): domain Eukaryota; kingdom Metazoa; phylum Chordata; order Testudines; family Pelomedusidae; genus Pelusios; species Pelusios castaneus. The sequence continues at coordinate 16,790,877 of ML685766.1, forward strand.
ATTGGATCACGACAGGTCCAGACTATGCTTAATTTATACCACAGACTAACAGAAGGCCGTATGTGCTTTTAGTTGTAACAATCCCTTACTATGAATTTACCACTGCAAACAGAAGTCATTGAATGATTTCGTTAACATACAGTACATGGACATCTTTCACTGAGAAACCATAGCAGGAAGCACCTCACGCAATATACTGTCAGTATCTATAAAACTCTTTGAAATCCACGGGTCCTACACATGCCTATTGTAACATGTGGTGTGCCTCATCCAATGGACTAAACGCCCCCAATAACAACTATGTAGGTGAAACCATGCAATCATTATGCCCTCAAATGAACTCACTCAGGAAAGTGACACAAGACAAAAACACCCATCGTCTGCAGGTGTGCACTTTTCACAAAGTGATCACTCTATATTTAACCAATCAGTCTTCATCCTCAAAAGAAACCTGCACAACACTTTCAAAAGATGAGCCTTGGAACTTAAATTCATAAGTTTGCTAGATACTAAAAACAATGGACTGAACAGAGACACTGGATTTATGGTTGTTACAACAATCCGTAACCTACTAATCACACCTTGTTTTATGATGACAGAAGCGTTAATAAGCCACTTCACCTTGAATATGTTTTAGAATATATCTACTTATGCTAAACTATCTGTTCAAGCTTGTATTTAGCTGTGGCAATGTGAGTGCCTTTCCCAGACCTGAAGAGGAGCTCTGTGTTGCTTGAAAGCTTGTCTCTCTCATTAAGAGAAGTTAGTCCAATAAAAGATATTACTTTACTGACTGTGTCTCCCTAGAGAACTATCAATCTATTTCAAGTATTTAAAAATGATTTATAAATATCTGGAGCTTCCTTTTCAATGATGCAGAGGAAAAAGGCTGGAAATTCAGTGACGAAAATATTTTTCACACCACTTTTCTCCTCTTTTCTACAAAGTTGGGAGTGTGCTATCACGTGGGAGATCCATATTCTATGCGGATGATGTTGGGTTGCTGAAGGAATGGGGAGAGCTTTGCTGCTTTCTCTAGCCAATCAGAGGGGGTTTTCCTGCAGGCAGCATTAAAACTGTGCCCTTCAGTGACATGGCTTGCTTTTTCCTGAGTCTGTTTCTACCCAACACACTTTAAGCAGTGATAACTGAGGCAATGTGCTTTATACAAGTTATATTTCTGCCTCTGAGGTGAGGGTTAAACGTATGCTTTTGTTTGAACATCTCCTGGCATGGACTCCAGATTTGGAACTTATCTGCTAAACAACATCAACTCAGCTGACTGTGTGGGTGAAGACTTTTGTTCTCACAAGTCTTTTCTTCTGTCCATCCATGTTTGTATTACTTTATAGCTCTGATTGAGAAAAATAATTCCTTGCAGAACAGCTGTTAAGCACATCCTGAAGTCCCATTGATTTCAACATGATTTCAGTGGGACTTCAGGATGTGCTTAACAGCTGTCCTGAATTGGGAACAAAAACTTAAAGTGGATTGGAGATACACATGCCTTGGTCACCTGTTCATCAGACAGATATGTAGGGACCAGATCAACTCTTGACCACTGATGTATCTCCCATGACATCATCACACAAGGACATGCCTTATGTGGCTTTTGGTTATGAGGGGATTACCTAATTTCTTCAGACCGCTCTCCACTTCTGTGAGTTTCTCAGTGTATCTTCTGTGGGATGTTTCCATGCCACCTGTAACATTGTCCATTTTCTCCACGACTGGAAAATTGAGAACAGTGTGTTAACAAGCACTTACATTTATAATTTGTGTAATGTACCACTGAGTGAAGTTCCAACTATGAGATATGGTGTAAATGATGAGATTTTTATAACAAGTCATATAGAAGAACAATAAACAGGAGTGTAGTAAATAATGAAAAAATACAAAATAATTAGGGCCAAGCATAGAAAATACATTAAAAAATAAACAATTACCGTTCTTTCCACTTAACTCCAGAGTTAAGAGTACACTGCAGAATGTCAGACTGGTGTGTTCTTTCCTGATCATATCACCTTGTACTCTGCTAAGAAGTTAACCACTAAGCTCGGACCAAATATTTCTTGTGATGATAAACAGATTCATCTCATGAATGGAGATTGCTCTTTGAATCTTCCTCTCCAGTCAATTAATTTTTATAATATTTAACTGCTAAAAGCACCTCTGTCTAATGAAGGTATGCTGTATGCTTGAGGCTTGTTACGTTACTGGCAGCAGACAGCAGACTTCCTCTTACTCTCCTGGGGGCCATTTCCATTTAGACGGATCAAATAATTTTCTGATCCTTTTATTCATTATAAACTGCACCCTAACTACTATGCGTAGAGGCTGGGGATCAGATATAAGGTGCTGTTCTTAAATAATGTCTTCTGAAAAGTGACAGCTTTGAAATCTCTTGATAACAACATGAGGGCATTCAATTAAACAATGGTTTAAAAATAATTCTGATATGCAAAGATTTAAACTATGGCTATTTAGCCAATCCTGGATGTATGGCTGTTCCCAATTTGCTCTTGGCTGGTGAGGTTTGAGTTGTTTTTCTGGCAGGTATGCATTCTGCTGCTTTTCATGGCAACAATATGAGTTTGGAAGAAGGCGAGGGCCAGAAATGAGGAGTCCAGATGGCTAAAACTGCTAGATATGTATTTATAAATTGTAACAAGCAAGGGAGGAAATTGAATGCTTCAGAAGCTAGATTCAGTCTTGACCTTCAAGTCCAAACCCATTTTCAGTTTGGTGTCTGTGTACTCAAATCACAACTAAAGCCAGAAGGTTCCCTCTTATATCCTGATTAGATTACTAAGCCTCCGGACAGAGAGGACTGACATTGCCTCAGTGGCTGAAGTGGAATTACGGAGGGGGAGGGAGGGGGAACCTCCACCCACTACTGTCCTCTCACAGGCCCAAGGTGTTTTTTTGAGGAATTTGAACATTTTTTGTTGGAAAGGTGCGTAGTTTCTCCTTTGCATAATGCTAATGAGCCAGCTACACAAACTCCAGGGCAGATGTGTTTATAAACAGTACAACAAACACAAAAATAGAAACAGGGTTCACGGTTCTCCATTTCACAACTGATGATAGCTGGCCTACTGAACACAAGAGCCAGGTTGACAGGGATCCAGAACTAATACTGACTGTAACAGAAGACTGCTGGTCCTTTTTTTGATGCTAATTTATTCCAAAATTTTGAGGAACCCAGAATAGAAATCCACTATCGCACTGAATCTTACCTGACCTGAATATTAGGATCTCCTTGTATGGGGAGGAAAGGGGGAAAACCCTCACAGAATGGAAAACTAATTTAAATGTGGGTGTGGAACCATATAACAATTCCTAAAATGTAAAGACATTTTAAGAAGAAAATGTTTGTCAGTATCTTCTGCCCTGTCAAGGATTTTCTTAAAAATTACTTAAATGTTCCATTAAGCATTTTGATTATTGAGACTTTTTCAAATGCAAAGATATGCTGCATACTATGTGTTTTCTAAATCAAGTCAGGATGGATTCTTTATTTCTTTGTCCCCCTTCAAGACCGAAGCCTCAATTCACCAAAGCCTTTAAGTAGCTGCATAAGTTTATTGACTTCAATGGAACTTAAGCATAGGCTTAAATGCTTTGCTGAATCAAGGCCTTAATGGGCATTACCATGCCAGTTATGGTTAATCCCTGTTGAAAGCAATAACCAATAACTTATTTTTCTATATGTGATAGACTACTGCTGGATTTGGGGAATGAACATGTGTTAGCATTAACGTTAGCACGCTTATTTCTTTGTTTTTGAAGGGTTCCCATCAGCTCCATGTAGACTTCAAATTTAAATTTTGTAAAAACAAGATTTTACATGGTCTTTATAACAATAGAAATGACTGGTTCCATGATTTCTTTTCTTTTTAAAAAAAATTTAAATGTTGTTTATGTGGGTTTTTACATTCATCTGAAGTGCTTTAATAGAAATGTACTACCAGTGTGGTAGCCTATGAACAGGGAAATACAACTGGCAAGAAATAACAGGAGAGCAAACCAGTCTATTTTCATGATCTAAACTGAATAAAACGCAGAAAGAAGACAAAGTATTGTTTTTAGTTAAGTGTGTTAACTTCTATGGATGCGTCTACACTTGTAAATTAAGTTGACTTAAGCTTGCTTAAGTCGATTTAAGGAAAAATTAAGTTGACCTTCTACAACCTCCTTTTGAGTTGACTTTCTGACTTTGACATGGCTTACCGTTAGAGACAGCGTACCAGCTGGACCCTTGATTCAGACATTCCAAGGCCAGAAAGGACCATTAATCATCTACTCTTACTTCCTGTATAACTCAGGCCATAGAACTCCCCCAAAATGTTTCCTTTTGAATTACCACATATCTTTCAGAAATCATCCAATCTTGATTTAGAAATTGCCACTGATAGAGAATTCACCACTTGGTAAGCTGTTCCAGTGGTCCATTAGCCTTACATTTAAAAATGTACATCTTATTACTAGACTGAATATGTCTAGTTTCAACTTCCAGCCTCAGAACTTGTTATACCTTTGTTTAAGATAAATAGATAGAGCTTCTTGAGCCTTTTACTATAAGGCATCTGAAATGACCTGCTATGTCAATTCCTTTGTTCCTTCAGGAAACCTCTGAGTGGGAATAAGCAAATAAGGAGACCTCACTTAAGTGTCTCTCACTCTTCCTAACCCTACACTTTCAGACTTCTCTCACCACATATCTACAGCACTGTCTTTCTTACTCTCCCCAAGAGCCTCCTCTCTCTTTCTACTTCCTAGCTACATTCCATTATGCACTTCTATGTATGACTATGACCATTTCTATGTCCTGTCTTCTTTCTGTCTCTGTAATACTTATTAGGATTTTTCATTGATATCACTGATGAGAATTTCTTAGACCACTGACACAAGCCATGCCAGTGCATATATAGGGAGCAGGAAGGGTGTGTCAGGGCCAAAGCCATAGCAACATATAGCTAGGGGGCTATGTGTGCAAGGGATGCTTAGGAAGATAACCTTTCAGCTGTCTTCCAGAGTGTCCATACCGGGCGAATATTTCCCCAGTCAGAATTGAGAATTTTTACACTGCTTCCACCATTTTACCTGGCTCAAACAGGCTAGAGAGAAGGAAAGGATTTAATCCACTGTCTTTATGTGTCAAGGGCCTAATTCATCACTGCATTACATCTGTTTTATATCTGTGTAACTCAACTGAAAGCCCTCACCTGGGGTTATTAATAACAATATATATTATTATAGCTCAAACTATGTTAAAAATTATTTACTTTTCACTGTTTACGCTTTTGAGGCGCAAACCTGTTAGTGCTCCAGACGTAGCTCTTCCACAGATTTTAGGAGGAGTTCCACACATAGGCTATGTCTACACTTGTTAATTTAAGTTGACTTAGCATGTCCACACTTAAATTTTAAGTCGACTTTGATGGGACCCTACAAAATTGACCTAGAGCATCCACACTGGATGCCTAGGTCGACTTCTAGGGGCTAAGTGTACCTGGGACAGGTCCAGAGTGGTGGGGGCACCCCTTCCCAAGTGCCAGGGAGTTAAGCCTTTGCCCCATTGTACCTTGGTACAATGCCAGCCACCCTGGCAGGGAGGGCAGTGGGGAAGCCCTGGAGGCCCCTAAGTCGACTTAGAGTCGATTTAGGGGTACTCCACATCTAGACTGGCTTCGGTCGACTTTAGAAAGTTGACTTAAGCAGAAAGTCGACTTAAAAGGAGGTTTTAGAAAGTCGACTTAATTTTTCCTTAAGTCAACTTAAGCAGCTGCTTAAGTTGACTTAAGGAAAGTGTAGTGTAGGCGCAGAGTAAATTAAGTCGACTTAAGCAAGCTTAAGTCGACTTAATTTACAAGTGTAGACGCACCTATAGTTGAACATAATATAAATCCATTTTCCTTTCCATCTCTTTCTAGTACTTGGAACTCTTGCTTGGTTTCCTGTCTGAAAGTGAAACACTGTAATAAATATGGTACATACCTTTGTATCCCAGAATGGCAACTGTTATTGTTAGCAAGGCACACAAAATATATAGTAATATGATGGAGAACTTCAGTGCCCAGTTATTTTTGCACTTGGTGCATTGAGTCCCCTCCTGAATACCTGCAAAAAAAGATGAGATTTTCATAACCGAATCAAAGAGTAAATCTCAGATTTTATTCTCTGTTTTCTTTGTCTAAATCACACATGCAGATACTAATTGTACACATATTTGTTTACAGTGCAAGTGCTGGCTAGCATTTGATGGATTCTGGCCTCACTAAAATCTTGCCTGAGTGATATGCTCATTTTAAGGTTTCAAATGGGTAATAACTGGATTCAACTTAACTGGAAAACCAGGTGTAACTTTATTTGAAAAATGATATTATTAAGAATCTGATAATGAGACAAGGTTGCAATTAAGGCAAAAATTTATGGCAACGCTCTCTGTCTAGATCTTCATGGTAACAACTTGGTTTTAGAATTCAACTTTCCCACTTAGTTAGCAGTGGGCAACATACAGACACAAGTAGAATACTGAAATTAAGTACTGCTGTAAATGGCGAGGCATAGGGGGCTGCAACTAGGAGTGGTGGGGGTCCTCAATAAACACAACTGAAGCTGCTTGTGCACGCCTTGGCTTGAAGTGGTTTCCATTATATACAGGGTTTTACAATTTGGTTCAATGGCTCTCAGTACTCCCTCTATAAAAATTGTTCTTGTACCCCTGCTGAAAGGAGATTTTTGTCCTATTTTGCAACCTTTACATTTGATACTTGGACTTAGAAGGAAAATATTTCATTTTATTTGCACTGTGTAAAATAAGGGAGAAAATCATGATATTTAGAGTTTGTCTGCACTGGGAAATTTATCAGCACAGTTAAACTGGTATATCTCTCGGCTATGTCTACACTTGTTAATTGAAGTCGACTTAGCATGTCCCCACTCAAAAATTAAGTTGACTTAGAGGGGACCCTGCCAAATCAACCTAGAGCGTCCACACTGGACACCTAGGTTGACTTATAGGGGCTAGGTGGACCTGGGACAGGTCCATGGTGGCAGGGGGGGCACCCCATGCCAAGTGCCAGGGGGCTCAGTCTTTGCCCCATTGCACCTTGGTACAATGGGGGCTCAGGGGGACTGGGACCCTGGCAGGGCATAGGAGCAGGGTGGGCAGGGCTCTGTCCTGCCCTGTAGGAGGGCACGCCAGGCTGTGGCTGTGCCAGCCACCCTGGCAGTGAGGGCAGTGGGGAAGTCCTGAAGCCCCCTAAGTCGACTTAAAGTCGACTTAGGGCTACTCTGCGTCCACACTGGCTAAGTTGACTTTCTAAAGTCGACTTAGCCAGAAAAGTCGACTTAAAATTAGGTTTAGTAAAGTCGACTTTAATTTTCATTAAGTCAATTTAAGCAGCTGCTTAAGTCGATTTAAGGAAAATGTAGTGTGGATGCAGATTAAATTAAGTTGATTTAAGCAAGTTTAAGTTGACTTAATTTGTAAGTGTACACGCATCCTCTGTGTGGACATTAAGGGGAATTCTACCAGTATAATTATGCTACCCATAGCATTTACACATATAAGCAAAGAGATCATAGAGAAAGCGTGTGAGAGAAAATGAACCTTTAATATTTGGTATCTTAACTTTCTAAAGAACATATTCATATCAGTCTATTTTGAGACCAATATCCTTCTCTCCTATCAGTGTTCATAGGTTTTAGCCTATATGTATTGCAAGCTTTGACTGGATTATCAAGAAGTGCAGAGGAAACAGCGACATACAAAAACCATGAGCATATGAAGACCATATTGGAATGAATGGACCAGATTCAGCCCCCAATCTAGTGAGGGCTGTGCAGGCAAGGATGAATATAACCTCCATGTCTATTAAAAATGAACTTCCTTGACCTTTTACCCTATTTGTTTATTACTAATAGAGTCCCTAAGGAGAGAACTTTAATAGGTTGCATGTACCAAATTACTGAGCTAATGAAAACTTGCTCAACAGCTCTTTATGAGTAAATTATATTTCCCGTGGGGATTAACCCACAGCTTATTTTACTTTTCATGGGCTTGTGACCTTCTGCATAGGGCAATTCTTCCAAGAAATGCACAGGCAGCTTCAGTTGTGTTTATTGAGGACTGATGACAGAAATAGCAAGTTAAGTCAACTCTTGTTATCTTGTTCTAGTGGTGTTCTTTAATCTAAAGTGCTTTAAAAAGAATTTCCATACTGAGGCAAACACAAAAAGAGAGATTTAAACAGAAAATAAGTTTATTTAATGACTTTTTTTTCTCAGTCCCATTTGCTACAGTGTTTGTTATTTCATGTATCAGGCTTGGATAAAACTCAAATGAACACCTAACAGGCCAGCTCCTTCTTTCACATTATAATTCTGTAGTGAAATCATAATCTTAGGGTTGTGACATCACATTTTATTGCAACAAAATGTGATGTGATGTCACGGATTCACAATTATGAAGTCACTGTAGGACATAATCAGAAGAGAAGATCAGTTGAGAAAGAACAATTGCTTTTTTTTCAGGTAGAGATACAAACCTCTCAGTCAATCGACAAATGTGGCAAAAATTGTGGGAAAACAAGCTACTATATTTATGTTCGAAATCTAGGTTTGTTAGCATATGCTATGTGGCCAGAAGCTGCAGAGAGGAAAGGGGTCTCTGCTCTCTCTATTGGTGAAAAGAGAAAAGTCCAGATAAAGAGAATTCCCAGAGAGGTAACCGTGTTAGTCTGTGTACAGCAAAAACAACAAGAGTCCTGTAGCAGCTTAAAGACTAACAAATTTCTTTGGGCATAAGCTTTCGTGGGCTCCAATCCACTTAATCAGATGCATGAAGTGGAAACTACAGTAGAGAGGTGTATATACACAAACACATGCTAGGATGAAGGAGGGCAAGTGTTAGCAAAGTCAATTTTGAAGAAATTTGCTAGTCTTTAAGGTGCCACAGATTCTCATTGTTTCAGATAAAGAGAATTTCATTAGCATAGGTTATCTACGCACAACTCCTCTACTGCCATTTGCAGAATCACCATAACTAGACATGAATGTGGATTTTGGGGGCCAGAGCAGCTTGGAGAAAGGAAGTGGATCTTATCTTATGACAAAGAGCTGATTTCCAAGCAGTCAGGACTCTGCTCAAAGGTCCTAAATGTGCTTGGCTCCCCTACCTTGCTTGCACATGATTTGGAAGTACCTGTGGGTGCATCTACACTTGTAAATTAAGTCGACTTAAGCCTGCTTAAGTCAATATAATTTACTCTGCATCTACACTACAATTTCCTTAAGTCAACTTAAGGAAATTTTAAGTAAACTTATTAAGACCTCCTTTTACTTTGACTTACTAGTTAAGTTGACTTTATCAAGTCGATTTAAACCAGTGTAGACATGGATTAGCCCTAAATCGACTTAAAGTCAACTTAAAGGGCTCCCAGGACTCCCCACTGATCTCCTTCCCAGGGTGCCTGGCACAGCCAGAGCCTGGCGGGCCAACCCACAGGGCAGGACAGAGCCCTGCCCACCCTGGTCCTATACCCTGCCCCTGTCCTGCTCAGCCCCATGTACCCTGTACAATGGGGAAGATGCTGAACTCCCTGGCACTTTTGAAGGGGTGCCTTGGGAAGGGGGGCACCTGGGAGGTGCCCCCCTTCCCACCATGCACCACTCCCAGGTCCACCTAGCCCCTACAAGACGACTTAGGTGTCCAGTGTGGACACTCTAAGTTGATTTGACAAGGTCGACTTTAAGTTGACCTAAATTTACAGTGTAGACATGCTAGGCAAAGTCGACTTACTTGAACAAGTGTAGACATAGCCTGTGAGAGGGAGAAATCCTGCCTCTTAACAGCACCTAGCAAGGGAGCACTTAGTTTTCTCAGGTTTCTGGGTGGGGGCTTGGTCCAGATTACTTATTTGTCATGAAGGTCCCCAAATATATTGAATGCAGCTCTCTTTGCTGTCATTAGTTCCTTTAGATGCAATGGAGCGTATATTGCTTTTCAGACAAGTTTGAAAACCAGGTCTCGCTTCTGAGAGGTTTATAATTTACAACCCAATTTTGTAAGTTTTTGTACACCTTAATTACCCATGGAAATTAATGAGAGTTCAAGGCACACTGCACATCCCAAGATTGGCCTCTACCTTATACTGGTAACAGAAAGTTTGATCCTTAAAATTAATGAAAGCAGGATCAAACCATAATAAGAAAGGGCAACAGATCACACAGGTACAACACAGAGGAGACAGAAAAAACATGTTTGGTATTAACCGTATGTTGAAAATTTGTTTGTATTAAAGTCCCACAAGGGTCTTTTCATTTTCATCCTATGATTTGTTTAGTGTCACTATATTTAATTTGATTCTCTGTACAATGTAACAGGCTGCAATTCTCACTGATGCCACTGAATTTAATACCGTTCATCACCTAGCAACATATAGGGTGCGTCTACACTTACAAATTAAGTCGATTTAAGTTTGCTTAAGTCAACTTAATTTAATCTGCATCTACACTACAATTTCCTTAAATTGACAAGCTGCTGCTTAAATTGACTCAAGGAAATTTAAGGTCGACTTTATAAAACCTAGTTTAAAGTCAACTTTACTGGCTAAATCAACTTTATAAAGTCAACTTAGCCAGTGTGGATACAGATTAGTCCTAAATCGACTTTAAGGGCTCCAGGGCTCCCCCACTGTCCTCCCTGCCAGGGTGGCTGGTACAGCCAGAGCCTGGCGTGCCCCCCCCACAGGGCAGGTCACAGCCCTGCCCACCCTGCTCCTATGCCCTGCCAGTGTCCCTGTCCTGCTCAGCTCCCATTGTACCCAGGTACAATGGGGCAAACGCTGAACTCCCTGGCACTTGGGAAGGGGTGCCTCCCCTGCCACCGTGGGCCAGTCCCAGGTCCACCTAGCCCCTGGAAGTTGACTTAGGCGTCCTGTGTGGATGCTCTAAGTCGATTTGGCAGGGTCCCCTTTAAGTCAACTTAATTTTTGAGTGGGGACATGCTAAGTCGATTTAACAAAGTCGACTTAGCTTAGTCGACTTATTTGGCCAAGTGTAGCCATAGCCATATGTACTAATATTTCACAAGCCACCTGTTTCCTTCTGTTGGTCTTCTCTCTCTGTCTATGGTTCAATTAAACAACACTTGGGCTTCATGGACCTTTCTGGTTCAGTGTATTTCAAACTGACAAGACAGGCTCTTTTCATTTTTTTTTAAGAAACTGCTACTTTCAGTATTGAGATAACAGATATGCTAAAGCAGCCATAAAGACTGAAGTGGAATACTTATGCAATTCAGGTTTAAATTCTGAACATATTTATTTGTGTATGTGTGTGTGTGCGCGCGTGCGCGCGCGTGCATGTGTGTGAGAGAGAAATTCCCATTCCTGTCAGTTTATAATTATATTATAATGTAATCTAATCTACCCCCAAATGATCTAACCTGCACAAAGCCTGGAGCAAAGAATCAGAGAGCTATAAGGGGTTCCCTCCTTTTTTCCCCACTTGGGAGCAAAGCACTGCAGAGAATCTATCCCAGATACCTATATCACTGTAACCTCTTCTTGGCTGTGGTATTTATCTTACATGGATTACATGTAAGGAATACATGGATATTCATTTTGTTCCTGATACTGGCTGGCCCTCTGACTAACTAATTAAGTAGCAAAGACAATGAGACGTGATGAAAACCTGGATCTGTCTCAAATGAGAGAACAGGTATTAGACTCTTTCCAATGTCTCTGGAGGAAGTTGGACAGTTCAGGTTCACTTTGCTTAAAGTATATTCGAAAGGTGGTTGATCCGGTACATAAGAAGCATTTGGTATGCATTGTAAATGTGTGCTTATTAGGAGTGCCTTGTGACTTGTTAAAGATTTTTCCTTTACAAAGAAAGCTGCCATATTAGTCTGTTATCTATGCACAGCTCCTTCAGACTAACAAGAGACAACATGGGGAAGATTTCAAGTGAGCTTGGGTATATATATAAAAAAACTACATCTTGGAGTAAAGTAGGTACTTTTCTCAGCCTTATTGTGGGAACACGGAGTCATAGCTTGAAGTTCACGTTCAATCTTTAACCTGGCAAAACTTCCACTCAAGTAAATGGTATATTGTCTATTTGGGGCCTTAATATAAAATCAACACAATGTGGCTTATTGTGAATCAATGTTATCTGGGTAGGTTTGTAACATCTTATTTGGAGATCTTTAAATTAACTCAGTGGAACCAGTATAAGACGTTTTCCTACAAAGAGAACATATGTAAATCACACAGAAGTGGACTTAGTTTGAATCAGATCTTCTTTGTTGTTCTTAGCACAGCATACTCCACTATGCATTCTGTGCACATGGCTTTAATGCTGATCTGCTCCCAGACATTTGTCCCTAGCTTTGCATACCAAAAAGTCAGGGTCACTTCTGGATGATGAACATTGCTCACTGCTGACTTTATCAACATTTAATACATATCAGATGGGATACTCCGTGCCTTGTTTCACTTGACACACTTTTCTTTTTCCTGACTTATTTTAATAAGGGCTTTGTTTTTTCTGTCTCACTGTTGGGAAGACATCTGGCCAAACAGACAGCAGGTCAGTACAAAGGGATCCTGCTGGCCCACATGTTTTGGGGACCCCCATCTCTGTGAACCAAGATCATCACAATAAACATGCAAGAGAGACATCCCCCTGTTACCAGCCTTTGTAGAATTTGTTTTTACAGCATTACATTCTAGTGACTGGGAACTTTGTTTTCCTGCAGGAGGTATCTATCTGCCCTTTTGTGCCGGAAATAGGGCAGGATTTTTTTATTACAGGAAGCTAAACATACCGTATATGCCCTTTCCAGTGCACAGATACCTTATCAAAAGCCAGAAGCCTCAAACATATTCTGTTTCGAGGACCATTATTTAGAATGTTTGACTGTAACACACACATATATTTTCCTGTCAAATAATTCTTTGGAAAAATTTTCCATTGAGCTCTCTTCTTGCCTCTTGTTTCAGGAATTTAAGGTGGCTTCATAAAATCTGTGCTACAGTGTAGAACTGTGACGAAACAAGTTGCCCTACATAACCATGACAAAAAAGCATTGGTAAGAGAAATGAAAGGTTGGAAGAATGTAGTGCAGGAGGCCAAAATCAATGCACTAGTGAGGAGAATTCCTTTCCAGTATGATTCACAATTGATACAACATCTCTTGAAACTTCCAAGGAAAGCTTCAAGCATAGTTTACAGGCATCTTTTTAAAACGTTATTTGGAATCATGGATAACTAGACTCATGCACCTAAATTCATATTTAGTCTAATTTTAAAGATGCCCAGTACAAGCAATTCCCATAGAATAAGCTTGTAGGAGCCAGATTTTTAAATATATTTAGTTGTCAAAAGAGACAGATAGGCACCTAATGGAATTTTCAAACGCATCTCAGGGTGCGTCTACACTTACAAGTTAGGTCGACTTAAGGAGGCTTAAGTCGGCCTAAACAAAGCTACATCCACACTGGGCTTTCCTTAAGTCGACTTAAGCATTTCCTTAAGTCGACTTAAGGAAAGGTTAAGTCGACTTAATAACACCTCCTTTTAGGTTGACTTAACACTTAAATCGACCTGATTACGTTGATTTAAGCCGGTGTGGACGGGGATTAGCACCTAAATCGACCTTATTAAGTCAACTTAAAGTGTTAAGTCGACTTAATAAGCTTGACTTAGGCTTTGTCTACAGTAAAAAAAGTTAAGTCGACTTTGTTAAGTCGACTTAATAAGTAAGTGACTTTCTAAAGTTTATAAATTATAAAAAACATGCTGATTTTTGTTGATTTTCAGTGAAGTCAGTTCTTTATTTTAAAAACGGATCCTGCATCATAAAGGCTACCGTGGAAATTGAGGGGACTCAGCAATCACAAGATCAGGCCCTATGGTTATTAAGTACTCTAATTTAGGGCCGGATTCTGCCACTTTTACTCAAGCTGAGTAGTACCTTACTCCACAAGTCAATCCTTTTATTCCATAGGGGTCTACTCACAGTCTCTTTGCCCAGCTAGTCCCAGTCACTTTGTCCAGCCAATCCTAGTCTCATTTTCTCACCCTCGCCAAACTCCTTCTCCCACTTTATTTCTTTCCCTTTCTACTCGTTTGGCTTTTGTTCCCTTTGTATTTGAATCAGATAGCTTCCTGCTCCATGCTGCCTAAGTGTCAGCAAGGGGATCATGAGATCACTGGCCAGGCAGACACCCTGCTCTCAGTTCCAGTGGCCAGCACCACATCAGCGAAGAACAGTTGTTACAGAAAAAGTCCAGCTTCACATCTCTAGCCTGGGTCGGGGCATGCTCAGTTGCTGTGTGAGGATGGCACATACACAGCCTGGTCAGAACTCAGAGCTGTGAGAGTCTGAAGCATGCCCTGTGAGGACAGAATCTTTGGAGATTTTAGCTCTTCCCCAGGACGGGGCACAAATACAGGCTTGACTCTGCCCTCCTCCTCCGGCACTTTCCCCCGCACTTATCTCCTGCACTTACATGCATGGAGCGGGGGCACAGGAATGGGAGCAGCCAATGCTGAGCCTCTGGCACCCCCTGCCGTCGTGCAGAGCTGACTGGCGCCCCACGCTTAACCACCACTCCGGTCCCCCAGCCCGGCACTGGCTCAGAGGGGGTGACCTCATCCTCCAACCCGAGGGATGGGGATGTTCTGGGTTGGTCCTTCATGACACGCAGGGTGTGGGGAACACTGGAGAGGTCAGCAGACCCCACCCCCTGTGTGTCATGAAGGGCTGACCTACTGGCCCCACTCTTGCTGGTCAACACCTGGGAGCTGCCCCTGCCCGGCACCTGATGGTATGCCAATGATAGAAAATAAAGTCTTGCAGTGGGAAGCATTAGACAACCTTCATAATAGGAGCACTCTCTAGCTGCACTGGTTGCTTGAAAACGTGAGTTCTAAAAGCTCAGAACCAGAAGGCACCTAAAAGAATCCAGCATATGTTATTTTTAATTTAATGATTTTTAAACCACGTTTATGAAGGAGGGTGGCTGACCCCTAATTTTTGAATACTTGGGGCTGCCGATATTGGAGGTGCTTAATACTTTCAGCTTTCACTGAGGTTAATGGGAATTGAAGGCACTTAAAAGGCTACGTCTACACTGTCAATTTAAGTTGATTTAAGGAGGCTTAAGTCGACTTAAATTAAGCCATGTCCACACTAGGCTTTCATTAAGTTGACTTAAGAAATTCCTTAAGTCGACTTAATGAAAGCTTAAGTCGACTTAGTTACTACCACTCCTTAAGTCAACTTAAAGACAGTGTGGATGTGGAGTAACCGAGAAGTAGGCTTTATTAAGTCAACTTAAGGTGCTTAAGTTGACTTAACAAAGTGGACTAAGTTGACTAAAAGTCGACTTAAAGCTAAGTCAACTTAGTCCACTTCGTTAAGTCAACTTTAATAAGGTCGACTTTAAGTCGACTTAAAGTTGACCTTATTAAAGTCGACTTAACAAAGTCGACTTGACTTTTGTAGTGTAGACATAGCCTTTGTGCCTCCAATGAACAGGGCCAGATTATCGCAGGGGCTTAAGCCCCAGGCCCCAGCCAAAAAGGGAGCCCTGGGCTCTAGCCTCTAAAACCCCTGCCATAATCTGGCACCCTCCTGGCTCAGTGTCGGCAGGCGCTGGGGGAGTGGTGGGGCCCTGGAGCTAGAGGCAGGGCTCTTCGCTCCGTTCCACCCCTGGGACAACTGGCCTGCCCCTGGGAGCCAGGCAGGGCAGACCATTCCCTGTTTGCTCCGCCTGGGGGCGGGGCTGGCTGGCTCACGGCAAGGCCGCCCGCCACGCTGTCCTTCCAGGGCCCAGGGGGGCTGCATCCGAGGCCCACACACCATGCACTAGCCAGCCCTCCCTCTCATCCCCCAGACAGACTGGCCACAGCAAGGATTGGTTTGGAGTGCCCTCTGGCCCCAGGGCCCTTCTCCAGTGATGGTGGGCGGGGCCTGCAGTCAGGGGGGTTCAAGCAGAGGGGACCCTGCGGTGGGGGGCAGCCTGGGGCCCCAAGCCAGTTAATCCAGCCCTGCCCATGAAGCATGGAGGCAATGGAATTAAGTCGAAATCCAATAGAATTCAGGAGCCAAACTCACTTAGACACCTTTGAAAATCCCAGCCACAGTGCTTTGCTGGCTCAGGCTTTAAATTCTGCATGTGCGAAAAGCAGTGCGGTACTTGGCCAGGGACCTGGGGTTGCCAGTGGCAGTGGAAGGAGCCAGGGCCGCATCACTGTGAAAAAAAGGTGCAGGTACTCAGAACCCCTGAGCACCATCACAAAAAAAGCACTGGCGAAAAGTAGGGAAAGTTCATCTCTGCAAGATCTATTCTGTCACATGTAGTGGCACCTTTCCAAGAATCCATTGTCCCACATCTGACATAATAAAGGGTCCCAAGGGCTGGCATTATTTTCTCTGGAAAGCTTTCAGCATAAAAAAATACTTTATTATATGCAGTATATACAATCTCTTTCATTAAAGGAGGGAAGAGCCGTCATCATTCAGCTTGACCATCATCTCGCACTTATTTATATAACCCAGCCAGCATTTTTGCTTTGGCTTTGTTCTTGTTCATTGTAGGCTACAAATACAGAATGAATTGTCAAGGTTGCTAATTATACACTTCAACAACCATAACCATTTAGTTATATAGTATTACCAAACAATGTCTTGCAGTGATTAAACATTAAAAAGCTTAACTAAAAGGTTATAAATATGGCCCAGCCACAATACAGGCAAAGTAGAGACCACTGAATGTCTGAATTGTATAGTGTACAAATATTATGAGAAGAGCTGTAGAATTGTTACGGTAAATTTTGAGGAAAATCATAGATTTGTTACAGTACAATGTCAAGCCATAGAAATGTGGTATGACTATTAAGCTTCCAGAGGACGCGAGGTCATGTAAATCATTATATTAAAACAATAAACCCAGACCTAAGAGCAATCCAGAACAAACGTGCAGTAAACAAGGGTACTTGGAAATAACATTCTTTAGTGCGTGAGCTATAACTGCACGCAGTTAACACCAACCAAGCAGGTGATCACTGAGTGCACTGCCCTGCAAATAAGGAAATCCAGTTAAATCACTCAGAAGAAAGAAAAACTAGAACTGATAGAAAATAAAATTGTGCACAAACTAAGGACATGAACACTTACAAACCAAAACTAGCCTCCCAGCTAAAAGTTTTTCTCAACCTGAGCTACATGCGTGCACGCACACATGCACAGGAGATTTAGGTTGAATAACTGGAGAAAAATCCTAATAGCAAGATTTATTGGATTGTGCAACAGTCTCCTATGAGAAGAAATGGAAGCCCCATTGCTAAGTAAACTAAAACTCAACTAAACAAAGCACAGGAAAATATATAGAAGGGAGCTGTCAGATGACCTAATGTCTTTTCTTTCCTTAACTCTATATAATTCTATGACCTTCAGTTCTTAATAAAAGGAACTTCATCTCTCGTGTTCCCAATGGAACACAGTTCTTAATTAGTGTCGTGTAATTTGAAGACCAATCAGTGTATCTGATGTTTGTCCCCTAATTTAACTTGCCTTTTGTTTTTCCTTCAGTCTAATGTATTAGACTCAATTTACATTTTTTTCTTACTAGTCTTAATTTTTATACCATGTTATCTGAGTGCTAGTGATTACAATCACGGTATCTTGGTAGGCAGAAGAAATAAGAAACACATGCTTCACTGCTCGAGCTCCCTTTAAGAGGTCAGGTTAAAGAAATACCATCGTGGGTTTAGAAGGAGCTGTAAAGCTTATTGTTTATGATGTTGGGCACCAACGATATTTGTATGGAGGAGGGGATTATTGGGGAAATAGTGATATTGCTTAAAGGGACAGATGAAATTTCCAGAACCCTGGAATCAACCTTTGCATTAATATTTCCAGACTTTTTGAGTGCTCCACTTGACAGCCTTAATGTTCTCATAACACAGATTTTTAAAAAAGAGAGAGAGAAAATGAAAGGATATACCACTATTTTATAAAGCACAAAGGAACACTCTCTCTCATACAATATGTGTATACAATGAGGCAAGGTCTTCTTTCACACACATCATCACAGGCCATATTCCACAAACCACATATATTACAACTAAAATTCCATCCAATTTTGCATGCATGTATGTGCAAACCCAAAGGGAATACTTGGAGGTTATTTGTTAGTCTTTAAAACTGCCAGAGGACTCCTTATTTGTTCAAAAGAAATTTCTGTAAAATTCATGTATGTGCACATGTGCAGTACTAATGGAGAGTTGGTAGATGGCTAGTTTTATTGTATAACAGCACTCAATGTGCATCCGTGAATTGTGATTTTAAACTCTTATACTCAAAAGAACCAAAATAAATTTTCACCAAACCAGTGTAAGACACATCTATGGCCTCAGCATGATATTCCTGATTTCATCACTTCCCACTGCCACGTTACACCTGCCTGAGGGGGGAGAGCCAGCGGCAGGGAGTTGGGGCCACAGAGAGGGGCTGTGGGGGCCTATAGGGGGCTCCACAATGGGCACCTGATTGCTTAAAGCCACCTCTGCCACCCAGAATATGTTAATGGAAAACTGACTATACAAAACTGGAGTAAGTCAATCATGAGTTTATAGCTTTAAATTGATATATAGCTCCTATCTTGCTGCCTCCGAAGTCAATGGCAAAACTTTGAATGACTTTAGTGGATGTCAGAGTAAGATCATAATGTATGAAGTACTTTTTTCCCCAATGAAAATGAGGGCATTATTCAGGATTTAAAATGGAAGATATGGAGGTGCCCCTGTTAGTTTTGAAAATGCAGCCACAAAATAGATCTATTGCTTAGAAAGACACCAAATGAGTACAATTATGCACAAAAATAATGAGGCACATGAAGAAGACCGATCTATGCATATCAGGATTTCATGAAGAACATGAATATGGAAAACATATGGACATCACAAACTATGCACCATTCGTTTCTCAGACTATGGCTGTGGAAGCAAATTGTCCTCAGCCATTTCTCACTAGACTGTCCCATGGTATCACAAGCATAATAACATAAGAACAGCCATACTGGATCAGACCAGTGGTCCATATAGTTCAGTAGACTGTCTTCTACGAGTGGTCAATACCAGATGTTTCAGAGGGAATGAATAGAACAGGTTATCATACAGTGGTGGTGCCAGCATGCTCCAGCCTCTAAGTGCATGGTTGGGACTTCATCACTGAATAGAAGAGGAAAATTTCTAGACATCCTAGGTCAAATTCATCGTAGTGTGAGTCGTTACAAATCCATTAACTACAAATCCACTCCTAATCTCAACAATTTGCAAGCTCACCTACAGGAAGAAGTTATGCTAAGCTGTAAACATTGTTCCACTGAAAAAGACAGTGTATTAACGTCTTAGCTCTTGCAGTTTCATGACACACACATTTCTTTAGCATCCAATTACCTCACTATAAAGTAAGCTCAGCAAGAGATCTCCTCACCAGACCAGAGCCTGTTTCAAGCAGTTGTGCCAACGCATAAGAGTTGTATGTGGCAAGGAAGCCACAATTCTGATTAATGGACTATCTCTGCCTCAGACTAGCACTCCCTAAATTTGGGGAATTATCTGCAATTGTGATTTTCCTTCTTATTTTCAATTCCTTTATATTTTGGGGAGGTAATCTTTATTGCACTGTATTTCATAAATTGCTATATGATGCTCTCAACACACTGGCAGAACAGGGGCTAACAGATCAAATTTCTTGTTTTTCCTCTCAATTAAGTTTTAGAAATAGGCAACTGCCGCATTCTACTTTTCTCTGCAAACTGTTTATGAATTGTGGAATTAAATCTGCTTGTTACATGTTAAAAACAAGAGAAAAAGAAAGAAGAAGCCATTTGGTATATGGAATGGTGTCCTGTACAGTTTGTATTCACAGTTCAGATAAGTCACCCATCAATAGGAACACAAAACGTGTTGAAATAATATATTTACTATTCTCGTATGTATTCTCGTATTCTCATATTTGTACGTATAGCAAAACCCTTCTATTCTGTTAATTGGCAAGGAATAAGCCTCTTAAGTAGATAAAAATCCTACTGCAAATGATAAAATATATTTAGTCAACTAGTTTGCAAACCTTTTAAATGTGCACATAGACCCAAGAACAATTTATCATGTTTCTACATAAGAAAAAATCATTGAACAATCACCTAATTAAGAAATACTACAATAAAAATAAAACTTATGTGAGGTTGAAGTGTTCACATTTAATAAAATATGTATTTTGTTAAACATATTTTTAAAAAAACCTCTCTGTAATGTGTCAGGATTTTATCTGAGTCTTCTCAGTATGGAAATGATTGAAGACCTGGTAGAACACTTTCACAGCACAGACTACAGTGTGTGACTACTTCGCATGCTTTTCTTGTTTAAATGCTGCTGGCACAATCCCAGGTGTAGTCTTTATAATTGTAGAAAACAAATACAAAGTAATTAGGGTGCAGAGTCGCACAATTAAAAGGGTCACATTGACACAGATGTAACCTTAAAATAGATGCAGACTAACCTTGAGCATCTCCAGTGGTTTTAATCTCTGTCACAGCTGGAAAGTGTTCTGGCAGCTCTTGTGTCATATAATCAGATGGGGCTATGACCAGACAAAGTTAGAAAATATAAGGCTGGCTTGAAGTAAGGGCTCCTTTTCTCTTCCCGTCCCTATTTTCTCAAGATCTGTGTTAAAGTGAATAAAGTTTTTTGAGAACTGTCTCTTCCTAAGTATTTTGTTAGAGCAGCAGTAGCAAAATTAGGGCAAAATCTTGCTGCTTAGGAGAAAGAAACTAGAAAAGCATCTGACGAAGTGGGTTATAGCCCACGAAAGCTTATGCCAAAGAAAATCTGTTAGTCTATAAGGTACCGCAGGACTCTCGTTGTTTTTTGCTGTACACAGACTAACACAGCTACCCCTCTAGAAAAGCAGTGTTATTTTTAAAGCCATTTCATTTCCTAAGAATTAAATATACAGCACTATTTAATAAAACACAGTACTGTCTGAAGGCGAGATCCACAGCTCAATTGGTGCGAGTGGCCCAAGCAGTCCTTCTTGTGACCCACACATCAGTGGACACAGACTGTGCGAGACACTGCAAAGCTATGGGGATGTGATTAAAGACCAAATTGAGCCCATAAACAGTATGGGAAAAGAGTAATTAACACCACCACTTGTTTTGTGGCACTGGCAATTTGAAAGGGACTCCATATAAAAGGGGTAAGAGTGGATCAATAGTTGGTACTCTCTCAGTACCCTGAGACACTGTCCAAATAATTTTACTTATAAAGACCATAATACAAATGTTTGTTCTAGGAACAAATAGGCTGAATCAGAATAACTCCAGATATGAATGAAAAGCCTCTTTGTGTCTATCACAATTGGAGAAATTGTTTAGGAACTGTTCATCCGTGTGAAACTATGACCCTGTAATACTGCTACGGTTCATGAGAGCTTGGGTGAGTAAGCTTTGGTCTTACGTGTTAATATTACATATTTGAGCAAACTTATCTGCTTCATTTTTTTTCAGTAAACATGTGCAAGTTGTAATGTGTAACATGGTTATGGGCCAGCTTTTCCCATTGTTTCTACTCTTTCTGGGTGCTGGAAAGAGAGAAAATTTAGAATTCGGAATGTTCCAGGTAGCCCTTCTCTCTATACAGTGCTAAGCCAAAGACCCAGAACTGGACATCCTTGAATTTTGGGGAAATTAGTATCCAGATGCAGATCCTTACTCTGTGGCTTGGGACCATCTCCAGAGCCTTCTTCAGAGCAGCTTATAACATTTTTAAAGGGAAATTTTGGCTATTTTGTTGGAGTGCTATTTATTTCTTGACAAGAACACAAAAAATGGATAAAGGGAACAAGAATGAAGGTTCTGTGAATGAGCTGTCAGACTAGAGAAAGTGTATAGGAACAATGGAGCCATAAATCATGCCTTCTGCAACTGCACAAAATCAGTCAATAAAGTGCATTGTAATGCCAGTAACTGCTAAAAGGCCCCGTAGCATAGAGAAAATGGTGCTTTTGGTCTAGCGAACTAGGTAGTAACCGATTCATTGTAATTTATCTAGGCAGATATCCTCAGGCCTGCATTTTGACCAGCATTTTCTGGAAGATTTGAAAGATGCCAACTTTTTACATGGATATAGATGATATTTATTGAGGAAATCTTGTTTCAACTGAACTTATTGATAGTCACATACTATTGAATCATTTGGTCTTCATAGTCCTGTTTTGACTACAGCAGTGGTTTTGACCGTGATTCTTGTTTAACAGAAGTAAAAGTAAAGGTTGTGTTCTATAACCATTTGTCCAATAGGCTAGTTAACATTACACAAATCTAATAAGTAATGTAAACACGTTAAAGAAATGATGAAATGCTGTATTATTATTGGACACCTATTATTAAGGGAACAGTATGAAAATGTGTTCTATTAGGAACTTTCCAGTGCTTCATTTACTGAGATGGCTCCCGTAGCCTTCCATCTCGGTTCTCTCACAAAGAAACTTGTTAGTTTTTTGACAGGGTAATTGGTAAAGTTTTCATACATCTGCCTGTTACTGCCAACAAATGTGAATCCCAGTGAGCTGCAGCTTTAATTATTCACTATTCTGGTCTCAGAGGAGAAAACTTTGCTCAGCTTTCAGATTTAACTTTCCCATTCCAGGAAGGGAAAGTGAAACATGTCTTTTAAGATCTGCAGTGTGGTTGTGACTCTGCTGCTTCTTCCTTCAAAATGGCATAATCAATTTAGGGATTGTTAGAAAGACATACGCTTGCAGGTGGTGGGTTCTGGAACACATCTGGACCCAGCCCAATTCTCGTAATGAGCGTTCTACTGGAGAAAGGCTCAAACACATGGTTGTTTTAAAAAAATATATAGTTTCCAAGATTTGTTGAAGATATGACATTATTCACAGTGCTCACTCAACAAAGAATGGAGAAGGAAAAAAGAAGAGGAAACAGAAAAGAAAAATCTCTAGAATGTGATCAGATTAAACTTTTTTATGACACAAACAAGGAGTCCTGTGGCACTTTTAAAGACTAACAAATTTATTTAACTCTTAAGCTTTTGTAGGTATAATTCCACTTCAGATGCATGAAATGGAAACTGCAATATATCAGGTATATATACACATGCAGAGAAGGGTGAGTCACAAGGTCAATTCAAACAGTTCCAGAGGGGTAGTCTGTTCTATTTCAGCAAACCAACCAAGTTGTTTTGATTCAAACAGTGTGGAAGTGGGCCCTGTAATGGCACTATATGAGAAGATGATAATGTTAAGAAAGGAGTAATTACCTTTTGTAGAGAGGTAATGTAGACAGCCATTCTAAGTCCCTATTCAGACCTAATCTGATGGTATCAAGTTTGATATGAATTGCAGCTCAGCAGCTTCACGGTGAAGTCTGGTTTTGAAGTTTTTTTGATGAAGTATTGTAACTTTCATGTCTGTTACAGAATGTCCAGGGAGATCCAAGTGGTCTCCTACTGGTTTTTGAATGTTACAATTCTTGATGTCTGATTTGTGTCCATTTATTCTTTTACGCAGAGACAGTCCCGTTTGGCCAATGTATATGGCAGAGAGGCATTGTTGACACATGGTGGCATATATCACATGGGAAGATGTGTAGGTGAATGAGCCCCCGATGGAATGGCTAATTTAGTTAGGTCCTATGATGGTGCTGAGTAGATATGTGGGCAGAGTTGGCAATGGGGTTTGTTGCAAAGGTAGATACTTGGCTTAGTGTTTATGTTTGTAGCGAGGGCAGTGGTTAAAGTAAGGGGGAATGCACTGGAACGTCGTTCCGGGGCCCACAATTTTTAAGGGTCAGTGTTCCAGGGCCCCTAAAAACAGAAAACTCAGGCAGAATGGTGCATTCCACCCAGGAGCCCCAGCAAGTCGCAGACTGGAATGGGGGTTTGGGGGCATGGAGCTTAGGGAATGCAGATGGGGGATGAAGAGGACATGGGGAAAAAGGGGTCTGATGTGGGCACTAGTGGACAAGGTTGGGGTGATGTGGATTTGAGGCTGTGCTTCATTTGTGAGGAAAGAGCTGGTGGGGCTCAAGCAGTTTGTTTTGCACTCATATCTGTTTGTAGTGTAGACATAGCCAAAAAGTAATTCAGTGAAGTACATCCCAGTGGGAATCCTCCTCAGTTTCGTTTCCTTTCCTTCCCCTTCCCCTTAAACAAATATGAGGCCCCAGGTAACCCAACCTCTTTCCCCACTGAATTGTAATATGTAATATAAAATCAATTTGGAAAAAAATATTTACTTGTTTCCCCCCTCAAGCTATGTTCAGTCCTGGAGCAGAGGAACGAACATAACACATTAATGATCCAAAATGTTGTAGCCTTGCACAGCTTTCCACCTTTCTGTGGGATCGAATGCTCACTTCTACCCTCGGAGGGGCCCAGAACAATGGATCTGACTTTTATATGCATGGACAAGCTGTCTCATGCAACTTTGAGGGTTTTGTGTCTTCCTCTGACCCAAGGAACACTGAACTCATGGTAACTAATACACCTGATGTTATAGTGAGAGTTTGAAAAATATTTGCAATAAATGTTTTTTTAAGTCTCTAAAGCATTCCTACAATAACTTTTTTCATGTAATGTAAGTATAATATACAGAGTAAATGATGGATTGTAGTTGGCATAAGTTTGTCACTCATGAACTGCTTTCTCAGACTCATGATGATAGAATACTTTTACTACTATATCATGTATTCTCTATAGGAAGAATAACACTTGACTGCCTAATATTTTAGAAGCCCGCTATTCTTAGTTGTTCATAAGAATTAACATTCTCATGTGGGCTGCTCACTCTCTGCCTCAAGCTCAATTTTTAAGTTTCAATAAAAGTGGCTAAGCCCTTTCCAAGAGTGAGCTTTGTGAAAAATAGCTAATTTTGTTAATGTTAAATGCCTTTTCCTTGAAGAACTCTAGTGCCTCCATGGTAAAACTGACAGAGTGATTGTTCTGGGGACAGAAAGTTCCCCATGAAAACACACCCAGATTTGGTCAAGGTATAAGCCTTTGAAAATCACCATTTGTGTATTTAGAGCTTTATGGATGTTTGCTAATAGAATTTCTGAACCTTCCATCATGAGGTTGACCTTGACTCTGTATATGTAGGCTGGAAATGTGACAAAGACAGGCGACAAAAACTGTGAGGTGTAGATGATGGTAGAGGCTAGATAGGCGCGGCAGCAAGTGTCATCATCTCACATTTGTTTAGTAAATTAATAAAACTTCAGTATTTCAGTTTAACATTTTTATTAAAGTTCGAATGAAAACACATCTGTGCATTTCTTTTGAATTGAGGTACTTAGGCATGCTGATGTTTCCGGTGCCAAAAAGCTGTTGCCCATGCGGTACCATGCCTCACAAATTGCTGCTCAGCAAATACCATAACTTGCTCAGCTGCATCATCAACTTAGAGGGAACATTGGTGGCATCCATGGTGTGTCTGCTAAAAATGTTCTGACGCTGCACATGTGGTGTTACAGTGGTCAAAGGGAACTTGTCTACAGGGTTAAGGTCTAAATAGTCTTTACTAGTGAATGGTTTAGTACTCCTTAAGATCCTAATGAAAAATGCATTCATCTCTGTGCAAAGATGGTTTGCCAGGTGTGGGGTTATATTAGGGGCTAGTATTGTTCAGTGGTTAAAGCATGAGAGTCTTGAGTTCTGGGTCTTAGTCCTAGCTTTGCCACGAAACTGCTGTGGGACTTTGGGCAAAGTCGCTTCACAACTCTGTGTCTCAGTTTCCTAATCTGTAAAATGAGGTTACTCTGTCCCTTTAACATAAGGGCTCTCAAATGGGAGTTGCAACCCCTTAGGCGGTCACAAGGTTATTATGTGGGGGTTGTGAGCCACCCAGAGCTGCCAATAGCTGTGCAGAAGCAAGGGAGGCAATGGGGTGCTAAGTTTGCTCTGAAAAGCTGTACTGGTACAAATTCTTTACACCCACCAGTATTAAACAATAACAATTTAAAAAATAACATCTCTGTGTCTAAAAATAATTCCATAAAAATGTGGTTTAGTCTTAAGTTCAAAGTGGTGAGAAAAGATAAATTCATTTTAGGCAGAAGGTTTGCTTATAAATTTAGCATTTAAAATAGTGTTTTAATTTGGCAGGGGACCACACTTGGAGGCTGGCTGTGTGAAAGGGATCGCCAATGCGAAAAGTTTGAGAACCACTGCTTTAGGAGGTTGTACAAAGCTTGGTTCATTATCCCTTGTAAAGTGATTTCAGCTTTTCAGATAGAAGGTGCTATGGAAAAGTGAGGCCTGATTTTATCAATCACAAGTGGTGGTGATTTTAATGCCATCTTCCCTTTTCTATCTGTGTTTAAGTAACATATTTCCAAGTACTTCAACCAGCATCCAAGCTATTGGCAATGCTACAGAAGTCATATACTGGTGAAGTCTTCATTATAGCCTTGTGTATGTTAGCATTTTTTAGGAAAGTTCCCACCAGGGATAAGACCAGTGGAAACCATATGGTAGATAAGTTCCTTCCGATTAGGATGGTTCCGGGTCCCGTCAAATTATACTTTAACCACTGAGCAAGGGGGCATGGCTTCCATCAGAGACAGACAGGGAGGAATGGCCTGCCCATAGATGGACGGAGACAGAGCCCTCCTGTCTGTCAGATCAGAAGTCGGGGGTGGAGCAGAAAATATAAAGGGACAGCCTGGGAGCTCAGTCTCGGCTGAGCTGCTGGAGGGAAAGGACATTTCGGAGCCTCAGCCCCATAAGCACCTTGCAGATGAGCTGTCTGTGGCCTGGGACCAGGACGACTAGCCAAACCCACCTGCTGGACCTAGAGCAATTGCCTGTGTCCTGAGGAACTGCAAGAGCTGCCTGTCACTGGGGATGAAGAGGCAATGCCGAGGGCCAGTGATCTGGAGGAGTTGCCAGCTGCCTACGACTGGGATAAGACCCTGCTGGTCTTAAAATAAAAATGTTGGCATATTGTGGGGCCATGTGGATACCCATAGTAGTGCCACTGACTTGAAGGTATAAATCATCTCCAAATCTGAAATGGTTGTGGTTGAGGACAAAGTCGTAAATTTCAGCTACTAGGTGTGCCATGTCATCATCTGGGATGCTATTTCTGATGGCTTGAATTCCATTTTTGTGGGAAATATTGGTGTAAAGAGCTTGTACATCCATAGAAGCTAGGATGGTGTTTTCTGGAAGATCACCAATGAATTGTAGTTTTCTCAGGAAGCCAGTGGTATCTCAAAGATAGCTATAAGTGCTGGTAGCATAGGGCCTGAAGAGAGTCCACATAGCCAGACAATTCTGCTGTAAGAGTGCCAATGCCTGAGATGATGTGGCACTCTGGATTTCCAGGTTTATGGATCTTGCATAGCAGATAGAAAACCCCTAATCAGGGGTTTTTTTAGAACACAGTTATGCTTTACTGCCTCTGATGGCTACTAACTGCTTATATGCCAGAGTAACATTGTGGATGAGTTAGATTGACAGATCATTTGTTGCATTCCCCAAGGATGCCTAAAATGCTATAAAGTAAAAGATCCAGGGCTGTGTCTTCCAACTTATCTGTACAGTGCCTGGCAAAATTGAATAAAAGAAAAAAATCCCTTTGAATTCTCATTCAGTTTCAGTGTTCGGATTCTATGCCAAGTCCCAGTGGCTTGAATCTCAGAGTATTTTGCTTCATCAGTACTACTTTCACATGGAAGCTGAACCAACTTCTTTTCACAATTACTTTTGTGGATGCCCACAGTAGTGAAGGGTACTGCTACAATATAATTGAGAACAAAATTTGGCCTATCAAGAGTTGCCCATCAGCACTGTCTGACTGCTTTGTAGAACTTCTAGGAAGAGTACAATCTGAAAATGATTCAGTTTTCCTGAATCTAATTTCCCTACACTCTCTGTGTGGCCTGAAAAAACTAGCCTGTTTCAACAACTGGTAGTTGTTTATTTTGAGAGATGATGAATGTTAGATTCTTTACATTGTCTGCCCCTTAAAAATATAAATATTTACTTTCTTTAATTTAGATTTTTTTAAAAAAAATGTACTTCAATTTATTTAAATGGACTGGATTTATTTATCAGCCACCACTGACTGACATTCTGCTTTCTTATGAGATTATTATGGTAGATAGGTCTCTAGCTTATGGGGTAATTTGACACTACAGGTTAAATTAGTTTTTGGATGTGTATATGTGATGGTATACAGAATCCCTGCGATACCACCTGGGAACTATGGAACCACTGGGTAGCCTGTACAACTATTTAGCTTAGGGTGAGCTCTCCAGCACTGTGGCTGGCGACAGACACATGCAGCCTCTCCAGACCTTGTGATCACCTAACCTGTCAGCAGGTGGCGTCAGCCACCTAATTTAGTTCAATGAAGGCTTCCACTGCCATTCATGAACCACCAATAGTGAAGCCCCAGATGGCACCCGGGCCCAGGACTATACCCTCGAACCCCAAAAGCCCTGACCCGAGAAGATTACTACCCAGTCTGGCCCTTCCCTCAAAGTGGAAGGAACATGCACCAGCTTTTGTTACTGAGCAGTGTCTGTCTAAACACTTCACTCAAAAACATACTGATTAACAGGCCCACCAGTGGGGGATTGGGCGGGAAAGGGGGCAATTGCCAAGGGGCCCAGCAATTTAAAAAGGCCCACCCATGGCTCCTCCCACACTCCACTCCAGTTTCACTGAGGCCCCGCCCCACTGTTCATCTCATCATTCCTTTCCTCACCCTAGTTCGACCAGCCCATGATCACTCGCTGCTTGCATCCTTCCTTTCCTCCCTCACTTGATCCCCCACTGGTGCTTGTAATGTCTCTCCTTCCCACTTAGCCCCTCCCCAGCTGTCACTCGCCACTTGGAGAATGGGAGCGCATGGAACAGAGGAGGGGGGACCAGGGGTTAAAGTAAGGGGGAATGCATCGGAACACAGTTCTGGGGCCCCCAAATTTGAGGGGCCAGAGTTCCGTAGCCCCTAAAAGTAGAAAAATCCAGCGGAATGCATGTTCCACCGTGCCCTGGCTGCTGGCAGGTCCTACGCCCCACCATTGTTAATCACAATACTTATTGTGTTATGCAGTGTTTGCTAGTTTGTGACAATAATTGCTATAGACATAAACACCATATAAAATTATAAATATTTTTTTGGAGCGATAACTGATGCATGTGATACTGAGAAGTGGTTGCAAATGCCTACCTGGACTGGGGCCCGCACATGCATGAAGGGGGCCCAGACAATACGGGAAGGGGGCCCGGAGATTAGGAGGGTTCCAGGGCCCGTCAAATTATACTTTAACCACTAGGGGGGACCAAGTGGGAGGGAAGGGATGCGGAGGCAAGTGAGCTGAGCGGGTGGCGGAAGGAGGACCTGGAGTGGAGCAGAGGGTGGACTGTCAGTGGGGTTGAGGGTACAAGAGGTGGGATGGGACCCTGGTGCTGGTGTCAGCGGTTATCAAACTTTATTAACTACAGAAAAATAGATTTTAAGTGATGATAAGTGGCAAGTGTAAAAGGATTAAAAATAGTTACCAAAAGAAATAAACATAAAATCGCAGTCTCAGTTCTGCACACTAACAAGATTTGAATTAGCAATATCTTGCCCTTGTTAACTGATACGAGCAATTTCTTAAATGCAACCTTCCCTGCCTGGGACTCCCCTCCCCCCTTTCAATGTCCTTTTGTCTTCCAGACAACGCTTCAGGTGTATGGGAGTGGAGCCAAGTCATGATGTCACTGCTTTTTTTTTTAATTCTGTTCCAACTTGCTGGAAAATCGGGCTTGTGAGCTGGGGGATCATCCTCATTGGTCAGCCCAGCCCCATTCTGAACATGCTTCCTACAGTGAAGCTTTCATTGTAAACAATTCTTGCTAGCGGAATCTATTCATGAATGAGTGAGAGAGTGCCATTAACGCACTCTGGACACACCACTCTTGTGCCAGAAAGGCTGTTTGTTGGAGTTTCCTACTTTGCAACATGATTAACTTCACAAAGTATGATATCACGTACCATCAAACAAGATAGTAATGCTCAGCAGATCAAGATTTTAAAATACCAAAGAGATGTACTTAGCACAGAACATATCATAATTATACAATACTGGTGAATATAGAGTTTCTGGGGACACAGAATGTCACAGCATGCACATTCCATTAATGTCCAATGCAAGCCCCTTCTGACGGAATACACTCAGAGTGGCAGGATTTATCGCTAAATCTGCTTTTGTGTGATCAAAGAAGCAGTTATGGACTCTAATGTGATCACATTTTTAGGAAGCTCTTGTAATGTAGATTTTGAAGACATTTAATCTCAATATTACCATTAAAAAATAAATAAAGAGAAAGTATTTGAAGTTTGGCCCCCCTTTGAAACTTTTCAAATTTATCCTTAATGCAATTCCATCATGTAAATCAATGGAATTGTTATGTGCTCACAACTTATAGCATGCTTAGCGCATTACAAAATATGGAAGAGATGTGCTCCTTACCCCACAAGAGGTTTACCATTTAAAGTCCTAATCCTGCAGCCAGATAGATACATGCCTCCCATTGAAAGCCATCACAGGAGTAAGCGCTGAGCCCATCAGGCAGTGTCTGAAGGATAAGGCTCCCATAGTATGCACAGATACATGAAACAAAGTTCATAAGACAGAAGATGGAATCTTCTTCCTTCAAGTAGAGTTTCTTTCTTATGTTAAATTCTGATCTCCATTACACCAGTGTAAATCCAGAGGAAGTCCACTAATTTCACTGAAATTACTTCAGATTTACACTGCTGTAGATGAGGGCAGAACTTGACTCAGTACATTTAAGATATAAATTGTCTATATAAAGCAGGGGTGTCAAACATGTGGCCTGCAGGCTGAATGTGGCCCTCAATCCTTCGTCATCCGGCCCGTGACTGTGCTCCGTGGGACCACACTCTCCCTAACACAGAGAGAGACAGCGTGGACTCACATACCCAGCAGTCTGCAATGCTGCAAGAGTGTCAGTTCTCATGAATCATGGAGTGCTGGGTATGTGAGACTGCGCTCCCTAACAGAGAGAGAGAGATAAAAAGGGAGTGGTATCGCAGAGCGCAGTCTTACATACACAGCACTCCACGATGCCACGAGAGTGCCATAGTATTTAGATTTATGGTATGTACGGCCCACTTGAAGTACATTTCAGTCAAATCTGGCCTGCCACAGCAAATGAGTTTGACACCCTGATATAAACTTTAGAAGCCCTGTCCAGTAGCTCTGCTATCCTATTTTAAGAACATTTCTTAGGCTTTTTGCTCAGCGGGGTCAGTTTCAGAACAAAAATAATGTTCAAAATAGTTTCATATTTTCTCATGGCCAAATTCAATCGTTCTTACTCACTCCCTGTCAAAGCAAAACTCCCACTGATATCAGTAGGAATTTTGCCTGGACTTAAAATATGCATACCAGGATCTGGCCCTCAGAGAGCAAGGGGCTCAAATACTAATGAGATCATGCTGACGACTACCTCTCTGGGGAAGAAGACATTAACATGACTTGTAGGAGAAATTGCTATAAAAGGGGTGAGATCAAAATGATTTGTTTTAAAAAGTTAAATAAATGCAAAATTGAATCTCAGATTGATCATGCTGGCCATTTGTGATGTCTCATTTACACTAAGTCAAAAGTCTTTTCTTTTCTCACACATCTGTTGTACTTGAGAAAAGTAGGACAACAGAGTCTTGTGGCACTTTTAAAGACTAACAGATTTATTAATCGCATGAGCTTTCGTGGGAGAAAATCCCACTTCGTCAGACGCTTTGAAGATAGGAAAGTTACAGAGTGGGAGGAAATTAAATGCAGGGGATTGAAGATAGCTGACTAGTGAGTTAATGCACCCTTGTGACTTGC
>ML685766.1:16832840-16896929 GCA_007922175.1 Pelusios castaneus
TGGCCTCTGGAAGTGTCAGTCCTTCAAAACCCACAACTAGGTTTTCCCCATGATTACAAGTTCATGATTGCTTAAGACTGAAAACCAGAACACAGGCTAGGAAATTCTGCTGTTTCTTTATACAGCTCAGGCCTTTGATCTTGTTTCCAGGAAAAAAGACTCACAAGACCACACTTCTCCAGACATAGCTTCAAAAGACTGGGTTTTTTCATAATTAGAGATGGGGGAATTTGCATTACCTCTTCCTAGATATTCCCCAGAAAATCTACTTCATACTTATTGTCCCAAAACTCCATTCTTGTCTGGCACATTTTCAATACAGCCTGTTGAACTCTCAGGCCACACACCATATCTCCCCCCTCGAGTGGTTGCATGCAATCCCATCCCATACATAAACTTCACATTTAATACAATAGAGTTCAAACTTAAACTTAATTCAATAAGGTCTCCCCAAGATATGCAGGAAATTGCCATATCTGTCACAACTTTCTTCCCTCTGTTGTTCACATCTGGAGTTAGGCCTGATATCATGGATATGGTATGTCATCTGCCTCATCTCCCCTGGTATAAATAAAGAAAATTACTTGGTACTCATCACTCATTCACAAGTCTGAATGAAACACGAAACTGCTCAAAGTGGCTTATCCATTTTGGCCATGCTGATTTATCTACAAAGTTAAAGCTCTTTGGAAGGATGACAGGAAATATTAGCTTCATTGCTCCTGGAAAAATAACTTCTGTCTCTTTATAAACATTATTTTAATTCCTTTCTCCCCACCCCATTTGCATTGTTACAGTGGATTGTTTCTTCTCTTCTGCAGTGGAGATGGCCCCCTGCTTTTCTCTCTTACAGAGATCTGTGCCTTCTTGCTTTAGCTGCTCTGTTTCAGCCTCGTTTCTTAGCAGAGTCCTCTTCTAAAAAAAGTTTATTTTTCTCTATCCTTCTTTGTTTCATTCTTTGCCTCTTCTTCAAGCTGGGCCTTTCTCTTTCAGCATAACCTATTTTATCCTTCAATGTTTGGGAATATAAAAAAGAAAACTCCCTCTTATTGAAAAGGTGATTCGCTTACTTAAGGGAAATGTTTCCACATTCTCTTTCCCTTCTCTGCCAGTAGGATCAGGCCAGTTCTGACAATGAGTTATGGTGCAGGCTGGAGCAGAGAGGGGGCATATGGGTTTACAGCAGAAATAATTGCTTTAACTAGTCGGGATCCAAGAGCTACACAGAAGAGTCAGCACTATTTGCAGGTGTAGCGAGGACTATAGCATTAACTCTTAAAGTGCCTTCCAGCCCAGGATTCACCCTCCGGGGGGTGCAGACGGTGTTGATGTTGCCCTTCTACTTTAGATTTCCATACTTGATTGTGGCAGAGGCTATAACTTTTAATAAGCAGTAAACAAGGCAGGCTATTTGGAGAGAAGATACGAAATTTGTATTCTAAACACAACACAACCCATGCTGCGATTGCTCAGGGTTCTGGAAGCCTTTAGGTCACACCAGGCAAATTCAGAAGCATAATCCATCTGTTATAACGATCACTCTTAGATTGGCAGTAAGTCATTCATTAGCATATCCACTTCCCTACCACTAACACGATACCACTCCTTAGAGGGATGTGCTGAGTCAGTGAATCCACAGACTACCCTAATTATGCTCCATTTCTGACCAGCACCACCCAATACCCATCTCTGAATGGAGAGGATGTCAATGTTTTCTGATACTTCGAATTTCCTTTTGGCAGGCGTTTGCCTTGGCAGGGGAGTGGGGAGAGGCAAGCTGGTAAAACAATTAGCTGAATCTGGCCCATTGGAAGAGAAAAGTTTCTAAAGTTGTAATAATTGCGATAGATCCATAAACTCTATTTGGTGAACAGGGATGTGGAGAGGGTGTCACAATTAAGGTAGGAAGTGGGATTTTGCCTCTGAATTCTCCTGATTTTTCAAAAAAGAAAATAATTTTATTAAAACCTCAAATATTCTTTTAAGGTCCTTGTTGTTTTCAATGCACAGCATTTTAAACCTTAAATCTATTTTATTTTTTTTTAATGTTTAGAAATATAGATACACAGGATCAGACCCTTACTGGAGCCATGCCAGCTTACGCTAGCTGAGGATCTGACCCACAGAGTTAATAAAGACAGCATTTTAAGAAAGCCCAGTTTACCAGTC
This sequence comes from Pelusios castaneus, assembly GCA_007922175.1. NCBI lineage: Eukaryota > Metazoa > Chordata > Testudines > Pelomedusidae > Pelusios > Pelusios castaneus. Next base: position 16,835,010 of record ML685766.1, read on the forward strand.
TGTCTGAAAAGAACAGTTAGGTATGTAATTGGCATTAATTCAGCACACTGATATCAATTTACCAATGAGAAAATGGTTTTATGACAAAAGCCATATGGGAACAGTCATAAAATTGATCAGCATTGAACATATTCAAGGAACCCACCAGAGATGGTCACATGACACTTTTATCGGAAAAAGGACAGAGTCTGGTCTGGCTCTCATGGAAACCAGTAGAGGCTTTGCTGTTGAATCCATGACAGCAGAGTCTGGCCCTTGGCTTGGCCTTGAATGTTTTAAATCCACATGGTTTTACTCAGGAGTGTGATCTTCTCCCATTTCTAAAATGAGAGGAAGTATTCTTCAGGACTCCTTTTCATCTGTTTAATACATTTTCACAGGGCCACAGCCAATCTCTCTCTTGGCATGCTGGGAGCACGTCAAACTATTCTCATCAGAAGCAAATGAACAATTTATGGTCACTACAGCAGCAGTAAACTGCATGGCTATGTTTAAACATCATTGGCCTGATTTCAACTGTTAAACCTTACTTGCTTTCTGGATATCTAGTAAATTCATATGGGGTAGGATTCTTTTTAGTGATATCATCCACTGTGAAAAGTTAGGCTTCATTTTAAAGTAAAGCCAAGGTTATTGAAAATCGTGCACTATCCCTGTATCTTCATTCAGAAGCTGTCCTTAATTAGTGATCAGTTTGTTTAGCAGCCACACTCTTACCATGTGGTATTCAGCTGCTGCCATCTATCGGTAGCCATGTTTTTACATGTCAGCTGCAGGCAAAAGTAATTACACTTAATTATGCTCTTGATTTAAAGCTGCAGGAAGAAAATAATTAGACGTAGTTGAAATCATGGATGCTAAAAAAAAGTATGCATGGCATCTTAACTATTTAGCAAATCTATTATTGTTTCTTTCTGGTTAAGACATGTACAATATGCTTTAGTGACTGCCCCTTCCCCAAAACCACATGATTTAAGAAACTAAAAGCATTAACAATTAAACTCGTATATACACAGAGCTATATTATACATATTATATGCATGCTATATGTGTACACTACATAGTGTCATATACATAATATAAAATATAATCTATGTATGAGTTTCATTTTTATTATTAATGTCTGCATGCACATGTATGTCTATAGGTATATATAATCCTGCCCACACCAGACAACTATGTAATGGCATTAGAAAACTGTAATAAAGTGATGCCTTCTTTTCCACATAAGGAAGAGCATTTTATAGTCAGACATGGAATTTATTCTTCTGAATTAAATAAACATTAGGCAACCAATCTTCATTTAGAAACCATTCCTTTCAATTATTTTCTTGAAACAAAAGAGCAAGCACTTTATAAACATACAAAGAATGACAGTTTCAAAATTTGGAAAGGAATGAATTTAAGATTAAGATTGAATTTTTCATCATGGTTGTTCCAAATTCAGGACTCTACAGAAAGTTCAAATAATTTCCACAGGGAAGAAAAGAGCTAGGGCCAGGCCTGCAGACATGGGAGTCAGGTGGGGAGGAGGCAAAGGGGTCAATTTCCCAGTAGCCTGGTGATTTAAAAGGGCCTAGGCAAATGGGACAGATGCTTGAGTGGTGGGTAAAACATCCCCTTGGGGAGGCAAGCACCCTGTCCTGCCTCTTTCACTCAGGGTCCTGCCTCCCATTCAGCCTGCTCACCCACCAGGCCCTTACTGTTCCTCCCCCCCCCCCCCCCAAGTCCCTGTTGTCAGTCACCATCTCAGGGCAAGGGGGATGTGACAGGGTATGAGACAGAGCAGGGGTGGAGTGTGGATGGGGCCAGAGGCAGGATGGGTAGATAGCCTCCCCAAGGGGCAGCTTCACCTGTCTCCCATGAATAATTTAGAATGACTCCGCAGTCAGCTTTGGGTGAATTATCTTGACAGCTATCTTGAATAATTTTGTATCGTCTGAAAAGTTTCCCACTTCATTGTCTATCCCTTTTCCCAGATTGTTTATGAATACGTTTGAACAGCACTGGTGCCCGGATAGATCTTTGAGACCTCTCTCCACTGTAAAAATCGACTATTTCTTCCAGCCCTAAGAATAGATTATATATACCCCACACACGCACCGTCACTCCAATACCTTTGATGGATGGATTTTACTTATAACATGGTATATGGTAACAACCACAAAGCCATGGTCCCATAAAAAAAGTAACAACCCTTAACAACACAAAAGGGATAATTTCAGATATACTGTTATTTATACAGACAAACATCAATTTAAATCAGAAGAGAGTTAGATTTAATTTTCAAAGTCCTCCCCTCCCCAATTCTACATTACAAGAGATCTACAAGTTTGTCTATAGACCACCCATTGTTAATACAAGACTTCTTAGATTTCCTAACTCAGTTTATATCACAGAAGTGTTTTACAGTATAAATGAGGAAGGGTGTCCAAGGGTTAGGATGCTGACCTAGAACTCAGGAGTCCTAGATTTAATTCCTTGCTCTACCACAGACTTCCTGGGTGACCCTGAGCAAGTTACACAACCAAATTTTTAAAGGTACTCAGGTACCTAAAAACACAGATAAATATCTAATGGCATATTCAGAAGTGCTTAACTGCCTAACTCCCATTGAAACCAAGGTGGTTAGGTGCATAGGTGTTTCTGAAAACCCCACTAGGGTATCTTAAAGCACCTTTTATAACCTGGCTCTTGATCTCTGTATGCCCCTGTTCACCATCTGTAAAGTGGGAATCTTGCCTCCCTCACAGGGGTGTTAGAATAACTACATTAAAAATTGTGAGGTGCTTGGGTACTATGGCCATGGTGTCATATAAGTATCTAAGACAAATGAGTGATTTTGTGTTATCAGGAGAAAAAAATAAATAAAATAAATTAGCTTATAGAACTAAAAAGGAGAAAAAAGTACTGCCAGTCTTCATACAGTAAAAGAGAAGATTTCATTAAGTAAAAGAATTACAAGATTAAAAATTCCTTTTATGTCATCTTGTCCAACCTCTGGCCAATGTATGATTTTTCCCAATATACAATTTCTAGTGTTTTATCCACAATAATTTTTAATGACACACATGACTCATTATTAGAGAGGAAACGCAACAGACAAAAAAAGGAGATGCAGGGGGCAGGCGGATACAGTGCAGTATATATAAAGAGAACCAAGAGAATAACTGGTTTTTTAGTGTGGCCACCAAATGGAAAAAAATCTGAAAAAAGTTGGTGAACTGAAACTGATGTTTTTCAATGATTTTTGCATAAATGAAAAACCAAAGTAATTTCATTTGGATCAAAATGAAACTTTGATTCAATTCAACATTTCGTTTTTAAAATGTCAATTTGATTCAATATTTTGTTTTGAAATCTCCATGCTGTTTTGACATTTCCAAAAATGATGCTTTCAGTTTTCCTTGTGCAAAACTATTTGTTGAATTCAACTCAAATTAAAAAATAGTTTCGGTCCCCTGAAAAATGCATTTTTCAGTTAATTCACTATTCACACATACACACACACGCACACGCGCATTCACACAAATTCACTCAGCTATTCATGTAAGGTCTGATTCTCACTTGTACCAGAAAATTAAATGGACCTTAGTATAACTGAAAACAAGGCCCACAGTCTTCAGATTTAGATTGAATTTTTATGTCTTAATAAGATTTACAAAATAAGACATGTTTAAAACTTATTTTTAATTTTGAGACAAACTCTGGACCAATGAGCTTTAAAACTTCAGATAATTTGAAACATAAGACTACCTCCATCTCCAGTTTGAGCTGACCCATCAACTGAAATAATCCAAATTTGGAGATGGGACACGGGTCAAATCATTGTGGGTTGAGGATAAAGCCAAGTAAATCACACTTACTTAGAAAAGACATGATGTACGCTATGCCTTTTGAGATGAACACATTAAAACTGATACTGATATGGCAAAAATGCTGACTGTCTACTTCCCACAAACACTGAAGGAGTTACACAAATCATTGAGTCGCTACAGAAGATTTGTGCAAAACATTGCAGAAACTACCATTCCTTTTCATTGGCTCATATCCCCATATGAAGGACAGAAAATCTCAGAAACTTTTCCCTTTTTATAGAAAAAGAAATGTCAAGTTGCATTTTAGGAACTGAAGAAGAAATTGATTCAGACTCTTCTACTAGAATATCCAAATTTCCATCAAGTTTTTAATGTAGTAGCAAATAGCAATATCCATTGACTTGGAGCCTTTTTACATCAGGAACAAAAGCTGAAGAGTGAGTTATTGCTTACCACAGCAAAAGATTAAAATCAGAATATAATGCTAAGAATTATGATACGTTCACATTAGAAATTAGAGTGTAGGGTTTGAATGAAGAGATTATAAAGACATTTTGAGACTGTCTTCAATTTAAAAGATTCATAGCAATATATTGACCATAACACTCCTTTGCAATTTGATAACAGAATGAGAGTGACAGAACAAAGAATGGATCAACTTGCTGAGTTTAATTTTTTGATCAGTTATAAAGCTGGCAAATTTAACACAAATGTTTCTTATTAGTCAAAGAACTCCTGGTTGTGGAGAAACATTTTCTGCAGAGAAACGTGACTGGAATGACAGTATATCCTTTCTCAGAGAAGATATGAACCAATATTGTTCACAAAAGCATTTCTAGAGATGCTGCTGCAATTCATTTGTAGCAGAAAGGCAAGCATCTAGAAAAACTGACTTGACTTTTGACTTTAGAAGGTGATGAAAAAGTTTATAATTTAAAACAAACTCAGTGGATTTCCATGTACTGTGGAGTCAAATGGGAAAAAAATGAAACTATGGGCCATTTTATTACACTAAATAGTCTAGGAAACAAATGTGAAAGTGAAATCAGGCCTCTAGTATTGCCACAGGGACTACAGACGGAAGAATATTAAGCTTCAATACATATATTACAGCATGGAAGAATTCTATGCCGTGTTATGCAGGTCAACTAGAAGATCATACTGGTCCTTTCTGGTCTTAAACTATATAAAAATCAAAACACAGTGGTCATTTTAGTGTTGAAAAGATAATAGGAGCAGTGTTACATAACTTTTATTGGACTAATATATCTGATGAGATTACTCAGTGGTTAGAGCAGCGACATTATGCTCTTGCACCACCTCCAAGAATCTAATTCAGTAAGTATGAATGGAAAAAGATGATTAAGGAGTTTGCTATGACAGCACAGATTAAAATCATAGCTTTTTATATACTTTCCTAAGATTGAGATAGCTTGCCCAACCCCCATGGAAGGGTTTGCATCTGGCCATCTTCCAACTTTACTAGAATCACACAAGGAAAAGATCTACCCCTTCATTAGGGGCAGGGTGCAATATTAATAAAACCATGTTTTTGTTCTAGAAATTCTGACACTTCGGGTTTGTCTACACAGAGCAGCACTGCACCTTATGGAGGTGTGATTTCTAAAGCATATCACTGTGATGCACATTAATCATTTTTTTGTAGACTCTGTTGGATTGCAATTAGGAATCCCTAGTGTGCTTAAACATAACATTGTTAAGGCATATTAAAGTGCTAAATAAACACTCAAGGAAGACAAGGTCGTTGCAGATTCCTGCATCTGAGCCATTGTTTTTATGTAACAAATGTGATGTCCCAGATGAAGAAGTTAGAAAAAACTGATCAATTAAAGAATAATAAGTCACCAGGCCCAAATGGTATTTTCCCAAGAGTTCTGAAGGAACTCAGATATGAAATCACAGAGCTATTAACTGCGGTATGTAATCCATTGCTTAAATTAGCCCCTGCAAGAGATGTGTAAGGACCTGGGAACTAGAACCAGGATCTGCAGGGCCTGGGATAGTTACTATCTCTACAGTGACACCAGGAGGCCTTGCAAATGCCCTGGCTGGGAGTACTATGGAGACAAGGTGCTACAGCGAGTTCTGCCAGAGTGATGGTACCCTGCAGCTCTCTGCTTGGTCCAGTGCCCTATTTAGCCCCAGAGGTTGGCCTAGGAAGCTGTTTGGGCAACTGCACAGACTATGTCTTGCTGCTGTGCCAGATTTTGCTAGATCTCTGACCCCTGACTCTGACCTTGACTCTGGCCCTCTGATTCCAGGGTGATACTACTTCTGGTCTTTGATCCTGGTCTGACCCCAAATCTTGCTTACAGAACCTAGCTTTTGTGATTCTTCCAGCTCCTGCCAGATGACTACTGTTCTTGTGTGAGGCTTTAGCCTAGCTCTGATCAGTCTCTTATAGAACAATAGCTAATATATGACCATTTTTTTTAAAAAAAAAGGCTTCACAGGTGATCCTGGCTATTACAGGCTGGTAAGCCTATCTTCAGTACCAAGCAAGTTGGTAGAAACTTAGGAAAGAACAGAATTATCTGACACAGGGATGAACATGCTGTCTCAGGGAAGAGTCAACATGGCTTTTGTAAGGGGAAATCATGCCTTACCAATCTATTAGAATACTTTTTAGGGTGTCAAAAAGCATGTGGATAAGCAATTGATATGGTACACTTGGATGTTCAGGAAGCCTTTGACAACCTTTCACAACAAAGGTTCTTAACCAAAATAGGCAGTAATGGGATAAGAGGGAAAGTCCTTTCATGGATCAGTAACTGGTTAAAGGGTAGGAAACATACCATATTCACAAATGATCTGGAAAAAGAGGTGCACAGTAAGGTGGCAAAATTTGCAAAATTACTCAAGATAGTTAAGCCCAAAGTTGATTGCGAAGAGTTACAAAAGAGATCTCATAAAACTGTGCAACAAAGTGGCAGATGGAATTCAATGTTGGTAAGTGCAAAGTAATGGACGTTGGAAAACATAATCCCAACTATACATATAAAATGATAGGATCTAAATTATTTATTATCTCTCAAGAAAGATCTTGGAATCATCCTGGATAATTCTCTGGAATCATCCTCTCAGTGGTAGTCAAAAAAAGCTAACAGAATATTAGGAACCATTAGGAAAGGGGTAGATTATAAGACAAAAAAAATACTATTGCCTCTATATAAATACCTATATCTTAAAAAACTGCACACAGTCCTGGTTACCGTATCTCATAAAAGATATATTAGAATTGAAAAAAGTACAAATAAGGGCAATAGTAATGATTAGGGGTATCAAATAGCTTCCATATAAGGAGAGATTAAAAAGACTGGGACTGTGTCTCTTAGACAAGAGACAACGAAGGGAGAATGTAATAGAGATCTCTAATGTGAATATGGAAATGTTATTTAACCCTTCATATAACACAAGAACCGTGAATCACCCAGTGACCCAAATAGGCAGCAAGTTAAAAATGAACAAAAGAAAGCACTTCTTCATGCAATACATAGTCAACCTGTGGAATGTGTTGCCAAAGGATGTTGCGGGTGTCAAACGAATAACTGGGTTAAAAAAAGCATTAGATAAGTTTATGGAAGATAGGTCCATCCATGGCTATTAGCTAACATGGTCAGGGATGTAACCCCATGATCTCTGTGTCCCTAAACCTCTGACTGCCAGAAGCAAGAACTGGACCAACCGGCAATGGATCACTCAGGCCTGCAATACATTGCCAGCAAAATTTGGCGGCATTTGACAAGAGTTACACAAGCTATGCAGAGAGAAGCATGTGCAACTCCCATCAACTTTGTAACTTCCTGTTAGCGTGACATCTCCACTGTGCTGCATCAAAGGGAAATGCATTTATTAGGTGACTTCTGGATCGACTGAGTAAGTCTTCACTGCCACTCAATTGAACCAGAAAAATTGACTGATGGCAGTAAATTTGCCACTGTCATTGTAGACATAGACTCAATTATTGTTCTGTTCTGTTCTGTTCATTCCCTCTAAAGCTTCTGGTACTGGCCACTGTTGAAAGATGGACTATTGGACTGACTTGCTTTGGCCATTTTTATTTTGTTAATTCATGTGCAACACAGACCCCATTGTGAGCATTATTGCTCTTTATAGACAAGCCCACAGAAAGTGATTGTATTTGCCAACACATGAAATAATAAAATATCTTTAATCACAGTTTGTGGAAGAACATGTCAAGGATGTGGGAATGCAGACTGTAATTAGGCTACATTGACTCTGAGAACCCTGAATGCACAGTAAAGGGCACGGCTTTAACCTAACCAATTAGTCTAAAAAGGACCACATGTACTGATAATCCATCCAAACTTCCATACACTTGTAAAAAAACCCAGAAATCCTAACAATGCTATACAGAACAGGATAATCAAAGACAGTTTTTTCTGATGAATGAGATACAATGAAACTACACCTAGTTGAATAAAGGAAAAGTATTTGTGGGTAAATTATTCAACAATCAAAGGAAATTAATAGTCTGAATAATATTTAAATTGTTTATTAATCAACAAAAGAGCTGGTCAAATAATGAAGATATTTGTTTACAGGTAATTTAATGAAACTTTTTTGACAGATTAGCTCAAATGAATAATTTGTCTAGTTGCAAATTAATTCTCAGATATTCAATTGTAACGAGCATGTGTGAATGATTTGCATAGACTGTTGTCCAGGTAAGCCAGGAGGAAGAGGTAAAGGAAGCATGTTAAATTTAGAATTTAAACAGACTCTCATAAATAAGAGACATCAGCTGCAATTCAGAACAAACTCCTTTAATACATTGATTTTCTAAAGGGAAAATAGCTGTAATTATTTCAGACTTTTAAAGATAGACTGCTAGGATGAAATCTTGGTTTTTTGCAAAGCTACAGAGAAAACCAATAGTTAGGTGGTGGAAACATGAAATTCTGTATCAGAGAATAAACAAAATATAGAAAATTGAAGTTTCACTTCATAAGACATAGGAAAATATTCTAAAGACACTTAAATTAAGCCAAGACACAAGGCAGATGAGGTAATATCTTTCATTGGACCAACACCTGTTGAGAGATACAAATTAAGTCCTCAGTTATATGCTTCCACTTGCTGGTAGGGAGTGGTGACTACATTCCCAGATTTGCACATGGGAAGTAATAACACTGTGATGTTCAAAATACATAAGAGCCACAAGGTAGTGCTGTTTTGCATTAATTGATAAACTCAACATTAACAAGTCACCGGGACCAGATGGCATTCACCCAAGAGTTCTGAAAGAACTCAAATGTGAAGTCGCGGAACTGTTAACTAAGATTTGTAACCTGTCCCTTAAAATGGCTTCGGTACCCAAAGACTGGAAGTCGGCTAATGTAACGCCAATATTTAAAAAGGGCCCTAGAGGGGATCCCAGCAATTACAGACCGGTAAGTCTAACGTCGGTACCGGGCAAATTAGTTGAAACAATAGTTAAGAATAAAATTGTCAGTCACATAGAAAAACATAAACTGTTGAGCAATAGCCAACATGGTTTCTGTAAGGGGAAATCGTGTCTTACTAATCTATTAGAGTTCTTTGAAGGGGTTAACAAACATGTGGACAGGGGGGATCCAGTGGACATAGTGTACTTAGATTTCCAGAAAGCATTTGACAAGGTCCCTCACCAAAGGCTGTTACGTAAGTTAAGTTGTCATGGGATAAAAGGGAAGGTCCTTTCATGGATTGAGAACTGGTTAAAAGACAGGGAACAAGGGTAGGAGTAAATGGTAAATTCTCAGATTGGAAAAGGGTAGCTAGTGGTGTTCCCCAAGGGTCGGTCCTAGGATCAGTCCTATTCAATTTATTCATAAATGATCTGGAGAAAGGGGTAAACAGTGAGGTAGCTAAGTTTGCAGACGATACTAAACTACTCAAGATAATCAAGACCAAAGCAGATTGTGAAGAACTTCAAAAAGATCTCACAAAACTAAGTGATTGGGCATCCAAATGGCAAATGAAATTTAATGTGGATAAGTGTAAAGTAATGCACATTGGAAAAAATAACCCCAACTATACCTATAATATGACGGGGGCTAATTTGGCTACAACGAGTCAAGAAAAAGATCTTGGAGTCATTGTGGATAGTTCTCTGAAGATGTCCGTACAGTGTGCGGAGGCGGTCAAAAAAGCAAACAGGATGTTAGGGATCATTAAAAAGGGGATAGAAAATAAGACTGCAAATGTATTATTGCCCTTATATAAATCCATGGTACGCCCACATCTCGAATACTGTGTACAGATGTGGTCTCCTCATCTCAAAAAAGATATTCTAGCACTAGAAAAGGTTCAGAAAAGGGCAACTAAAATGATTAGGGGTTTGGAGAGTGCCTCGTATGAGGAACGATTGAAAAGGCTGGGCCTCTTCAGCTTGGAAAAGAGGAGACTGAGGGGGGACATGATAGAAGTATATAAAATTATGACTGATGTGGAAAAAGTGGACAAGGAAAAGTTGTTTAAATACTCCCATAATACAAGAACCAGGGGTCACCAAATGAAACTGATAGGTAGCAGGTTCAAAACAAATAAAAGGAAGTTCTTCTTCACACAACGCACAGTCAACTTGTGGAACTCCTTACCTGAGGAGGTTGTGAAGGCTGGGACTATAACAATATTTAAAAGGGAACTGGATAAGTTCATGGGGGCTAAGTCCATAAATGGCTATTAGCCAGAAAGGGGTTAAGAATAGTGTCCCTAGCCTCTGCTTATCAGAGGATGGAGACGGATGGCAGGAGAGTGATCACTTGATCATTGCCTGTTGGGTTCACTCCCTCGGGCACCTGGCACTGGCCACTGTCGGTAGACAGATACTGGGCTAGATGGACCTCTGGTCTGACCCAGTACGGCCTTTCTTATGTTCTTATGTTCACAAAACTTGTATGTGTGCTTCCAATTTAATTAACCAGTCTACATATGAAAATGTGGGTCTTACACACACAAACAGGTGATAGCACAAAAGAGACGTCCTTTCTCAGGTGAAGTTAATTTAGGAAGCACTAAAGAGAGATCAATAAATAACTATAATTAAAATATATTCAGAAGCTGACGTGTGAAGGCTAGAAGAGAAATATAATTGCAAAGTGGTAGCAGGAAGGCTTCTGGTTCTTACAAAAAATAAATGAAACAACATGAAGGGTACCATCTTGTACTCAACTCCCATCTAAAGGTAATTCCACATTATAAATATTTGATGTAGCACTTGTAACTATTGCCTCTCTGGGACTTAATGGAATATAATGCAATGCATCTGTTCTCTGTGGAGTGGGGATGCGGTATGGAAGAATGTACAGTATGAACAAGAAACTGACTGAATCATTAGATGCTGATATTCTTCTACCCATCTCAGGCTGGGTTATATGGGGATAGTGGAAAATACTTCATAACTCTCAAGCAGGCAGGGGTGCTGAAGCAACTTGTATAGTGGGGCTTGCAGAGAGACCTTAAACCAGACTGTAAAGCCTGTATATAATGGAAAGCACTTCAAGCCAGTGGGTGTGACGACACCCCCAGAACACTTAGTTCCAGCAAACAGGGTGATCTTTTATATCTCTAAAAGTTACATCAGTTGGGTTCAAAATAAACAGGAGGGAGGGAGAAACAGTGGACTTCACGTCATTCTTTGATTTTCTGCAGTCAGGTAAAGTATCATCATTGCTTACTATTTTCATATGCGATGTGTATGTTATGAAAAGATCACACCAGATACATGGAAGTTTAAAGGAATAGGGGAAGAGTCAGAAATTATGCTTGACTTTTACAGCTTTAATTTAGGAAGTCAAAGGTTGTATTCACCAGTTTATACAACTCAAGTAATGCTTATAGAGGGTGTATATGTTAACCAAACATTTCCTTTAAAAAAAACCCAACAAACTGTGCCACCCATACTGCAGATAAGTGGCACTTTATTTTCTCACGTTAAGGATACCCTTTAAAGATTTGTAGATGTAAAACTGCCCTACTTTGACAGTGGTCTCATCTGGAAGTTCTTATGTCCTGGAACCATCCCATGTATAATACTGCTTTCTTAAACAATTCATGTTATAGTCCTAGAAAAAATGTTAAAAGCCACAATTCACTGTTACACCAACAGTAAACAAATCAATGTTTGCACAGTATATATGACCATGTACATTTTGATTACTGTGGGTCTGTTAATCTCACATTATCAAACTTCAGACCCTTCTAACCCTCTGATTCTATGATTTTACTTTAGTTTGTTTGTTTTTTTAAAATATTCCTGGCAGCAACAGGGGGTTAGTTTGAAATGAAAAATACATCAAGACGACCATCAAAACAAGCTCTTTTAGCTTCTACATGGGATCACTATCAAAGTGTATCAGTTTGTGGAGCCAACAATGTTAAAACGGTTCTTTGAAAAAACACTTTGGTTGTTGCACAGTAAAATATTTTAGCCGCAGATTACAGCATCTCTCTCCACTCATATTTTATTATTATCTAGCATTTATATAGGATGCGTCTACACTTACAAGTTAGGTTGACTTACAGAGGCTTAAGTCCACCTAAACTACTCTGTGTCCACACTGGGCTTTCCTTAAGTCGACGTAAGGACAAGTTAAATCGACTTAATAACACCTCATTTTAGGTCCACTTAACACTTAAATCAACCTTATTAGGTCGACTTAAGCCAGTGTGGATGGGGATTAGTGCCTACATCCATCTTGTTAAGTCGACTTAATAAGGTCAAAAAGGGGCTATGTCTACATTAGACAAGTTAATTCGACTTTATTAAGTTGACTTAATAAGGTCGATTTTAAGTCGACTTAAAGTCGACCTTATTAAGTCAACTTAATAAAGTCGACTTAACTTTTCTAGTGTAGACATAACCATAGTGACAGAGCCCACTGGCCAACCAAGATGAACCTCCTTTCGGCTAAGAACTGTAGAAACAATGGAGGATTTTCAAAAGCACAAATGGCAGGCAGATACCCAACTCCTATTTAAGCCTATAGGAGGTAGGACGTCTGTTCCCTCTTTTGTGGCCCAGCCCTCTGCAAAGGTCACATATTCTAGTCCATCCGTTTCAGGGTGTATAAAAGAAAGTCTGATAATAGGGAAGTCTTCTGGTGCCTCCAGGGGCTTCAGGGCTTTCTCCTTATTTCAGGGACTTGGAGTCTGGATCCTGAGGCATTCAGGGTCTTCCCCTGCTGGATTTCTCACCCAACTAAAGGCTCCTAGTGTTGTCCTGTCTTGTGGACTTGGTAGGGGAGCATTAACCCAGCCTCATCAGCAGGCTGCAATCCAGAGATTAGTAGTGGACATGTAAGTTCTACAACTTGGAGTGCTAAGCAACTGCTTCTCTGGATCACTTCCTACCTGAGTCCTCCTTTTACCCACAAGGTAAATTAAAGAACTGAAAATTAAGTTTCTGCCCTTCAGACAGTCACCAGTCTCTCCTTTTCAGGCTTTGTCTCTGTCTTGCCAAGTCTCCAGCTCCAAGAGTGCCTATGCCATATTTCTCACCACTCAGAGTGGAGGTCTGTTCCCTTCCATGGCCTTCCAGCCTCCCCGAGAGCTGCTCTGCTTCCCTTTTTAAACTCTGCCTTCAGCTTGTGGAGGCTTTGCAGGTGCGGTGGAGTGGGGCTGCATGGAGCAAGAGCTGCTCCTTAACATCTTGTTCTTTAGTGCATGGTTTGAACACCCCATAACTGGTACCAAACTGTCCTCTGTGCCTTTAAAAAGAATAGTCCTTTGCTCCCAAAGGGCTCAAAGATGGTCCAGAAACAGTCAAGATCCAGTGGGTAGAGTTTGAACTTTATCTGCTCACAAGGGGGGGAAGGGGAGCAGTTTCTGCTCCCAAAATCAGATGCAATAGGAGACACATTGCTGTCAAATGACTGAGTCCCCTGCCACTTTTAAAAGATTCTGATGGGAAGATAATATATAACACCTCTGACTTAGTAGAGACGGTATAGGAAATATATTATGATGGATGAGGTTAGGTAAACTCAGCATCTTTGTGATTGTCTGAACATAAATCTGAGCCATGATTATTACACAATCCACAAGGCATTTTTTTTTAACACTCATTCTGTTTGGATACTGCAATGAACTATGTTGCATTTTTTCCATATCGTAATTGCGCTTCTGCGGATATCAAATAAATCTTTCAGTCGTTAGAGAAAATTAGAAACAGTTTAAAGGCAATTTGGCCATGCCATTAGCTTGAGGCTTTCACTACATAAGCCTTTAGTAATGGTGCCTGACCTCGAAGGAGATTCAGTCTGTCTTTTGTGGAAGTTAGCCAATTAGTTACTCTAAATTATGGTTTCAGAAATATGAGCTAAAACTAACCATAAAGGTAAGTAAGCAGCAAATACACTCTAGCATCACAAGTTTTACCTATTCTGCACAATGGCTTCACAGGTATGAAATGAGGTTGCAATTATTTAAACACTGTGTTAGAAAGATAGACAGTTATCTATAAACAATATTACTCCCTAATGCCCCAAAGCCTCATTCTGCAGTTTACATATCTTAAGATAGCATTAATTTTTGTCCAGGACCATTTTCAGATCAAGGCCTTGTACACACTAGAGAGCTATTGTGGAATAAGTCATCTTATCGTGACAAAACAAACACACCATACACACCTGAATGCTCCTTGTTGCATGAAAACTGTCCTATTCTGGTGCAAGGATAATACCATCTGTACGAGAGGCATAGCGCCTATTGCGGGATGGCTCTGGCGCAATAGAGTGTGTGTGTGTATGGTGACACTTTTTTCTTCCATGGTAAGCAGCCTCCAGAAATGTCCCAGAATTCCTAGCCTGATCTCTCTGGTTTTCCGCTAGCACTCCGCTGCTCTGAAGCAACTAGCCCCTCCCTCTTGTGAGTCCCAGATTTTTGAATTTTTTTCCCTATTGTCAATTCCTGTTTGTTTGGCCTGGAGTGCGTGCGTGTTTCCAAGAAGCAATGGCGGCTCAGCAAGGCAAATGCTTTCCTGTCTGGAGCACAGCCGAGGTGCTGGACCTGATCAGCATCTGGGGAGAGTCCACAGTGCAGAGTCTGCTGTGCAGATGCAGTTACATAGCAGTAGGCAGAACTTAGATACCTATGGCCAGATTTCTCGGGCCATGTCAGAGAAAGGGAACGAGAGGGACACGCTGCAGTGCAGAGTGAAGGTGAAGGAGCTGAGGCTGAGCTACCACAAAGTCAGGGAGGCAAACTGCCGCTCTGGGTCGGCGCCAGCTACATGTCAATTTTACAAGAAGCTGGAAGCCATATTCTACAGGGACCCCACATCCACTCCCAAGACTCCTGTGGACATGCTGACACCCCTGTAGCCAACGGATACCGAGCAGACCAGGACAAGGAGGTTATAGATGAGGAAGTGGAGATGGAGGATGACCTGGACGCTGAAAGCAGTGCAGTGGACAGCAAGAGTCAGGAGCTGTTCCCCACCCCCCCAATCCCGAGACATGCAGCCAGCAGTCATTTTCCAGTGGTGCTTCAGGGGCAGTAGAGGGGAGCTCTGGTAAGTGCAAAGCCAATGCTTTTCAGTTTGGGAGCTATCTCTTGTAACTAACAAAGTGGTATGCTGGGGAGAGTGCAGTGTTTTGGGGTAGCTGCTGTTGCATTTGATTTCCCACTCTCCAATGCATCCAGTGCATCTACTCTGCACTCATTAGCAGCGCATTAATAAATGCAGCGATTCTCAAATAATCCTGTCTGGAGAGCTCACTGAAAGTTTCCTGGATATACCTCCACAGCCTCCGAATCACATTCCTCAGAAGAGCACATGTGTTTCCTCCGCCACAGAAGGACACTCTCCCTTGCCAGTTGCAAAGCACTTTACTGGGGACCATGGCTGCACACAAGCCTGCAGCATATGGTTCCGACTTAGATCCACTTGCATGGAGGATATGCATTCTAGCTTGCAAGGGCACTCTAAGAAGTGAGATATCAGCTTCCATGGTCATGTCCTGTAGAAAATGGTGCCCCAAATTACTGTTACTGTTCAAAGCGCATGTTCAGATTTTGGCCAGGCGACCAACCCTTCCCTGGATTCCCCATAAGTCAGATCAAAAGACTGTTCACAGCACCAATCAGCAACTTACCATTTGCAGATCAGTCAGGGAACTTCAGTATGCACAGCGTGTCGGTCAGAGTGGAATGTGCTTTGCAAACTGTTACATCTGTTCTTTGAGGAATGTGAGAATGATAGCTTTACTCATTATGTTTCATTTTCTCTAGAAATGACCTTTGCGGACCGGTGGTCTACCCAGCAGACGGACTGAGACAGATAAGAAAGTGGCCTCACCAAAGCAAGGAGGACATGTTTCAGGAGCTCCTACATTCCACCAGGCTGCCAGAAGGGAAAGCAGTGCTTGAAGACAGGAATGCAGGCAGGACAGCAAAGAAAACTTTTTGAGGACGCAGCAACAAAAGGATGAAACGATAAACTTACTGAAAGAGCAGGGTTCTTAAAGGTGATGATTGGTTTGCAGACACAGCTGCTACAGGCTCATCCCTCCCCTCTTCAGATACAGTAGCAGTTCATCCCCCCCAACCTCCAGACTCCCACTAAGCCTTTCTATGAAGGCTAGGGACCCTCCTGATACTATCTGACATCCATACTTTCACACAGCTATGGGAATGAATATGGGAACAAGCCCCGCTCATACATTCAGCTCTAGCATCCTTCATAGTCCCACAGAGTGACCACTCTTCATGTGGAATGTGTGGTACCTACTTTTTCTTCTATTAATAAAAGTGAGGCTTCCATTGCGCAAAGTCTCTTTATTCATACAGACCAAGATTGGTTAAGTCGTATGCAGTCTTTATTCATGTGATTACAAGACACGTCCCCCCAGCTGTTGCAGTGCCCGGCAGCTTTCAAGCATCACTGTGACCCAGTGATTTAACTTGTCTAATTGGTTCTCATTGCTGAAATGCTCCCTCAGTGCCTCCCTTTTGAGAACAGCTCCCCATTGTGCCTCCCAATACTCCTGGAATCTGGATGTTCATACACACATGAGAGGCACTCTGCCTCCATGGCCCACCCTGGGGAAAATCTCTCTCCCTTACTTTCCCAAAGGTTGTGAAGGACACAGCACACCATGATTATGCCTGGAATATTGTCCTCATTCAAGTCCAGCTTCCCATACAAACAACGCCAATGACCCTTTAAACGCCCAAAGGCACACTCCACAGTCATTCTGCACCTGCTTAACCTGTGGTTGAACCACTCCTTGCTGGGATCCAAGTTGCCAGTGTAGGGCTTCATGAGCCACGGCATCAGTGAGTAGGCTGGGTCTCCTAGGATCACTATGGCATCTCCACACCCCAAACAGTAATTTTTTCATCTGGGAAGAAGGTCCCTGCTTGCAACTTCCTGAGTTCCTGAAAATACAAGCATCATGCACCTTTCCTGACCACCCAGCATTGTTATCTGTGAAATGCCCCTGGTGATCCACAAATGCCCACAGCACCATGAAGAAGTAGCTCTTCTATTTATGTACGCAGTTGCGAGATGGTCCAGAGCTAAAATTGTTATGTGTGTGCCATCAATTGTCCCTCCACAGTTAGGGAATCCCATGGCTGCAAATCCTTCCACAATCTCACACACTTGCCCCAAGTCACTGTCCTTCATAGCAGAATGCAATTGATAGCTCTGGACACCTGTAACAGTGCAGACCCAACAGTGGACCTAACGATTTCAAACTGACTTGCAACCAATTGGTAGTAGTCTGAAGTTGCCAGCTTCCACACAGGAATTGCAAAGTACCTCTCCACGGTGAGGGCAGGTCTCATTCTGGTGTCCTTGCGTAGTAAGGCAGGGGCAAGCTCCGCACAAAGTTCCATGAAGGTGGCTTTATGCATTCAAAAGTTCTGTAGCCACTGGTTGTCATTCCAGACCTGCATAACGATGCAGTCCCACCACTTGGTGTTTGTCTCTCGTGTCCAGAACTGGCGGTGTACCGTGTGCAGATGCTCCATGAAAGAAGTCAGCAATGCAGCGCTGTTGTTCTGCATGGCATCAGCAACTCCGGGTCCTCCACTTCCTGTTCTGATTTGGAGCTCATTACCTACTGTGCAACCATCCGAGTTGTATTCAGAATGCTGAAGGTGACGGTGGAGATTAGAGCTGGATCCATGTTGTTGGACTTGGAGAGCCAAGAAGTAGTGGGGCAATGTTGAAAATGGGTGTGAGTTGCTACTAGCAACATTGAATGACAACATGGGATCATAATGCCCCATGGGAACTTGAGAATTTACCCACAGTGCTCAGTGCTCCTCTCCTTCTACCAGAGTTCCTAGTGCTGGAACCTGACAAGTGGCACGGTGGGGGTAGGTGTCCACAATTAAATGCTGTTCCTGGTGAAATGCAAGGAACAGTGTGGACACTCGTTTGTGTTATAAGGAGCGCAGTGTGTTCACACACTTGCACTATAAATACAACATGTTTATTATAGCGCAAGGACTTATTGCAGAATGATTTTATAGCATAGACATGGTGTTAGTTCTGGACAAATTATAGGGTTCACACAGCATATGGGTTAGGATTGTGGTAAAGGTGATATTGGGAGCATGTCTAACTACATAATAATGTATTCATGCAAAAATTAACTAAAAAACAAAAAGGCCACTGATGGAGAGCAAGAAGGTCTGGTATAATGGTTATTATTCAAAGTAATTAAGGGCATCCAACGTTATGTTCTGGATTCTTTACTTCAGTAAAGAGAATTGAAAAGAATCATGAAATGATGGAAATATACCATCCCTAACCTAGATGACTGTTTGGCTCTTGAACTGTAATTTGTGTTTAATACCTTCATGTAGTCAATGTTTTATGGATGAAGTTTTTATGTACAAATTAGTCATGTGTCAGATTGTGAAGGTAAATGCTAAATAAGAATTGATTAACTAACTTAGTTACATTACCTTGAAATAACTAATTATCCATCCTGCTTCACAGCTGTTAGTAATCATGCTCCGATTGTCCTTTTTAAAAGGGCATCATTATTCACCCTTTTCTATGTATATCACAGATGGACCTGGTTTGGAAGGGCAGAGATGAACCCCTTTGAATTTGGATCATGATCCAAGCCTTCACAGTTCAGGCCCAGCACTAAAAGATGGATCTGAACTGGAACACTAGATCCAAACCCGTTGGTCTTTGGGGAAGTTTTGATCTAGGCTGATATCCATTTTCAGGACTCAACTTAGCAGCATAGTCTCTACTTTAATTAGCATGCAGTCTGCAATGTTTAATGCTTAACCCAATTCTTATGCAACATACAATCCTGGTTCTTTTCCACCAATATTCACATCAACACTGAACAGTATTTATGTTTAAAAAGGAGAGAAACGTGATAGTCATTTATTGCCCCCACACTGCTATGAAATTCCAAGCTTTTATGTGCAGGAAGCGTTGTGTTGATTTTGGCTTCCCTATGAGTTAAAAATCTTGTTTAAATGTTGCAGATTCTAAATGCTCTTTGAGGTTTTTCTGTGTTGTTTTATGGAAAGGCTTCTGCCTGATTATTTACAGATGCTGTCTCTGAGAAAGCCAGAAATAGTTCCCTACTAATTCTGAAATTTCAGATTGCATTTTTATTATTTTACTGCATAACCAAGAAACATTGATCTAGGTTCTTTCATTTATATAGCAAAGTGGAGCCTTTTATACCGTCTGCCAACATCATGTGCCATGACAGTTCAGGGTAGCTAACTGCAGCTACACACATACAGACATTAGGGCTCTCTTCAGCAGATATGTGTTCTCTACTGCTGGTGGCCTGGTGGGCTTTCTGGATGACAGTCACAGTGGGTCCTCTCTGTTTCAAGATGGTGTCCTCTCCCTCCCCATGGTGGGTGCTTAAAACCATTTAGTCTGCAGAAGAGCAGACTGAGGGGGGATGTGATAATAGATTTCAAGTACATAAAAGATTGCTTTAAGGAGGAGGGGAAAAAATTGTTCTCCTTAGTCTCTGAGGATAGGACAAGAAGTGATGGGCTTAAACTGCAGCAAGGGCAGTTTAGGTTGTACATTAGGATAAACTTCTTAATTGTCCAGGTAATTAAGCACTGGAATAAATTGTCTGGGGAGGTTGTGGGATCTCTGTCATTGGAGAGCAGGTAAGAAAAACACCTGTCAGGGATGATCTACATAATAGTCCTCAGTGAGTGGAGGGGACTGGATTAGATGACCTCTTCAGGTCCTTTCCAGTCCTACTTATCTATGATTCTATGGCTATGTCTACACGTGCTAAAATTAGTTCGAATTAGTTAGTTCGAACTAAGTAATTGAAACTAATTTTAGTTAGTTCGAATTAGCTTAATTCAAACTAGAAAAAGTTAGTTCGAACTAAGCAAGTGCCATTCATGGCACTTACTTATTTTGAATTAGTGATCCCCGTTCATTTCAATGGCCGGTTAGTTCAAACTAAGAAATTAGTTTGAATTAACATGGCCACATTGGCTAATTCGAACTAGTTAGTTCAAATTAAACCCTTACTTCTGAAGCCCTATTCAAACTTATTAGTTCGAATTAAGGAAGCCCTTAATTCAAACTAACTAAAGCCTAGTGTAGCCATGGCTTTAGTTAGTTCAAATTAAGCCTCCTTAATTCGAACTAACTTGCCAGTGTAGACATAGCCTATGATTTTAGGAACTATACAGCTGCCCGAGGCTTCCTCTTTCCTGGGACCATCTTGGACAACTGCCAAGGAAGATTTTTTTAAAAGGCTATGCAGTACTAAGATGCTTCTTTGGTTGCTTAGCTCTATAATGGACCTCAGCCATTAGATCAACGATTCTTCCAAAGGTCTGCCAAACTATATAGCAGTGTGGAAATTGAGAGGAGTCACTCACTCAGACTTTTTCCATGGTAATTTGCGGAAAGATTTCCCCTCCGTTCACTCTAATTTACCCTCAAGTCAGCAGCAGGCGAATTGCACTTCCCTCATCTTCAGAAGTAATTTTCGCTCTCACCTGATGTAACAGTTGGGTCCCCTTCTCCCCATCTTGGAGCCATGCACACATTACTCCAGTCTTACACCTAGGATAACTTTGGGGATCCCAGCAAGGGCAAGAGGACAGGTCAGGGAACTGTGAAGCTAATTTCTAGGAGTTCTACTTTATCCATAGCTTTGCTGTGCAGGGTTTTGAGTGCAAGGCCTGTGGCCCTGCAAAGTAGGCCAAACTGTCTTCTGAATAGGTCAGCCTTCTGCCAAGAAAACATCTTAGCCTGTGTGGGTTGGAAGGTGGTGGATATTTTCTGGAAGCAAGGCTCCTCATTGTAAATAGTATTATGGATTTTCTGACTATATATATATGAAAATGTCATGCAGGTGACTTCACTATTGACTTTTTAGTTAGTATAGAAAGTAATTGTTGATTTGTTAAATAAGTTATACACAATGTGGCTCAATGTGGACTGTGTTTGAGGACCACCCCCTCCACTCAAAAACAAACTCTTGCATTTTTAATATACATAGTAAACAGAGATGTATTGAGGAGGTGTTTATTTTGACTATGCTTCAGAGACCAAATCATGGTCACATGAGTGCTAGAAATGAGATTTGGGTCGATGATAACAAAATTTTACCATTTTATGCTTTTTCTACCATTTTCAATGGCATAGACATCATGAGTTCAGACATAGTTTTAAGATTTTAGCCTTCTCCAAACTGAACACAATAAATAGCCATCTTCCAAGTGTTGCTCTAACCTAGAATCAAGATTATAAGGTCAGATGTTGATCCAAAATTTGAAATCCTAAATGCAAAAGAGATAAGATTCCAAGTTCTGGGTTCAGCTCACCTCTAACGAAACTATTAGTAAGATCAGTCTAGTCAGAATCAAGTGTGGGTGACAACAAGGTATATATTAGAAAGTCTATCACACCGCCTCTGAATGTTCCATCAATGCCACATTGGGCCAAACTTGAAAAATGCAAATAAGTGTTTTCCTCTCTACAAAACTGTCATAAGAAATTCCTCTGTATGTTAGCCTTCTGTTTGGATGAAAAAGAGCATCTACATGCTCAGAATGCATTTCCTGCTTGCAAAAAAGAAAAAAATCTTGCCTCTGGTTTTCTGTATGCACAATTACCCATGGTGTTTTGTAGATACATTTTACACAGGTCAAACTTTTCACCTCAGAAACAAAAGGAGTAACAGGCAATGTCCAGGAAGGAGAGCCTCTGACTTGCATCCCCCTTCCGCTATGCCATCATCAAAGGCTGTAAAAGGGCAGTGATCTTTATACTCCTGGGACTCTAATACGTGAATCTGTACTGAGCTGTGTATGGGATGTGATGCTAGTGTGAATGGAAGTGATGAAAGGACAAATGTTGCTTTGGTCCAGAAAGGTTGCTACTGTAATGTTAGACAATGGCATCTTGTGAGATCCAATGCAGTCTTTTTATTGGGTGTTTATTTAAAACTTGCTCCTCTGCACGCCGTCTACTGCATTTCTGAGTCCAGTTGGCCCTGTAGGATACTGCTTGTGCATTTTTGTAATTATGTATGTTTTTAAGATTATTAGATATCACATATAGAAAAAATAATTATCTATAGCTGCCCAACCACAGTGAAAGTTGGCCAGACAGTATTTACAACCACTACTTCTGGGGGGGGGAGGGAATTCTGCACCAAAATATGAAAAATTCTGCATATTTTATTTGCCAAAATAACACAACGTAATCATGTCAGTTTCAATTACTTTGGTAATTTATTTCAAAATACTTGTCAGCAAATATGCCTGTAATAATACAGACAACAAAAAGGATTCAGGAAATGTTCTTTAACAAATACATTCCTTACTAGACATATTAATACAGAATGCTGAATGATAATTCATTTAAACTACAATATAGAATCATGTTTCCTGTACCTCTCAGAAGCAGTGAAAAGGTTTGGGGAAGTCAGGGGTAACACAGGAGCTGAGGGGAGGGACGTAATTGCTGGGAAGGAGCCTATGTGACCTTGGAGGGGATGTGGGTGGATGAAATATGGAACAGGGTTTTTTGAGGGAGGGAAGATTGTGAGAGAGTTGGAGAGCCTCCCCCATGCAGACACTGGCTGACGCCTAGCATCTCCCATTCAGTCAGGAACATTTGCCCTGTCTCAGTATATCCCTGCACCCCTCTTACCCTCATCCCCATGTGTCTCTGCACACCCACTCCCATTCAGCTCCTGGCTCAATTCTGTCACTACATTAGCTCCTATGCCCCCTCCCCAGTCTGTCTGCCCCCACTAGCCTTCTGAACCCCAGTCTGTGTGAGGCCCCAGCAGCTCTATGTGCCCTGTTCTGTCCATTCCCCCAATATCCTATGCCTCCTCGCTTGGCCCTGGGGCCAAGGTGCTCTAAGGAGGGCAGCCCCTCCCCCTCTGTTGCTGGCTGAGCTGGTGCCCTTTCTTCTGGCATCACAGCAACCCCTAGGGGGCAAAAGTTACAATTGCAGTACCTTCCCAACAGAATGCATTTTCTGTGGAGGAGGAAAAAATCTGCAGGGGACATGAATTCTGCGTGAGCACAGTGGCTCAGAATTTAGCAAGGAGAAAACAACAAAATAAAAAGATTTGTGTTTCTATGGGTCCTTCCACTCAATGATTTCTATGAATATCAATTTTTATATGACCATAATAGGTGAGTGCCATCCATGTAAAATAGTAACAATGGAGTCTTTAGAAGGTTTTATGGAGTTTCTGGCACTTCTTCCTTTCCAGAGTTAAAAACTCTGCTTGAGGAAGGTTTTTCTTCTCCCTTGTTTAATTGTTTGATGCCATTTTGGGGTTGGGTAGGTAGGAGGTGTGCTTGGGTAAATGGGGATATCAACAAAGCAAGTATCATTTTTTCTATGGTCGAAAGAATCTTTTGCAACTTTCCTAAGAGGGTTAGACTCTACATTTGCTTAATCTCTCCTGGTAATTAATTCTATACCCAGATCTTATCAATGAAGAGTACTTTGGCCCCAACTGCCACACACACTTTGTCCTGGGCTTCGTGCTTGGAATTGTCTCAGAGATGCACAGTCATATTAAGCCTCAGCAGGCCCTTTAGCAGTGGTCCCCAACTAGTAGATTGCAATATACTTCTGAAAGGCAGTTGCCATTGAAACCTACGAGCATTGTACCATTTGCTGGCGAAAGATTAGACACCACTGCCCTATAGAATAGATAAGTCTCCTTATCTTTATTTTTAAGGTGAGGAAGCATAGATAAGTAACTTCCCAAAGTCAAACAGCCATTCTATGACAGAGCAAGAACACAATCATGATTGCCTGGCTCCTTTCCTTTCCTATATATATAGTTCAACCTATTCTTTCATTCTTTCTTTTAGAAGGCTCCTAACTAGGCACTCATCTGCTATGTGACTCCAAACAACTCACTTCCCTCTCTGCTACAGAGTGCCTATCTGTAATATGGGACTAATTATATTTATCTTCCTTGGAAAAGCAATTTGATATACACTACTTGAAAAGCTCTGCATAATGGCTAAATATTGCTATTATAATGAAACAGAATTTCATTTAAATTGGCTAAACATTTATCTGTCTTTGCTTTTTCTGTTAAGCAATATACAAGTTATCAGTGAAACCAGATATACGCAAACATTGAGTGTTTATGATCCAGATAGAAAGCTTTCCCTAAAGAATAAAAAAAATGATCCACTCTGAGTTGTTAAAGAAATCTGATGCCAAAGATTTTTGCCAACCCATTACCTTATGATACAACCAAGCATTTCCATTCCTTACATATATATGTGGAGAGGGAGATGAGGGGCAGTCTTTTCTGGAAAATAATTGTCAAAAGAAAATTCTTTTATGGTTTGGAAATCCCAGGACAAAAACTAAGACTTTGCAAATATAGAAACAATTTTAGGCAAGTTGTTCTGATAAAAATTGTCTGAGTACTTTCCTAACTGAAAGTATTTCTGTTTTCATTGCTGCTATATTCAGCATGTGTGGCTGGTAGACCTGCATTTTACAATCTTTTTCTGTCATGAATGAGCAGTTTTACCAAAAACCTGCAAGTAATGTTTTTGGCTAATAAGTAAAATAGGATGCCTTTCTTGTCAATTTGCAATCTGCAGTAGCAAACATTAACTACAAGCCAGAGAAAGGGAAAAAGGAAGAAGACAAGGGATAGTACATGTGACCAAGATGTGGAATGCTTTTCGTTTTGAATCACCACAATGTTACTGTTGTTTTATGCTGGCATAATGCCATGGTAGGCAGTCAATGGATTTATTCTGGAAAAGAAATTGGAACAACAAAGTCATGAATCAGGCCCTCTATTTGGAGTTTTTTTGCCCTACTTCTCTCATCTACACAGTCATTCTATTTTTATAGGTTTTGAAGTACTAAAGAGAAATCTGTCCAGTATTACAGACCTGGGGCAAGTTTCAATGACAAGGTAAATTATGGGCAGAGACTAACCGTGGCCTTTCATGAAGGCACCTCAACGGACTAAAGTCACCAATGGCAAAAAACTGTGATGTAAATTGCTCATTGCATGGAAGTTAATGAGCTCTCCTTACTTTGGAAGATTGGGTCTCATATGTGTAATGTGACTTTCTAACAGAGAAAACAGGAGGTATTGTTCCATTCATTGACTGAGAAAGTTGCCTTCACAATGGAAGAGTTTGTGCCAAGAGAATGCTTGGCGCATACTGATAGCGTCTGCTCTGACTGGTTTTTTTACAGCTCAAAGTATTCTCTGGAAATTTCACATCCTTCCTTCTGATAACATATGGAAGAAATCCTTTGAACTGTAACCTAGTTCTTTCAAATCATGGGCAAGCTAACTAGTAACTGCAAAAGTTTCTTGCTGTCACCCAGCTGCTCTTTGTAACTGGTCAATCTCTCCAGTTTAGTTATATAGTTTCTACCTCATACCTGCAGGGAATTTAGGTCAAAATTACTGAACCAGAACTATGGTGCACAGAATGTTAGCCAGACCATTTCTCTACAGCCAGTTGTGCATCAGTTCTTGCCTTCCTATCTTTGTTATCCATTTCTGTGTACCTTGGTAACTTGTCATGCCTGTAACATGTGCTGAACAGAGAGAACCCTGTTGAACTGTCTATAATTAAATCCAGGTCTTTGAATGAAGATTTGTTCTCTCTGTCAATGATCTAATAGCTAAAGCAATGTACCATAAGCTGAAGAATGAAGAGTGCACACTGAGGTGATTATAACAGCAAGATACACGTGCTAACAGCTGGAAGAAATCATGGATTATTGAAGTTACATTAGCTTCAGGATGGCCACCTGCACTATATTTTCAAAAATCCCAAATTCCTTTCCATGCCCTGGCTGATGTGGCCTGTGATATTTCCCCCACCTCCTCTTTTTTTCCAGCAGAGAAGTTTGTTTTCATCATGAGAATACTTTATGAAGATGGAGGATAGATGCAAAAGTTTGTAGCTCAGGGTCATGCTTCAATAACTGCAGTCAGTGGTACAGAACAATGAATTCTCTCACTGTGTAGCTGTATTTAGTTAGCAATGGTAGAAAGTTGCTAGTGGGAAAGGGCTTAACCATGAAAAAAACAAGTTAGGTGAACTAGATCAGGTCGTTCCTTTGTGTGGAAGGGTCAGAGTGCCTAGTAAAAGAGAGATCTCCAGATCTGAGTAAGAAAAAACTCATGCTTGGGTTTACATTCTTCTCTAACCAAAAAACACAAATATTGCAACAAAATCTCTGACTGCTACACTTTTTATCTGCATATAGTCTACAAATATCCACGCAAAACAGAAAATTATAAAACACCAAAGGTAATTCTTTTGTTTCCCCAAGAGCTGTCTATTTTGGCTCTTGATCAGCACAACACACCTGTGCTCTCTGTCACACTGATGTTACCAGGACAGGGTAATAATGGTGAACTATCACAAAGCAACAGCTCTCACGACACCTGCCAATGATTCCTAGAGAATTGGTGATAGCCAGGGATACCCAACAAGAAAGTCTGATGCTAAACTTCCCTCCAGGGCAGTCTGTTGTGGAAAGGGAAACACAATGATCATGTGACTATGGAGGATGGGGAGGAGGATGGACCTTAGACAAACTACAGCCTGGTTCAGTGTCATCTGGTTAACTACCAGAAAGCGTCCTAAGGTAACTGTTTCTAGTCTTGTGGCACCTTAGGCTATGTCTACAGTAGGAAAAGTTAAGTTGACTTTGTTAAGTTGACTTAATAAGGTCGACTTTAAGTTGACTTAAAATCGACCTTATTAAGTCAACTTAACAAAGTGGCAACACTTTAAGTCGGCTTAGTCCACTTTGTTAACTCGCCCTAACTGCCCTTAGATCAACTTAACAAAGTGGACTTATGTGTCCACACTGGGCTTAGGTCGATCTAAGGAGGCTTAAGTCGACATAATGAGTGGCAGTTATTAAGTCGACTTAAGGATTTTCTTAAGTCGACTTAATGAAAGCCTCGAGTGGATGCAGCTTAATTTATGTCAATTTAAGCCTCCTTAAGTCGACTTAAATTGACAGTGTAGACAAAGCCTTCTAGACTAACAGCTTTCTTTGGGCATAAGCTTTCATGGGCTATAACCCACTTCGTCAGTTATAGCCCACAAAAGCTTATGCCTGAAGAAATCTACTAGTTTATAAGGTGCCACAGGACTCTCGTTGTTTTTGCTGTACACAGATTAACATGGCTACCCCTCTGGATGTTTCTAGTCTGGAACTGCCTTTCTCTCAGAGTGCTCAGACTGCTGGTAGGCATGGGACTGGGCTCTGCCATCCATCAGGCACCCCCTTTCCCCGAGTGCTGGGGACTTGAAGTCTGTCCTCCCAAGGCTGCCTCCTACTGAGCTGGGCTTCTCCCCTTTGAACTCTTCCTCCAGCCCTGACACGTCTTGCTTATGTGTTGGTATGGGCTACTCTGGTTAGGGCTGCAGCTCAGGTGTAAAACTAGAAAAGTTTTCAAAACTTTTTACCTGAGTCAACTTACTTGCTGCTTGCTTAATATATACTTTCATTTTTTGCTTTGTTGTGATAGTGTTCATTACAACTCTCCACTGACATCAAATGATCATAGTGCAAATTAGAACAGTTTGATTTTAGCAAGCAAAACAGTGATAATACACTGTTTTACAAAGCAATTATTGCATTTGCAAGAGGAGAAACAGGGCGGTTGACATTTAGAGTCACATTTTATTTACACTTTATGCAAACAGGTTACTTGTCATACTGGTTCATGTGCTCATGTGTGCACAATAAAAACATCAAGTAAATTAGATACTTTTGGAACCCTCTGAATATGGAGATTTTCTGGGGATAGGACAGGAACATCCCAGGACCTCCTTCACTTACCAGGTGCAGAGGCCTCCTGAGAGGGGCAATCTGAACAGCAGAGCCTGACCATTCCAGCCAGCAGTATCCTCTCCTTTACTGCCACTTGACTGCCTTTATCTGAGCCCTGAAATTAGGCCTGCGTTGTTACTAGGGGAGAAGATCCACATTTGGTGGAGGGAAAGGAGTAAGTATTTCTCTGGACGTTTTATATTTTATATATACACCCAGGCAGTTGCTTGATGCTGCTTACAGTTTGGAATGTTAGACATGGTCCTATAGGAGATGGGCTAGTGTTCAGAATACAGAGAGGTAGCAATTTATCACAAGTTGTGGTTTATCTACATGTCTTGTATTAGTGTGTATGTATTAATCTGTCCTTGCTAATTTTAAGATATAGAAAATTAGACAGTGAAAAAATTCCACAACACTAGAGGTACTCCAATATCTTCATTACTTTACTTTTCAAAAGCAAAAGGATTATTCTGCTAGAAATTTGTAGACGTATTAGACTTAGCCACCCATGAGTGCACATTTCCATTACTGAGGTGAAACAATAGGAAGTGCCTAATGTCCTGAGTCCTTGTGCTATGACATTATGCAAACTGAAATAGTTAATATTCAACATGTTTAGAGAAAACAAAAAACAAGCAAAAACGAGAGTTCCTTTTACTGTATACTGTCAATTCCCTGTTCTAATGAACTGTTGCGTCTATAGATACCAGAAATAGATCTTTAAGGCTTAGTGAACAAGAGCATTTATTTTTCCTTCTGATTTCTCCTTATTAAAACTGAAATCACTGAGTTAGAAAGTCTGCCTCAATTATTCTTAATTGCTGTCAATTCTGATTAGTGTGGATTGTCTTGATTCTGCGGCAGCAATCAGCAAGAAGAACAAAGTAGGTGCCCTTTCCTACCGTCCTTTCACACATAAAACTCACTCCAAATTCAATGAAAATACCATAATCAGAATGTCTAAGACTGGGCTCATGATTCACTGATAGCGAGAAAGACACACCGCCAAAAAGGCCAATGGCATATTAGGCTGCATCAGTAGGACTATTGCCAGCAGATCGAGGGATGTGATTATTCCCCTCTATTCGACACTGGTCAGGCCGCATCTGGAATACTGTGTCCAGTTTTGGGCTCCCCACTACAGAAAGGATGTGGACAAATTAGAAAGAGTCCAGCGGAGGGCAACAAAAATGATTAGGGGGCTGGGGCACATGACTTATGAGCAGAGACTGAAGGAACTCGGCTTATATAGTCTACAGAAGAGAAGACTGAGGGGAGATTTGATAGCAACCTTCAACTACTTGACGGGTTGCTCGAAAGAGGAGGGAGCTAGGCTGTTCTCGAGGGTAACAGAGGACAGAACAAGGAGCAATGGTTTCAAATTACAGCTGGGGAGGTCAAGGTTGGACATTAGGAAAAACTTTCTCACTAGGAGGGTGGTGAAGCATTGGAATGGGCTATCTAGGGAGGTGGTAGATTCTCCATCTTTGGAGATCTTTAAGGCTCGGTTAGACAAAACCCTGGCTGGGATGATTTAGGGGGAGTGGTCCTGCTTTTTAGCAGGGGGTTGGACTAGATGACCTCGTGAGGTCCCTTCCAACCCTATGATTCTATGATTCTATCTGTAACTAGGTTTTGCAATAACAGCACTGTTTCTATTTTAACTGATTATTCATTTTTTACTCTTGTATAGTACCAGGAAGTGTGTAAAGCACTTTACAGAACAGATAGAAAGACAAGTCTCTGTCAAGAAGGTGCTTACAATTACAATCTAATTGTAGATGCAATGGAGTGAGAAACTACCAATAAGTCAGACAGACCAATAAGATATAAAACTTACAGTAATAAGATCACTTATCACGCTGTGACGTGTACACTATTAGATGGTTCTGCTAAAGTAAAAAGGTGTTCTTAGCAACTTAGTTTTTAGGGCTGCATGAAGGAAGTGAGGTTTTTGGAGGAATTCAGATAAGGAGAGAGAATTGTTTGTTAAAGGGTGCTGAGTGGGCATGGCTTTATCACTGCACAAAATAGAGGTGCGAAGATGAACTTAGCTGTTTTTACCTCTTTGTATATCCTTTCAGTCCAGTTAACAAATGGCATGGGGAAGATAGTATTTTCCTTCAACATACTGTTTAAGAAACAAAGATAATTAGGGCTAGAGCTGCTGGGTGCTATGCACTTTTGAACATCTGGTTCATTTCCCTCATCACACATAGTCTGAAATCCTTTCTCAAAGTATCAGAAACGTAAGAAGTGGGATATTGGCCATGATCAAAGGAAAGAGGGGATTCATTTGGTTTTAATACCATAAACCCAGGACAGTTATAGAAAATATGCCAAATAGTTTTCTAATCTCTTCTGATTTACTGGCTACCATGTGCAAAATATACTACATGTGTAGGTCTCAAAGATTAATAATGCAACAGAGAAAAAAACTATTCAACTTCAGCTCTTAGAGATACTAGTAAGTGTGAAATTGTCATCTCAAAGGACAAAAGGGTCTGTTCTAGCCAGCCATACCGCTAGACAAAAGATGGATTATTGGACTTAAATCACAACTGTCTTCTTTTTTAATTAAGTCCCATAAATGGCTTAATGCAAAAAATAAAAATCTAAAATAAGATTCACTGTATTATTGTAAGACTTTATAACAATGGAGGTCAGTACTTTTCAGCTATTCACTTGTTATTTACAAAATACTTGTGCACGTCTTCATATATTCCAGGATGAAGTGGTAACTGGATTCATGCATCTGTCATATTATAATACTATAAAATGTTTTCAATTATACAATTCGTCAGATGCTTTGAACGAAGTGAGATTTTTCTCCCACAAAAGCTCATGCGATAAATAAATCTGTTAGTCTTTAAAAGTGCCACAGGACTCTGTTTGCTTCTCTGCAATAGATTAACACGGCTACCCCTTTGGATCATGTAAAGAATGTTAGTACTGGTTCTTTGTTACAACTGAAATGCAATAAACAATGTTTGTAGACTAGGGAAAATCATAAGTCTAATCACACAAATCTTGAATTGAAAAGGCAACTACTGCTTTGAATAGTCCATCTGCACAAGAAAGCAGCATATAAATGACAGATTCCCCCACATCTTGCACTAAAGCCACAGTTCAAACATTTCAAAGAAGCCATGTGGACTTAAATGCCTGGTCTAGTTTACTGGAAATCTGCTGGCAACATCTTCATGAGTTGGTTCAAGAACTAGTGTAATTTGCAAGTTTTCAGAACAGCACATTTTTAAGACGAAGAAATTTGCTGACTGGAGTTGCTGATCCTCAGCAGTAGTGAGCCCTGGAAGCTAAACATTTTGACAACGCACAGATCATTCTTCAAAAGTTCAAAGGCTGATTATGGTGCTGTCATATCTCCAGCTACCAAACAAGAAAAGAACACAGACAGATAGTAGGAAAGTAAGATTTTTCTTAGCCACAAACCAAAAGGAGTCAACAGAAAACACCGAGAAGGCAAAATGGGGCTAAATTCTCACTTTGCTGTGCGTAACGGGAAAACCAATGAAACCAACCGCTTCAATACAGGGGCAAAAAATATACACAAGTTTGGGCCAGTAGTGACACATGGTCAGAATCTGTAGACCCAATGGTATCAATGGATCTCATTTTATCTACTGAGTGAAGAGAGGTTGGTGGCAAAATGAGGTGTCATTCTTGACCCATCCCATGCAACTGCAGGCAGGAAGACCTAACTACCTTTAGACCCTCCAGACAACATTTTTTTCAGGCTTCCCACTAGGCCTTTACTGGCAGCAGCAGAGGTATTCTTCACATACCATCCCTTCTCATTGCAGGAGGGAAAGAGCTGAGGTCATGGCAGGCTTCTTGATGTTTTCTCTCAGCTAGTAAACAAAGACACGGCTACCCCTTCGGAATTTGACTAGTAAACAAAGTCAGAGTTACAGAAGATGGAATAATTTATGCACCTGCAGTCGATGTGTTACCTTCCAGTCTGGGAGGTCAATATCTATAAAGCTGATCTGTGAACATAATGTACCTTTCCTCAATCCACAACTCTTATTCTTGGCTCTCACCACATTAGGTAGATTTCTTTTTAAGCTTGCAAAGAAAACAGGCAGAAATCTGCTCAGAATATGTCCTACTAAAAATGTGGTGAAATTTATGGGTAATGTGCTTCCTTCCTGAAAAATACTACGCCTTTTTAAAACTCTGGAGCTCAACATGAAAAACAATCATCTATCCAGAGTCTTAACTGTAATATTCATTTTGTGCCCCTTCTCTAAATATCATGTAGATACCCATGTAATGATATACAAGGCTATAAACATTATTCCATGTCTTCTCTAGACATGAATTAATGCAGTTGCAAGTAAGGGCTGTGATTACTAATTGCTCTTCTTTAGGTTTTGGGTTTTCAGATATGTAGATGAAGGGAATATGCAGCAAGTCTCCATTGATTTTAAGGCAGACTTTAAGTGGTTTAACCTGTAAGTGAATAAAACCTACTCTGGGATTCTGGAAGTTCGCTGTATAAATGTGAAAAGGGGTGGCTAAGCCAGTGGTTCTTGGCCTGCTGACACAGCTGTACTAGGATAACTCATTTGCTGGAACTCCGAGGGATATTCAGTTACAGTGAAGAAATCATAACAAAGACAGGAAACAGATCAGCACTCTCTGGATTTAACACCCTCCCAAAGGACTGTGTTGATTTCCAAACTGCAGATGTTTTTAACCCTGTCTTGAAATATGTCTGTATCACATGCTCCAATCTGATGAAGTCAAGTACAGTATATAAAACTAAACAAGACAAGTCAAGGCAGAAACAGCCTTAATGGACACCAGTTGGAACAATTTGAAACATTTCACATTACTTTCTATGAATGAGCATAAAAATATGTATTGCACTGAACTGTGTCCAAATAATAGTAGACAGACTCTTACAATGAAAAATCTCAGCTAAACTTTGCTTAGCAAAAACTTTTTTTTTTTAATGTCCTGACTCCTGATACAAGTAATAGGCTCATCCACCAAGAACCCAGCTCTTTCTACAACCACAGTGTCTCTCTGTTGTGTTGCAGTATTCCCCATTTTTTCTGCTCGCAGCACTACATA
Organism: Pelusios castaneus; assembly: GCA_007922175.1. Taxonomy (NCBI): domain Eukaryota; kingdom Metazoa; phylum Chordata; order Testudines; family Pelomedusidae; genus Pelusios; species Pelusios castaneus. The sequence continues at coordinate 16,868,268 of ML685766.1, forward strand.
TCAAACATAGGGCAAGGAAAAAGAAAAACCACACTGCCTTCATTTAACTCAGTGCCAAGAATAACTAGATGTTGGACTGTTAGTGCTGGTTTCTGAATTACATTAGGCAAGATACGTTACATTAAGAGGTAGCTGTTCCTAAACTAGATTACTCCCAGCATTGTAAAATTATTTACTTTAGAAAAAATTGTATAAACATGTCATAGATTTCATGAAGTACTGATTTGCCTTTTACATTGGCACAAGTAATCACAAGATAAATTACTACCCAAAGATGGTAGACTAGGGTCTCCAGATCATAAACTCTTTTGGGCAGAGATTGTAGATGGCTGTACTGAGCATAAGGGGGTCTGGAGTGCTGATTGACACATCGGGCATTATAGTAATAGTAAAAGAATTTTAAAGAGATATTATGAAGCTACCTTGAAAATGAGAGAGGCTAGATTTGGGAATTTACCTGACCAAAGACTTCATGAGAGAGCCTAGGATGGGGGTTTCCTAAATGTCACCAGTACAAATATCTCACGGGTGGGTTTGCAGAGGGGAGGAGCAAAAAAATTCCTCTTGTTATTAACAGAATTTACATTCCTAATTTCCTATGTTGTACCATTTTGCAAACGTACTACCTTGTACAATATGGAGAGTTGTGGGTGTTTCTTAATTCAACTTCCATTGAACCAAAAGCAACCGTAGACTTTTTTTTTTTTAAAAGGAGTATAGTATTTAGAAAAAGAAAAATACATATCGTGAAAGATTCTGTGACTCTCTCTATTCTAGCACACCACAGATCTTTTCAGTATTTCACCTGGGAATGTACCACAGGATGTTTTAGAAAGCAAAATAAATAAAAATTTCAATAACTTTCTAAAGGGGAAAAAAGACTCAGTTATTGTGCCACATCACTATAATCTGCAAACTTGAAATAATAAAACTAAGCAACTCCTACTTGGCTTTTGTTTATTCTCCCTCACTGCCTAACCCCCGTACACAAGTCAGCCATTTAAACTATTACTTTAAAAATACCTTGGGGCTTGGTTTACCTGGAGCCATCTATGATTCCTTGGTTCTCTTTCGTGATCTAGTTTCAGCTATCTTAATTTTTGTTTAAGCAAGAGACTTAGCAAGGAGTCTTCTTGACATTGGAGATGTAATTAAGGAGCTTAACGGCCACTCAAACCAAATGTGTTACAAAGTGACAGCTGCCAGCTATATAGCTCTGTAGTAAATCATATTATCACTAACCAAAACCTCTTGTCTAGACATTTGAGAATGAAAATACAAAGATATGATGATAGCTTGCCAAGAACATTAGCTTCCCAGGAGTCAGGATGCTAAGTGGCGATAGGGAAGCAGTGCAGCTATCACTGTTAAGGTGGTCCCTAACTTCACACAATCATTTCAGTGTCACTATGCAAGATGGGTACAGGCCGAATAAGGGGGCTACAGCTCTTTTCTGTCTTTGACTCATCGGTTCCTGGTTTGTGTCAAATATAGGGATCCCTAAAAGCTCTTCAGTTGGAAATCTGTAAGACCCAAGATTCAGTATGGAACAATGACAACTCCTCTCCAATTTCCACTTTTCTCCAATTTCTATGCCATGCCATCTGGCTGAGCCTTAGACTTGCTTTCTTCAGTCTAGTGCCCTTGTCCAGAACCACATGGAAATCACAGGAGATGTAAAGGGAATCAGGGATGGAGACTTCTTGTTGAGAGGGGAGGATCCTCCTCAACATCTGCATCAAGCAGGTTGTTCTCCGTACCATATGGTACTAGGGAGTGAGCAGTAAATACCACACAAATCAGTGGGCCCCCATCAATGAGGGTCCCCCCATATACATTGTCTGAGCTGGATTTGTCTGTAGTTTGGCAAAGACCTGCATAGATAACAGAGCTAAAATGGACTAAAATACATTTCCCTTTGGAAGACCGTAGTACTTTCACAACATTATGTAGACACCCTACAGAAAGTCTTCTAGGAGAGAAAAAGCTTTTTCTTTGATGTGTATTTGATCCATTCAGATTAGTCCCACTCCTGTTTATGACCATACTTCTAATTCTTGATCTCTTTCAGTTGGTTCAGATCCTCTCACCCAACTGATGACTCCTCAACCCTGGAGTAGCTCCGGCAGTCTGCTGCACTGCAATTAAATCTCTGCCACAGTTTCCCCTAGTGGGCTTACAGTGACTCCAGTGATGGTTAGGTGTATTGAGCAGTGCCCCTTCAGTTTATTTCACCCAAAGGCAGAAGAAAAACAAGCCTCAAGCCCAGGGTCCTTCCGGAACTGAGTTAACCTTAGTCTATCAATCCTACATATATACAGGTTCCTTACCAGTGAGGCCTTCTTGAACCTCAGCACTCTTCTGGAGTCAGGGTGTTTTGTCATCAGAATGGGAAAGGATCTCTCCTCTCCGGTCAATGTCCCCACAGCCAAACCACAATGAGTCTTTTCAGAACACATAGGTCCTTTGATCTGGGCTCCCTGCTGCTGCCTGGTGAAGTTATTCTATTGGGACCAGGTTTCACTGAGATTTGGCATTCATAGTGCTTCCCTTTTAGAGCCTCTCTTGCCTAAGAGCACTTTCCTTCGTTTCCTTTCCTGCTGAGCTCTCTCACCAGCTTTCCCTGAGAAACCCTTCCCTTAGGAATGCTTTCTTTCTGTGATCTGGAGACTGTTCCTCTCCCAGGAGCCTCTGTTCTCTAGTTTACCCTCACTGGGAGCTACTTTCTAGCTAGCTCCCTTGAGACATTTTCTCCCCAAAGACTTCCTCCCTGTGTTCTCTGTTGTCTGAGCTCAAACAACCCTTAAGGCCCAAGTCTTCTCTTAATTAATAAGTACTACCCACCTACATGAGCAATCAATAATCCCAAAATAGATCTGGGCTGGCTCTTTCTTTTTTAGCAGAGCCTATCACAGGTAAGCTGAGAACCTGACCATCCTCAGGGGCTAGCCATCCTGTGACAATGACTTGAAAACAGTTTTATTTTTAAAGTTATTTTCCAATTTAAAAAAGAAATTACAACATGACCAACCCTTTTAAAAACACTTTTATTTATGTATTATTTATGGAAAGCCTTTCCAGATCTTCTGTAATGAGTAAAAACACCAGCTGGTGGTTTGTTTTCTTTTAAAACTTAGTTGTACACAGTGTTCTCGTCCATCCTACACTCTGCTGCTTTTTGCAAAGTATTGACTAAGGACACACTGCCTGGATCTAAAGTATGTAAGTGTTGAAATTATTTGCTTTCAATTAGTAGGCACCATTAATCAAGCAAAAGTCCAGTTTCCTTTTGGAGACATTCAAGTAAGTTATGGGACAGCAATGGGTTAGCCTGGTTTAGGAAAATTCACATACAGCGTAATGGGAAACAAGTTCTGCATTCCTGGCCAGGGACCTGGAAGTCAAAACAAGAAAAGCCATTCCAGTTTTTTGTTAATTACCAGGCACTGGGAATGTTGGGTCAGGATATTTGGAGAAAACATTTTCAAGAGGAACCTAAACCTCAGCTGCCTTTTAATGTACTTATTTTGCACATTTGTAGTGGTAAGAAAAAATGTGCAGGAATTAACCTCATTTTCTTTTGACTTAGCCATTCAAATGGAGTCTGTGAATTTAAATACAATTACACAAGTAATGGTGTGGAAAGCTCCTGGGGCCCTGTGACTGCGTGATACACACAGTAGCCACACATGGAAAACTTGACCCTGGGGGTTCAACTAGTACTGTGCAGAAAGATATTTTCATTAAGCCTGATAGTTTCTCCCTTCATACTTAAACCTTAGGACTGTAATTCAAGAAATGCCCCATTACATTGGACACTGCATACAGTATTTCTACACACAGCAGCAACTCATTTTTATTATTTTACTTTGGAAGATGCAGCACAAAGCAGTCAAAAGATTCAGTTAAGTTAAGCAAAGATACGCGACATGTAAATGGCATCTGAGCAATGTTCCATTTGTGAAAAGACTGCAGGAGAGGGAAAAGAGGCAAGCTGTTGGCCACGTGGATCAAAATAGAGTATTTAGTGACACCCAACAGGAAGTATATTTGCAAATACAACCACACTGTCCTGCATTATATAATGAAGATTTTTTTCTGCTATCAATGGCACTACATACAATAGTAATCTTGTAGGAATAACTGAAGGCATGATTTGGGTGCAGATTCCAAATTAACAAAAAGTCATTTCAGGTTGACCCAAAAATAAAAATGTTTCAAACTTTTTAATGAACGGAAATATCAAAAATATTGTTTCAATTTTTAAATGTAATAGTTTTTTAATGAATTTTTAAAATAAAATGCCAAAACAAAGCACTTTTCTAAAATGGAAAGGCAAAATGTTTCATTTTGGAAATGCCAAAGTGAATTGTTCCAACACTAAAAAATGTTTTGTTTAAAAATGAAGTCCTCCATGCTCCCAATTGAAACATTTGTGAATTGTTTCACTCAACCTGAACAGGCATTTTTCAGTGAACAAAGGTTTTGTACTGGGGGACTGCGGAGGGAAACAAAACAAAAACAAACAAACAAAAGCTTTGCCTAGCACTAACACAGAGATAATCTGATAAATATCATCCTGAAAATACCTGCAAACAAAATAGAAAGGAACACCTTTCTACCACCACTCATCACTGAATAGTTTAGCTTAGCCTGCCCATCTTAAAGCTTTCCAGGAACATAGCTGAAGTAAAGGCAATTTCTACGTCTATGAATTTTGAAGCTCTAAACTCTCTAGGGCTATGTCTACACTTAGGGATTTAGGTCGACTTTAGTAAGTTGACTTTAAGTTGACCTTATTAAGTCAACTTAGAGAGTCCACACAGGACTCCTAAGTCGACTTAAAGTGGGCCTTACTAACTCGACTTAGAGAGTCTATACTAGACTCTCTAAGTCGACTAGTTAGGTCCAGGGAGACAGCAAGCCCCGGACTGCTTGGCACCCTTCTGGTCAGGGCTGCTCAGGTCCCGGGCAGAAGGGAGCCTTTCTAGCTGGACCCAGTGGTCCCGGGGCAAAGGAAGCCGGAGGATCCCCTCTGCCTGGGACGCCCGTGGGTCCCGGCAAAAAGGGAGCCGCTGCTTTCTTCTTGCTGGGACTCGCGGGGGGTCCAGCTAGAAGGGAGCATGGGCTCCTTTCTGCCAGGACCCCAGAGGTCCCGGCCAGAATGGAGCCCTGCGGCTCCCTTCTGGCTGGGACCGTGCACCAGCTGCCGGGCAGCCCCCGGAGGCTGCCTGGCAGCTGGCGTGCCGACAAGGGCGGGCATGGCGGCGCTCCAGCTGCTGGGAAGCCTCTGGGGGCTGCCCGGCAGCTGGAGCACTGGCAATTTGGGAATTTGGCAATTTCCAGTTGTTTGGGAAAGCCTGGGGTCTCCCCGCCAGCTGGAGCGCTGTGCTGGGGGGCGGGTCCTGGAAAGAAGGGAGCTGGGAGAGCCGCCCACCTCTTCTCGGTCTCAGCAGAGCCAGCTGTGCGCTGGCTGGCTCTGCTGGGACAAGCTGTGAGCGGCTTCTTGGTCCCGGCACAGCCAGCTGGCACATGGCTGGCTCTGCTGGGACCAGCCGCCCACCTCCCAGGCTCTCCAGCAGGGAAGCCGCGGGTCTGGGGAGAAGGGAGCAGGGGCTCCCCAGGGAACAAAGGAGCCACAGTAGCTCTCTTCTGCCAGGGAGCCATGTGGAGCTCCCTTGTCCCCCCTGCCCTAAGTCGACCAAGTTGACTTTGGGCATCTACACTGGCTACGTCGACTTAATAAAGTCGACTTAGACACTAGTTTGAATTATAACGAGGTGTTATTAGTTCAAACTAGTTTTTCCTTAATTCGATTTAAGGAGCAGCTTAAATCGGATTAAGGAAAGCCCAGTGTAGATGTGGATTAAATTAAGTCAATTTAAGCCTGTTTAAATCGACTTAATTTATAAGTGTAGGCGCATCCTAGGATTTTCCATTTTTTAGCGTGAGGCAAACCACCTCAATATTAGGTATATGACATAAAAGAGTACCTAAACACTTTCAAAACCACATCATTTTTAAAGAGAATTATTTTTTCACATTTCAGTGACACTGTTACAGGGTTTCTACTCACCACTGGGTGCCTACTTGTGACTCATAGAAGGATTAGCTCTTGGTCAGTCTGTAACCCCCTTTGGTTCCTCACCCTTTGGTCTCTCTGTAGTCAAATTACTTCTCCTTTGTGACTCAGGGTGCTCCCTCTTTGTTACACGACCCCCTAGCTAGGTCACCTATAGTCCTTCTCTTCTGCAGTATCAAAGTACCCTGTGGACAAACTGTCTCAGGAAGTTGGCAGTTTTCTAATCCATTGGCCAGAGTGTACCACTTCCACAGGAGCTGGTGGGGAAACAATCTGTCCACTGCTTCAGGTTCTAGCCCAAGAACCTTATGTCTAGCAAACATGGTCTACACAATCTCAGACCCCATTACTGTTTCCCTGGACTCCTTCCTATAGTTTAACCCTCTCCCACAACTTCTGGCCCTCCCCTGGTTACCACCAGAGCTTCCTCTACTCCCTGTTTCACACTGTCTTCTGTTTTTTTGCCAGACTCTTTATTCCCAGACTTGATCCTAAGATTTATGCTCCTCCTAGTCTCATGCTAACTCCCCCCTCTCTAGAGAAATACTGCAGAGGGTAACGCAGTGCCTGCAGCCCCTTTTACCTATTTCCTCTCTTTATAAGCCAATCCCAGCTCCTCTCCATGCTGGGCGTTATCCTTTATTTGAGCCTGGTTCCCCTACAGGTGCAGTTTATAGGACGTTAGTTAGTCTATTTCACCTGTTCAGGCTTTGCGTGAGGTATACTCTTTATCACAGGCATCCCAAAAGCTCCCGGTGCTTGCCATCCCTTAAAAGCACTAGTCATCCTCACTCCTTCATAAAACTGCTTATCCTCAACTAACTGTCAGCAGAGCAATGCCCCATAGCATCTTCTCCCCTCTATGTCCTAATTTAACTATTCTTAAAATCCCATAACAAAAAAGATATTCCCAGAGGTCCTAACTGGAAACCTGAATTGAGTTTCCCTCTCTAGCATTCTCCCACAAAGATTCTAGTTTGCTTTGTAAAGGATGGACAATTAAAACAAAAAATAAACTTATTTTTCTAGGGCATCTTTAGCCTCACTTCTTGGCTGTGGAAGAGCAGGGTTTTCTGGATGTATCTCTGAACTAAACAGTGAGTGTGTGTTGCATACAGAAACTATCAAAGAGCACTGATTGCTCAACATTTCTCCATATATTGTCTACACATCAGGCAGGGCTTCTTCCATTTCTTACATCTTTCATAATGTGCTTCCAGTTTTCATAAATGATCTGGGAAAAGGGACAAACAGTGAGGTGGTAAAATTTGAAAATGATATAAAACCACTCAAGATAGTTAAGTCCAAAGCTTAAGTCCAAAGTTAAGTCCAGACTGTGAAGAGTTACAAAGGGATCTCACAAATCTGAGTGACTGGGCAAACAAAATGGTAAATAAAATTCAATATTGACAGATGCAAAGTAATGCACATTGGAAAACACAATCCCAGCTATACATATAAATGATGGGATCTAAATTAGTTGTTATCACTGAAAAAGAGGTCTTGGAATCATTGTGGTTAGTTCCCTGAAAACATCCACTCAGTGTATAGCAGCAGTAAAAAAAAAAAAAAAAAAAAAAAAAAAGCTAACAATGTTGGGAATCATTAAGAAAGTATTTGGTCACCCCACTTCAAAAGAGATATATTGGAATTGGAAAAGGTACAGAAAAAGGGCAACTACAATGACTAGGGGTATGGAAAAGCTTCCATATAATGAGAGATTGATACAACTGGTACTTTTCATCTTGGAAAAGTGACAGCTAAGGGTGGATATGATAGAGGTCTATAAAATCATGACCAAGATGAAGAAAGTAAATAAGGAAGTGTTATTTATTCCTTCTCATAACACACAAATCAATAGGCAGCAGGTTTAAAATGAACAAAAGGAAGTATTTCTTCAAACAACTCAGAGTCAACCTGCAGAAATCCTTGCCAGAAAATATTGTGAAGACTAAAACCATAATGGGGTTCAAAAAAGAACTAGATAAGTTCATGGAGGATAGGTCCATCAATGGCTATTAGCTAGGATAGGCTGTTTGTCAGAGTCTGGGAATGGCTGACATGATGGAGCACATGATGATTACCTGTTCTATTCATACTCTCTAAAGCACCTGGCATTGGCCAATGTTGGAAGACAGAATACTGGGTTAGATGGACCATTGGGCTGACCCAGTATGGCTGTTCTTATGTTCAGTCATTCCAGAATGTCAGCTCATTCATTTAACCCAAAATAAAACAAGACAATTTTTTTACAGTAATAGCTAAGCCATGCACCATGAATATTAATGAGGTTGATAAAAATGACTAAACATAATTTACATCCCAGCTTTTCTTTGGCTATTTTGTAGTGTCTCAGCACATTGGACTATGATTTAGGCTATGTACACACTACAAGAATTTTCGCGCAACAAGCCTGTTGCGCTGTAAATGTTCCATGATTGTTGTTGCACAAGATCGCGTACACACTCGGTGTACTCTAGCGGAACAGAGCCCCCCCCTCTTTTCTCAGTCCTCCGGGAAAACAAAGTGAACTGTGGGTACGTATCCCACAGTCCCCCGTATCGGTAATTCGCGCTATGGATCCTGGGAAGAAGAAGGCTCGCGCTATGCTGCATGGGATAATTCTAGATTTCCCGTGGTGCATTCTGTTACCGACGCTTCCCAGCAGTTGCCACTAGCAACGAGCGCGAAATTTAAACTGAAACGACCGTCTTTATGGAACTTCCCTTTCTGCATCAGCATGGATTCAGCTCTGATCTTGAATGCTGCGTTCAGCATTGTGAACACAGCTCAGCTTCTGATAGAGTACGTCTTCAGTTCTGATTCAGAGCAGGATTCAGATGACTCGAGTACCGAGACTGACAGCCTTGAGAACCAAACAGAAATTCTGATCAGTTTCGCAGACCGGCTGCACAGCGTGAACCGCAGTATCTGGTCACGGGAGACGAGCACAGATTGGTGGGACCGAATCGTTCTGCAGCTGTGGGATGATGATCAGTGGCTACAGAACTTTCTCATGCGGAAAGCCACATTTATGGAACTCTGTCAGGAGCTAGCCCCAGCCCTGCGGCGCAAGGACACGAGGATGAGAGCAGCCATCTCTGTGGAGAAGCGTGTGGCTATTGCCCTCTGGAAACTGGCGACTCCGGACTGCTACTGCTCGGTCGCAAACCAGTTCGGGGTCGGACGGTTGACCGTTGGTGTATCACTAACACAAGTCTGCAAAGCCACCAACCGAATTTTGCTAAGGAGGACGGTGACCCTGGGGAACGTGAGGGAGATCATTGCTGGATTCAAGGATTTGGGATTCCCGAACTGTGGGGGTGCAATAGATGGCACTCACATCCCTATTCTCGTGCCCGACCATCTCGCCTCCGAATACATAAATCGAAAGGGATACTTTTCAATGGTTCTGCAGGCACTGGTGGACCATCGTGGGTGTTTTATTGACATAAATGCGGGTTGGTTGGGAAAGGTGCATGACGCTCGGATATCCAGAAACTTGGGACTGTTCCACAGGCTGCAAGCGGGCACCTTTTTTCCCGACGAGAAAATGACAGTGGGGGGTGTCGAGATGCCCATAGTCATCCTGGGGGACCCCACCTACCCACTGATGCCATGGCTAATGAAGCCTTTTACAGGGAAGTTGGATCCTGCCAAGGAGCGGTTTAATTACAGGTTAAGCAGGTGCTGAATGGTTGTGGAGTGTGCCTTTGGCCGTTTAAAAGTGCACTGGAGATCGCTGTATGGCCGGCTAGACCTACACGAGAACAACATTCCACTTGTCATTTCCTCGTGTTGTGTCCTTCACAATATTTGCGAAAACCGTGGTGAGAGATTTCTGAACTCCTGGACAGTGGAGGCTGAGCGTCTGGAGTATGCATACCAGCAACCGGACACCAGGGGTATCCGGGGGGCACAGCTTAGAGCCCATAAGGGAGGCATTGAAGGAGCATTTCACTAACGGGGACTGATAGGCTGCTTTCTAATGTTTGAAATCACTGTTTTTGTTTGGCATTTTTAACTTAGAAAAATCAATGGATACTGATTGTTTGCTTCTTTCTCTATTTTTTTTTTTTTGACAACATACGCCCAGGGCATATTGACAATGCATCACAATAAAGTCTGATTAAATTTACAAATGTCTCAACTTTATTAATATAACACAAACGAAATGTAAGCTGTAAGGAGAGGGGGCTAGAGGTGGGTGTAGGTGCGGGACTCCACGACATACGTTGGGGGAGGGGTTGAGGTAACGTTATACCAGGGGTGTCCCTGGGGATCAAAATACTGTTTGGGGGGAGAGTGCTGCACGGTTGGAGGGAACGGCAGATGTGGCTGGGGGGGGGGGGCGAGCCTGGAGCAGACCGACCATGGTCTTCATCAGCTGGGTCTGCTCCTGGAGAATGCCTATTAGGGTGTCCTTCTGCTTCGCCCTCCTCTCGCTGTTCTCTCTTCATTCCTGCCTGCACTGCCGCCTCCATTGCCTTGTCTCCCTTGCAGATGCCTCGTTGGAATGCATCAGCTCCTGGAAGATATCTTCCTTGCTCCTGCGAGGCCTCCGCCTTATCTGTCTCAGACGCTCGGCTGGTGCTGAGCGCTGCCCAGCGAAGGTCATCTCTGCGGAAAAATGAAACAGTTAGAATGGTGCAATTTTTCTCACTCCGCTTAGGTGCAAGTAAGGATGCTCTCCCTACGCATTCCAAAGTTACATGGGACAAGGAATACCGGGGGCCAGAAACAAGTTTCGCCAAGCGAGGGACGGGTTGCTGAGAGTAGACACACGGGACAGTGGACTATTGGCATTGCTTGTTCTGAGCCTGTGTCAGAGATGGCTGCAATAGAAGCCGATATCACACTGCTTAGAGTGCCTCTGCAAGCAAGAATGCATCTCCTGCATGTCGCTGACTTCCAGCCGGGACCTTACGCTGCTGGATTGTGCGCTGCCATGGTTCCTGCGTCAGTGCTTGCGAGCTTGAAAGGGAGAGTCTCCCTGAATGGGGGAGGGCAAATGGTCGCTCTACCATCCACTTTTAAAAGAAGAATTTGGAGATATTTGGAGTACACGTTCAGTGACTTGAAAGGGACCGACTACTTGGCAATCGAGGCATGCATTGATGCGCTTTTCATGTAATGCCAGTAAGACCCCGCCAAATCATTAACACATAGAAAAGAAGAAACAGAAAAGGAGTACTCAATGCCTTATCTTCATCTACACGCTATGCTGTAGCTGCTAGAATAGAGAGCACTGAAAACATAACTTACCGGAGCCGTCATCGGTTGCATCAGGGGAAGGCGTGGAAAACGAATCCGCGGAGCTTGTCTCTGGTGGGGTGGTGAATAACTCCTGGCTCCCGATGTCGGTAGCTCCACTGTCACCGTCCACGTCCTCTTCCTCCTCTGCTTTCTCGTCGACGACTGCATCGTCGCCTTCAGCCACCCTGTCCTTTTCGGACGCTGTCGCCGAAGTGTCCACGGTTGAAATAGGGGTGGTTGTGGGATCGCCGCCCAGGATCTCCTCTAACTCCTTGTAAAAGCGGCATGTTGCCGGCGCGGAGCCAGAGCGCTGGTTTGCCTCTCTGGCTCTGTGGTACGTGATCCGCAGCTCCTTCACTTTTGGCCGGCACTGCAGAGTGTCTCTCTCGTACCCCTTCTCATTCATCGCCTGAGATATTTGTCCAAAAATGTCGAAATTCCTCCGGCTGCCACGTAATTGTGACTGCATGGTGGACTCTCCCCAGATGCCTATCAAATCCATCACCTCAGCTGTTGTCCAGGCTGGAGCTCGTTTGCTGCGCTGCAACGACATTGCAAGCGGGGCACACAGAGGCAGCAGCACTGAACAGCAAGCCAGAAGGAAGAGTGGGGAAATTCAAAAATTCGCGGGACAGAAGGGGAGGTCGGGAAACATGACGTCACAGCAACAGAGTACAGACGGAAGTGCAGAAGGGATGGGATTGGAATTGTGGGCCATTTCTGGAGGTTTCGCATTGCGCGGTAACCGTACACACACGGACTGTCGCGCAATAGCTATTCCGCATTAGACGCTACCACGCTCGTTTTGGTGGTTTACATTTTGCGCAACAAGAGGGCTCTTAACGCGCAAAAACTGTAAGTTAAGTGTGTACGCTCTGCTTCTTATCGCGCAATAAAGGGCTTTATCGCGCAATAACTTCGTAGTGTGTACAAGGCCTTAGTTTTAATTTTACCATGCTGATAGCAAAATCACACCTACTTCCTCTCCCATTGTCTGCCACATAAAGACTTTTATGACGTTTATTAAGCCCATTTACAATACTAGATTCTTCCTCAGGCATCTTTTTCTAGGTCACTAGTTATCGCCAGATTTTCCAGCCAGTTGCTGCAGGGGGTCCTTACGTCTAGTAGTTCTATAATTTTCATATCGAGATCTAGAGCTGAAGGACAACAGTAGCCAGCCCCTATATCATACACTTACTTGGTGAGGACCCACAGCAATCTCCAATACTGAAAACACCTCTCTCAGTGTGGAAGCAGCAGAATCAGTGACACTGCTGCCTAGTGATCAAGCAGAGGTTTGCAGAATGTCTCCCCATTGAAGCAGAGCCATGTCCTTCAGCATCCATGCCTCAAGGGTTTCCAGTCCTCTCCGTTGGCACAAGGCTGGGACTGTGAACTGCCACCATCTTTTCCAACTGGCCTTTCACCAGGGGACTTTAATGACAGTGGTACCAATGACCAGCTGATGCAGGGTCTGAATTTTACTGCCGATTGTCGGTACTAAATATTTAGCTTAAGTATTTCATGTGCTCTCAAGAGGAAGTGGCACTAATTGTTAATTTTAAAGGGTAAATACCACTTATCAATAGATATCAGCATCTATTGAACAGTGAGCTAGGTCACATGCAGGAAATACAACACGTGGCTTCATTATTTGGGATGGATTTTGAGGAAGATGTGCTAGATGAAGTCCATAGTACAGTTCTGAAGCATTTCATTATATAATGCCATCAGCGTAGCTAGTGTAGGTTAATGAAGAAGGATAGATGGTAGCAGCTGGCTGTGAGTGAATACTGTATATGCAGCTGGCTGTGAGTGAATACTGTATATTTGAACAATGTATAAACAATATTTAAAGATGCTCACCAATGACTTCTAGAATTATAACAAGTACTGAAAACATAAACCTATATTGCTGGTACTGGGAGACTGTTCTAACAGCCAGCTTCCCAGTGAATCATTTTCATTCTAACTTCCATTCCTTTCACGGCTTTTCTGTATTGTTTTCATGTTATGACAAAGGTGCTGACTGCTGATGAGATAATGCTTAATCCTTGTGTAAGGCAATCTATTTCAGGGAATAACTGAAAGCGCTTGAACATTTGATATATAGCTTCATGTGTGACAGGTTGCTCAAGTTAGGGATTTTGGTAGTGACCAGATATTAAGTATTTCATTATCTGGCCATCTAATACTAATTTACTGGAAAAACAAAAGCAAAAGCCCCAAGATACGATTCACTAGATATTTTAAAAATGTTCATTCTTGTGGAAAGTAAAATACAACATTCAAGCTCATGCACCTATTTTCCAGTTCCAGTACAAGGAAGGCCAAAAACCACATTCACAAAGCTGAGTGTATCTCTTTTCAACACCTTTTTCTCAGAAATAGATGGAAGCAGGGCCGGATTAATAAAGGGGCTATAGGGTCTTAAGCCTTGGGCCCCAGCCTGAAAGGGGGTCCCAGGCTCCAGCTGCTATGGCCTCTGCCAAATCCGCCACCCCGCTAAGCCCCCAGAGCTGGGGGGACCGGGATGCTGAAAAAGCCCCTGTCCTGCTGGTGCTGAGGGAAGGGGTGGGTTCCTGAGCCAGAGAGGCGCTCCCACCCCGCCCCGCCCCTGGGATGGCCCTATTGGCTCAGCTTTTGATGGGGGAGGGGTGGGGGTCAGCTCGTGCTCCCTATGGCCTCTGGAGGTGAGCTGCCCACAGCAGGTAGGTCCCCCTCCCCATTCATAGCCCCCTCCCCCTGCCCGCTCCTCCAACCCGCCAAGCTGTCGTCCCCCCCGGGCTCCTCTGTCCCCCTAGGTCATGCCCCCAGGCTTCCCCAGCCCCCCTGAGCCGCAGACCACCCCACTGCCCCCCCAGCCTACCCAAGCAGTGATGCTCATGGCCCTCTTCCCCAGGGCCTCCTCCAGTTGCATCCTCCCTGAGTCACTCCAGCCCCCACCGAGCAGTGCCAGCCGGGGCCCCTGATTCAGCCCCCCAGCACCACAGTGGAGTGGGGGGACCCAGTAGGATGAGCAGCCCTGGCCCCCCCCAGGCCTTGATCCAGCCCTGGATGGAAGATGGTTAGAAGCAGATAGTTTAGGCATGAAAATGAAACATGCATGAACAACTCTGAACTTTCATTTCATTCAGAAATTCTAGATGCCTAAAACCTATGACCAGAAAAAAGTAGATTGCCTGCATAAGAACATACAACTGTAATGACTGGAGACACGCCCACTTTAGTTGCTTAGAGGCCTCTGTATGGGTTTAGAATAGAAGAAGAAATGCCTTTAACAAGGCTTAGCTGGCCAGACCTTCCAGAGGCAGATGAACCCAGAGGAGTCAATGGCTCTTATGGCTTTTCAAATAAGAATATGAAAATGGACACAAAGGAATTTTAACATTTTGGGTTTCAGTAAGTAGCGTGACACTGCAAAACTTGGTCAGGACATGCCACGTGACAATTATTTTCTTTGTTTAGGCATGAAATGATTGTGTGATTTGATATTCCATGACTGGCTTATCAGCTATCCACTTTAATATGCATACCTATTTTAAAATACAGAAGCTATACAATGGCAGACAACACCCTAGGATGTGTTTAAACATACCAACCTTGATGGGTGTTTCTTTTACATATTCCTCAGAAATGTGTACATGAACTTATGATTTTTTTTTTTTTTGGAGCTCAATTCCTTGCAAAGTATTTCAATATTCTCCGCAAACATTGTAAAAATGACAGAATAGGATTTCTCCATATATTGAGCGAGCACGTAGTAAAAGTAATGGAAGAAATCTTCAGAGGCTTGCGTAATAAGTAGGCTTACTGGAAAGGGCCAGCTGATAGCATACCTGGATAAACAAGTTCTTGAGACATTTCTAGCCTTATTCATGCCATTATTTTTCCTCATGAAGCATCTCATTTTTTTAAAGTCAAGTTCATCTGTCGATCTATACATAGATCCACTGGGCAAAATGATTTTTCAATATTTAGCCTGATGAATTATGTAATCAAACTCTCTGAAAATATAAGCAAGAATATTTGGGGGCTCTTTCCACATATTTATGGACAGTAACCAACCACACAGTATTTCCTTAGCCTTGCCTGACCATCCCTTTCAGAGAAATGATTCACTTCAGGTGAAAGTTCTCATCCTATCATGAACAGGGAGCAGTATTAAGACTTTCATTCCACATGGCTTTAACTAACATAAAAACAGACACATTTTATAATATGACTAGATCATTGTACTGGAAGTAACTTGCCAGACATTCTTGGCTTTGTTATTAATGGCAGCCCAGAAAATTTTACTAAATTTGCAAACACACATATAGAAGAATGTCTCTTTGAATTATGCTGTTTGTGGGGACTAAAACCCTCCACTGGCCCTTTTCAGACCTAGAGGAAAGTCAACTCAAACTTCTAGAGCTTAGACTTTCCCCCCCCGAAGGCTTAAGGTTTGTGTGCATGTTGTACACGTTGCCAGACTGATGCCAGACATTTTTGCATGTTATTACAGTTTTGAACAATGGACTGGATTCATCAAAGGATAAGAGTAGATTTGGGTGATGGAAGGGGGGGGAGAGGGTCTGTGCAGTGTTTAATGAATAAATGCTCCTCCTGAAACTAACAGAATATTCCAAAAGGGGAGTTTTAACAAATGCTTACAGTGATCATTTGTGAACTAATATTTGTAATAAAAATGTGTACTTTATTAGTATATCTAAAGGAATATGACAGAGGTCTGTCCTGGATTTCATGTTAGTTAACATTTTCATTAATTATTTGGATAACTGAGTAGAGATTACATTTATAAAATTTGTGCCTGACTCCAAGTTGGGAGGGGTTGCTGGCATTTTGGAGGACAGAATTAGAATTCAAATTGACCTTGACAACTTGGAAAACTAGCCTGAAATCATCAAGAAGAAATTCATTAAAGCCAAGTGCAAAATATTACACTTACAGAGGAAAAAAAAATCAAATATATAACTAGCTAGTTAGTAGTACTGCAGACAATGATCTGTGGGTCATAGTGGATCAGAAACAGAATATGAGCCAATAATGTAATGCAGATGCAAGAAAAGCTAATATTCTGGGATGTATTAACAGGAGTAACAACAAGAGTCATGTGGCACCTTAAAGAGTAACACATTTCTTTGGGCATAAGCTTTCCTGGGCTCCAAACCACTTCATCAGATGAATGATGAAGAAATGTGTTAGTCTTTAAGGTGCCACAGGACTCTCGTTGTTTTTGCTGTACACAGATTAACATGGCTACTTCGCTGGAAATTAACAGGAGTGTCTTCTGTTAAGACACAGAAGGTGATTTTTGCATTCTACTTGACACTGGTGAGGCCTCACCTGGAGTATTATGTCCAGTTTCGAGCACCAGACTTTAGAAAAAGATATGGACACACTGGAGAGAGTTTATAGGAGAACCACAAAAATAATGAAAGGCTTAGAAAACTTAACCCATGAGGAAACATTTCAAAAAAACTAATGATGTTTACTCTTGAAGAAAGAAGACTGAGGAGGGACGTAACAACAGCCGTCAACATGTTAAGGGATGGCGATCAAATATTCTCCCTGACCATGAAGGTAGGACAAAAATAATGGGCTTAATCTGCAACAAGGGAGATTTAAATTAGGTATTAGGGGAAACTTTCTAACAACAAGGATAGTTAAATACTGCAATAGACTTAAGGGATTTGTGGAACTTCCATGAAAACAATGGAGGGAGCACTGGCTTGAAATAAGTTTTAGATGACTCCAGAAGTAGCTAAACACCATGGCTGACAGAAGTATTAATGGTGACGAAGTATGTGTCTTATAATGTACTCTCTCATCACAACAGTCAAAAAGCAATGGAAAGCCGATAGCTCACTCTTGGCAATTTTCTTACACATGGACAGCATCTAATGAAAGGAAGTAAACAACCTCAACCACCATTCAGTTGGAAAAGGACTTTTCCACAATCTCTCTAGAGCAACTTGTTCTTTGCTTAAAAGCAAAAGGAAAACAAATTAATGCATTTTTTCTAGCATCTTGAAATACGCCACAGTATGCACTGGTTGTTATTTAATATGCTTGTGGCTTAATATAGCTAATGTTTTGCCAGTTGAAGAGACTGATAACTCCATAAATTATTTAAAATTAATTTGCAGGCGAAGGAAAGAGGGAAAGACTCAGAGAGGGGAAGTGGTATGTATCTACGCTGGCAACGTGAGCAGCATTTAGTCTGTTTTTAAAAAAGCATTTTCCTGAAAACACTAGGTTTCCTCCAGGATGTCTTCCTCCTTCACTGAATATCTATGAAATTGAGTGCAGAGAGTAACAAGGTTTATTAGCTGCCCTCATCCATTTGCAGTTTTACAGATCTGTTCTGTTTGCAGAATGAACTAATGGCAACAACAACTACCCAATTTCACTTTAGCTGAACTCTTGAGATGCAGTTTGGTCAAAACTTTGCTTGCCAAACACTGACCAACAACTGTTCCCAGCTGCCAGCGATTACTCACTGTAAGCCTTTAAATACACTAGGCTTCTACCAGTGTTTTTCATGGAATCAACAGTGTTCTGGCTCTTTCTCACTTTTCAAAACATTTTATGTTCCAGAAAGGACAAACAAGCCCCACCTCCTCCCCAAAAGATAGAGTCAACAGCACTTCTGCACTGAGGCAATATCGAACTGACTCAGAAAAATGAAGAACTAATATCCTAGCCACGTACTATTCACAGCTGATTAGAGTTAAAAAAAATAGCTCTTATATTAAGAACTCATGGAGAAATAAAGTTATAGTGCCCCTTACTATATCATACAAATTCTAGGAGAGCAATGGTTTTCAAACTTTCTTCCTCGGGACCCAGTTGAAAAAGAATCATTGACGCCTGTGACCCAACAATTCCATTTTTGAGCAATCCATTCCAGTCTTTTGGCGGCAGCAGCAAGGGGCACCTCAACCCAGTACCTGAAGGCCTGCAACCCAGTCCTGGGTTCCGACCCATGGTTAATGAGTTTGACTGGTGCAGCTAGATCCTCGCTTACCTTTCTGAGTAGTGTGCTTGCCTCCAGACCAAGAAGTTACTCCTCTGCAGAGGTGGCTTTTGGGGTAGGGCAGTAAGGGGCCTCATTGTCTGCTTTACCTACCTTAAAAACTGTGTCTGCCTCAGTTGGCAGCAGGAGGAGCTGGCTTAGGGGGCCGGGCCGTGTGGGGGGAGCTGGGGCTGGAGGAGGGAGGGCAGGGCAGCGAGAGACAGGGTCACAGAGGGGAGCCTCATGGACCTATAGGGGCCCCACAACGGGCCTTCGCCTATGGCCCCCAATAGCCAAAGGCCACCTCTGCTCCTCTGCTGTGTATATGGCACACCCTCCTTCCAATTTGTACATGTACAAGTGTTTGTACACAGAAGACTGACAGATGTACAAACAACTGCGTGCACAGGCAAAGAGGGCATGCACAAATGGGCATGCTCTAACTTTGTGCAGGTTAAATTTTGGCAGCACTTTGAGAATTTGCATCAGGAAAAATAACATGGACAGTTGAAAATGGATTTTTAACAGAATTATATATTATATATTACAGAATGTACAATTCCCAGTGCAGTGTGAATACTAGATATGTACAACAAAGCTTCCCAGCCCTTCTTTACATATGGTTCTTCCAAATCAAAGATTAGTTTAAGGGGTTATTTTCAAATATTGACAACTGCAGAAAAAGCTCTGGAATTTTGTTTTGATGAAAAAGAGGTTACCGTTATTTTCTGGAAATGGAGTGAATCTCTCTCTTGTTCAGAGCAAGAGTCTGAGAAAAACCTTCCTACTACCAATACTATATTGCTTCCCCCATTTGCCATGAGCAGTAATAAACGTTTTTCTGGAAATATTCAGACGAGATGTTAGGACACTGTTAAGAAGAGAAATAAATAATTTTTGTTTGTGGCATATCATCAAGGATAAAGAAAAAAATGAAAATATTTTGTATGTTAATACCTGTTACGTCACACAAGAGGATTATGAGACGTGATAACTTTGCACTAAAACATTTAGTCACTCATTGCAAAAGCACATTGATGAACACTGTATAGTAAACACAGGGCAACTATTTTTCTATTTCATTTTGAATTATAATCCTTTTCATTAGAAGTGAGAGAAGTATGGTTACACTCTCTCAGTATTTCTCAAGAATCCTCTGCTATTTCAGGGCCCGATCCAGCAGCAACAGCAACAACAAAGGAAAAGAAAGCAATAGATAAATAAATAATACATGCAACCTTATGAACTTTCCAAGCCGCAGGTTCTGGTCCTATGGTGAGCTGACCTACCCAAAACAACTCAACAGCAGGGATCTGTGGAACAGTTCAGGTGAAGAAGAGGTCATGCAAATAAGATCCCCACTCCCAAACACTGCAATTTCTTCTGCTACAAATGTTCCTCTCCCTACTCCTTCACAGGCAATAGGCATTATTAATATATACGTATTTTAGCTCAGTTGTCCTTTTCCAACCATTTGCTAACCTAGGGCAATGAAGGGCTTTCTGCTCTGTATTGTGGGTATTAGTGAAGATAGGGTCCTTCCTATCCCCGTCTTCCCATCATGATTTGCTTGAGGGAAGAGAGGAAAATAAGGTGAGATTTTAGCTCAACAGTCATTTGTGCCTTTTGTCCCTGTTGACAGCTTCCAAACAGGAAGGCATCTCTTGACCACAGATCCCTTAAGAAATCTTACTAACAGTCATCATGGACAGAGCTTTCCCTGCATTTTGATGCATCCAGCTCAGTGTTTTCACTCTATTATTACTAGGATACCGAAGGCAATCAGAGTCGAGTCTCATTGCTCTTGCCCTTGGGTGGCCATGGAATGCCTCTAAAGATAGTTGCCAAGGAGGAAAAACTCCTTTGAGAATAGGAGACAGTTGCAGTGATTTCTAGCCCTCATTCAGAGTTGTGTGGACTGGGCATCAGTGTATCAGGGTTTTTTTTAATGTGAATGAGCTCACACGGTGTACCTTCATTTCTGCCTTGATCTCATGTTGTGTCTTTTTAAAGAAAAATTCAGGGGACAGGAGGAGTTTATGGCTAAACTGTCATCTTGTAATAATAGTTCCCTTCATCCAATTCCTGAGAATTTAGCTAGTCATTTACAGGCCTAAGCAAAGTATAATTACCAAGAAGAAATCTATGATGCAAGATACTATACCTTTTTCTTAACTACCAGCAGAAATTCACTTCTGCTGAAGTGCAGACTTCATATGAAACAGTTATGTAAACAAGCGAACAATAAAATAGATAACATGTAACATCATAGGAAGAAAACACTTATTTAAGAGACTCTGGATGGTTAGCTCCTGCTTATTTCTGAAGAATATACTTGCCAAAGATGATTCTACTAAGTCAAATCATAGTACATGTTTCCGGTCCTATGCCGTACATTTCCTTTGCACAACCACATCAACCCTGTGAGGGCTTGTTACCATACTTTGTCTTAATGCTAACAGTAAAGTGTTTTGTAACAACTGTTTAACTTCAGATGAGTAATAAGAAAGAGCAAGTGGAGAGATTTGCTGCTACTTACCAAACCTCTTGTAACCAAAGGACTGCACCTCCTCCTCTTCTGCAAAGTCGTCTATGGAAAGATAGGGGCACAGATTTAGTAATGAGATTAGATACAAATGCACAGAAGTGTCAGAGTAAAATACAACAAGCTACTGAACACTGTATTTGAGATTTTAGTTGACTTTATTATATATTACTTTTCACTAGTATATAAAAATATCACAAACTTTACTCTCGACACTATTAATCTTCCAGCCCAACCTTTGGCTACTATATGATATTTGGATCCTTTTTTCTCCCTGAGTCATTAGCAGAAATCCAGGTGATACGTTATTATCTGAGGGTTGTTCAGGAACTTATTAAATTGATTGTTAGCCGCAGTACAGATCTGAGCAGAAAAAGCCCTCATCACAAAAGGCACTTGGTGTAGGTTTATTGGCAGTTTCAGCAAGGCCAAGAAATAAGTAGACTCTGAAAGTGAACCACCCTTTACACTGGGCAGGAGAGTCCCCTACAAGTCAGGATAGAGAAACATTAGCAAGGCCTTTGGGGCAAGTTTGAACTATTGCTTGCCGGCAGTGTGCTTTTTCTGTGAAGAAAGAGAAGCCTTCAGTTGCTAGGGCTGTCAACCCCATCACCCTTCACAGACCCTAAATTCACTGGAAGGGAGAAACTCATTCAGTCTTGGGCAGCAGAGCTGACAAGCTGATCAAGCTCAAAAAGATAACAGAAATAAAAGTATTTAGTACTTTTCATCTTTACTTTGGCACAAGGAGTAAGAGGTTCATATTCAGTCCTTTATCTTGTCATTAATTTTCATCTCTCCCCCGTCCTTTGGCTAGTAACAGTACAAAAGAAAGGATTGTGACTAACACAAACAACCAATATCACAACTTTTTTTTATTAAAGTGTATGTACATAACATCCCTCCTGCCCTTCATCCGTCTCCCTTGAGACCCAGAACTCATTCAGCAGCTGAAATGCCTAAGTCTGGAGTCCTGGTCCAGTAGCACTTTATCCTGTTCTCCTTCCTATCTCTGAGCACAAAGCAGAGTGGGGCTCCATTGCTAGCTACCAGCACATAAACGGACAGCTGGCAAAGAAGGGATAGCCTAACATGGTATTCCATTTGACTTCCAATTTTCCACTGCTCTGGAGTAGAGCTTCACCCTCTTTCCACATCAACAGCGGCAATGCACCCAGGGGCGTTAAGCTTGGGCATCTGGAGCAGTTCCAAATCTTCACCAAGAGCCCTCCCTAACTTATTCCTTTTGGAGGCTAACACAACTCTCTAGGTGTGTGATCCACAGATTGCCATCACCACCAGGTACACTAACACCTCACCTATATCTTTCCCTAGACAAGTCATAATAGAAAGAAGTAAACAGGAACAGCATCTGGACAGAAGATAACCAGAAAGCTTCAATTAATCAAGTGCAATCACAAAATAGGTACATTATACAGGCCCCCAATAAATCACTGGGCTCACAGCCTCATGAAGATCAGTGCAAAATCTGTGTGCAATAAGCCCTTCATGATTCAATCTCATCGCCAATGAGTCAACCAGCTAGGTCTATATCACAGAAATCTGACTTGATGAGACTGCACCTGACTGCTAGCTTACTTTTTTCCCCATTCTGCACTCCAGGATATATACTACACAGCCAGCCCTAGGGAGGACAAATCTGAAGGTGAAGTATAGTCATTCGTTTCCCTTTCAGGTTTAAGGTCAGGAAAAGCTCACTCCAGTCAAAAGCCTTTGAATGCATACACTTACTCTTGCCCAGAGACAAGACTAACCTAAAGCTACTGCTAATCTATTAATTCTAAGGCTCCCGGAAGACCTGATGGAGACATAGCCTGACATGGTGATGACATTCACAGACTTTATCAACTTGCAGGGCTTTAACATTCACACTGATGGTGCCACTGATGGGACAGCTCACAACCTCCTATCCAAACTCATCCCCTTACATTTCTTACAGATAGTGCCCACCTATCACACCGCTGTTTATGCCCTATACTGGCTCCTGAGTTAGAGTCCTATGTATGAAATGGAAAAATTTGTTGCAGCTTCCTGGAACCCTTGCTGCTTTTCAAGGCAACAAGAAACCACGATTGTCTTCTCCAACATCTCCAGAAGCCTGAGAAGTTTCAAAACTGATAGATTGAAAACTCTAGCCAATAAAGAAGCAAATTTCAAGAGCTAATAAATCAAAATGACCACAAATCAGTCAACATTTAGCTTCCTCATGCACTGCAACAGAGCTCATTCACTACCCAGAGTGTCAGGAAACACTGCTGTTCCTGTGTGCAAGAAAGAGCTTGCATATAGCATGGGCTTTAGCTCAGGACAGAACTTATTTCTCTATCCCGTGGACACACAAACATGTCCCCTGTAACTTAAGATTACAATCTTGGCTTCATGTTTGACTTTCCACTTTGAACCACACAGCCAGGCCGTGTCTAAATCTTGCCACTTCTTCCTATACAACATCTTTAAGATCCCATCATTCTTCTCTGCCCATAGTGCCAAAGTCTTCTGCAAGCCCTCATTATCTTGCGCTTTGATTATTATAATCTCCTCTTCTATAGCGTCAATGCCCACAACAGCATCTCTCTCAAATCCATTCTAAGCGCTGCTGCTAAGATCATCATCTTTGACTTGTCACTGGGAACAGACTTTGATTGTGTTGAATTAAGCCGTCAGAGAACTCTTGGAAGAAACAGAAAATTAGAAGTGACAGTCTAAGAGCTCCTGTGTCTACCCTGCACAGTAAAATTTAAGATGCTCTTTCTTGTATTAATTAATAATTTAAATGGGCAGGTGGATGAGGCTGAAAACACAGCTCAGAAGAGAGGGAACTCACTGTTTCAGATTTACTATATCTAGAATAATTCATAAAATTATAAATATTTCTTCCCCCCATTTTAAAAAAAGTTCTCCTGGAAAGACATATGACTCAGATCCAAAAGGACCAATGGTAAGGAATGTTCCTACTTTCTGGGATTTGTTAATGTGGGAGCTCGTCCAGGATCCCTGAGTCAGTACCCTTCACAAGCATGTTTTGAGGGTTCCATTAAGTTGAGAAAATCATTTTGATACATTTTGAGGACATCAAAGTTTGTGTGATGGCTAATATGCCAGGTTTATTGAGTCTTGGTTCAGCAGCCCCAAGTCTGTGGGCTGGGACTGTGCTCAATGAGTGAACAAGGCCCTGGGGCAAGCATTGGAAAAGGTTGTGCTGTTCCATGCTATATCAGGCTCCTGTTGTAAGTTAAGTTTATTTGCTGAAAGTGCCATCCTAATAGCTGGAGAAGCGGTGTTTGAACCCTGGTTGGAACACACCACTGAAATGCTGCAGGAGAGGGTAGTACCAGATGCAGAAAAGCGAAGATGTCTAGTAGAGAGCCCTGCATCAAACATGATTCATGCCCTGAAGCTCACCAGCCCTCAAATCTTTGTGAAAGACTGCCTAGAGGAGTGCAGAGAGCTCTGAGGACATTTACTGTAAGTTCCTTAAGTCCCATCAGCAAAGGCACAAAAAGGTTTCAGCTTATAAACAGAAACTGGAGAAACTGTGTCAGAGAGCTGGATGAAGCGAGAGCTGTTTGCAGCGGGACTTGTCAGGAGTCAGAGGCCCATGAAAGGATTCATGGCTGTGTCACAGAAACTCTGAGTCTTGCCCCCAAAAGTGTGCCACATGCCTCAATGAACTATATGGTGTTGGACCAATCTGTGTTGCCCATACCCAATGCTGCTGACTGGCAAAAAACCTTACTGCAAGACAGTGACATTTGTAACACACTACTTGCAAAAAGGGACAACACCACAGTGGAGATGTACACACTGAAATGTTCCTCCCACCGATGCAACTCCCCTGCTATGCTGACAGAATAAAACTACCTTAACAAGACATCTAGGGCTTACGTCAGAGTAATTAAGGCGACAGTATCAATGTAGATACTGAGTTTCCTAACATCAGCTGTCATTCTTGTCAATTTCAAATTGATAAGAAAGCTAGGCAGGTAGAGCCCACTACCCCCCATCCTGGCTGGGAGTGAGGCAAGAAACCTGGGCAGCTAAACTCTGTTCCTGGTGGGGAACAGGAAGTGGGGGCGGGATCAGCCCACCAGGAGCCTGTGGGGAAGACATGGTTCTGGCAAGGAGTTGCCATGTAGCTGAGACTGGGCACTCAGCTCCCAACACTGTGCCTCTTAGGTCTGCGGAAGTGTTCCTGGTGAGGACACACACCACTGACTCAATCACGGAGGGCAGCATAGACATCAGCCACCACAGTAGTTAATACAGTGGCTGTAAACTGACCTAACATAGATTGACTTATCTTTCAAGTGAACACAAGGCTTTAATCATTTTTGTTGCCCTTCTCTGCATCTTTTAAAATACTAATAAACTTTTCTGAGATGGGGCAACCAGAACTGAACATAGTATTCAAGTGTTGGTGTATCGTCAATTTGTACAGTGGCATTATGATATTTTCTGTCTTATTATCTATTCCTTTCCTAATGATTTCTAACAGTCTCTTAACTTTTCTGACTGCCACCATACATTGAGTAGATGTTTTCAGAGATTTGTCCGTGATTCCAAGATCTTTTTTGCAGCAGTAACAACTAATTTACACCCCATCCTTTTGTAGCTAATTTAGTCACATGTAATAAAGATTCAGCAGGTCAGATTGGTCCTTCACTGACACCTATTCACAGATGTTACCAATTGAAAATTAGCAAACAAGTCATTTAATGACACATAAGAAACAGAACTTCCCTCTCCCTTTCTTCCCTGTTTTAGCTCTCAAGAGCCAATAGGAGTTAAAAGTAATAAAATATATTTTTGTCATTAAGCAGATTTGAGTCTGAATATATAAAAATAGCTAGTTGAGCAAGAAGATTCAATGTATATGATTGCTTTTCTGAGGAAAAGCTAACTTTAGTATAGGAGAATGGAAAGTGCTGAAAAATCCATAAATTTATGGGTGACACCCAGTTAATTTGGTATGCCTGTTTGCTGAAAGTCCCACCTCCTTCCCCAAAACACTAGATGTACTATACAGGTCATTTCATTACTCATGTTTTGCTCAACAGCATTTTCAGAGATTTATTTAAATTTCTTTGGACCATTGGCTTTTTTATTTGTGCAACATAGAGCACTGTGATTTATTGAAGACTACCGTTTTTCTTTGCTTGGAGGTAAAATGAGTTTATAATGCTCATATGAAATCTCTTAATTATGATGCATGTTCATGGTGTTTTAAACTTAAAGCATAAAACCACTTCTGTCAACAAATCTCTTTGCTTTCTTTACATTAAAGTATGAAGACTAAGGGCATGTACACATGATCACTTTATCCCACATTAACAGTCATTACCGCGCGATAACAACAACGGCGTACACACGTGTAATAGGGCTCTTGCGCGTCAACAGCCCAGTTGTAGCGCAATAGAAAAACCACCTCGATGAGGGTGGTAGCAGTTAACGTGGAACAGTTGTTGCGCCTTTCGACTCGTGTGTACGCTTACCGCGCAATGATTGGCCTCCGGAAGTGTCCCAGCATTCCAAAGTCGTTCTCTCTGGTCTTCCCCCCACCCGCTCTGTGGCCGTTACGAAACAGTCAGTCCCCGCCCTGTTTCGATTCCCGGGATTTTCGAATTTCTCGTCTGTTTCACTTCCTGTTCTCTTCCTCGTGGAGTGGAGTGCAGCTCTGATCTTCACTAGCAATGGCGGCCCATCGTGGAAGACGCGCACCCATTTGGAGCACGGCAGAGGTGCTGGACCTGATCAGCATCTGGGGAGAGTCTGCTGTGCAGGCGCAGCTACGCGGCAGCAGGCGAAATTTCACACATATGGCATAATTTCTCGGCCATGTCCGAGAGAGGTTATGAGAGAGACACTGTGCAGTGCAGATCAAAGGTGAAGGAGCTAAGAATAACCTATCACCGAGCGAAGGAGGCAAACCGGCGTTCAGGATCAGCACCTGCTACATTCAGGTTTTACAAGGAAATTGAAGCCATCCTTAGCAGGGACCCCACAACAACCGCCAAGAATCCTGTGGACACATCGGTCCCCCCTCATCCAGTGAATGCCGGACCCGAGCAGGATGAGGACATGATCGATGAGGAGGAGGAGATGGAGGATGACCTGGAGGAGAGCGCAACAGCGTGTAGCCAGGAGCTCTTCTGCATCCCCGCTGAGATGTCCTACCCAAGACATCAATTGCAGCGTGTCCTCTGAGGCGGCAGAAGGGGGTTCAGGTAAGTTTCTCTTCCGTGCAGCTATGGCTCCTGCTAAAAAATCACTGTCCGGGGTGGGGCGGGGGTGCTTGCTGTCTCGGTCCCCACTGTGCACGCTCTTTACTATGCATTCATTAGAAGTGCATCAACACAAGCACTGATTGTCAAAAAATCATCTGTATTTAGGTCACTAAAGGTTTCCTCGATGTACCGCCAGAGCCTCCTACTCAGGTTAGATGGGATAGCGTCTGTGTCTACGCTCCCGTATAAGGATACTCGTCCTCGCCAGCTACAAAGCACAGCCCTGGGAACCATGGCAGCACACAAGGCAGCAGTATACGGTCCCGGCTGGCATCCGGTGGCATGTAGGATATGTATTCTAGCTGGCAGGGGCACTCTGAGGAGAGAGATATCGGGTTCCATCTGTGTGCCCTGTGCAGAATGTTAGCCCCCAGTAAGGTTTCTATTAGGACGTACCTTGTCCGCTTCAGCAAAGCATAGGATGTTGACTGCCCTGTACCTTCCAGTGGAATGTGCTACTGGAAGGTTACATTGGTTATCTAGGCTATTATTCTTTTTTTTATTAGATTCGACCTTCACAAGGCCAGTGTCTATCCCAGCTGACCGCATGAGAAACATTCGGTGGTGTGCTCGAAGAAACAGGGAGGATATGTTTCAGGAGCTGCTGAAAGCAACACAGGAATCCGCAAAGGAGAATCGAGCCTGGAGAGAGGAATCCCAACAGAGGAGGCAGAAACATAGGGACGAACTGATAAGCGTCATGAAGGAGCACACAGAACTGCTCAAGAGCATGATTGCTTTGCAGTCCCAGGCGATTAATGTCCGGGCTCCACTCCAGACAGTTCAGCCGTGTCTGCCTCCCACTACCCGTAGTCCCTCAAAGCATTTCTTTGAAGGCCACCCATCCCCCTGGTATACTGCAACATCCAGTCCCTCACAGAGCTACTTTTTAGAGACCCGCAGCTACACCCACCTGTAAACCCTCCAAACGCCCCCAACCACCACCACCCCTCTTTTATTTTTTAATAAAAACAGTAACAAAAAATTTGAAGACTGGCTTTATTTGTACACAGCACAGTGTAAATCTCATAAGGTGCACTTGATGCGTCCTTGAAGGAAACTACGGGAGGGCATCATTGAAATGCTCCCTGAGTGCCTCCCTTATGCGAGCAGCTCCTCGGTGGGCCCCCCTAATATTCCTAGTGGCTGGCTGTTCGTATGTTGCCTCTAGGCGCTGTGCCTCCATAGCCCACCCCGGGGAAAACTTTTCTCCCCTATTTTCACAAATGTTATGAAGCACACAGCACGCCGCAATCACAGCAGGGATGTTGTCCTCGTCCAAGTCCAGCCTCCTATACAAAAAGCGCCAGTGCCCTTTTAAGCGGCTGAAGGCACACTCCACAGTCATTCTTCAGCGGCTCAATCTGTAATTGAACCGCTCCTTGCTGCGATCCAGGTTCCCGATGTACGGCTTCATGAGCCATGGCATCAGTGGGTATGCTGGGTCTCC
>ML685766.1:16897329-16931614 GCA_007922175.1 Pelusios castaneus
AAATTGACATATTTGACAGCTCCAGTGTCCCAGAGTGGCCTGGATTGGCACTCTGGGACATTTCCGGAGGCTGTCTATTGCGCAAAATGAGTACACACGAGCATTACCGCGGAATGCTACCACTCTGGTTTTGAGTGGTTTAACTGTTGTGCGGCAAGAGGGTGTTGCCGCGCAACAGAGAAATTGATCGTGTGTACTCAATTGGCTTTATTGCGTGGTAAGGAGCCTTACCACGCAATAAAGTGATCGTGTGTACATACCCTAAGATTAGAAAGTGTATTTCTTTGTGAGCAAAATGAATAATGGGACAAATTCATCAATCTTCACATTTGGCCTTCCATTACTAAAGGTGAAAATATAAACCGACTTTTTAAAAAATAAGGAACAATAATTGTAGTTGTGTATGTAACAATACCTTGCAATTAAATTAGAGAGGAGGTTGAATTAAAGCACTACTCTTTCAGGGGTGGTGGGAGGAAAAGTCAACCAGGGACATGAATCTGAACTAAGGCTTTTCTCTAAGTTAGAGTGTTAAAATGAAAGTTGAGAAACAAATAGGCAAATATAATCCAGAGGTGAGGCTAACACCTTCCCCTAGGCCTTAATCCACTATGATGAGTATTGTACTAATTAGGTACAAGCAGCTGTGTTAAGAACAGAGAGATGAATTCCAAGTTTGCCAATTCTGGAGGATAAACTCCCCCAAAATTGGTGTTTTCTCAAAACCCTTGTTCCTGGAGTCATGTGTCTACAGAAGAACCTCAGTGTTCATAAAAAAAACAAAAAAAACAAAAAAAAAACAGTTTCTAGCCCTCCTGGTTACAGAGGAAAATACATAAATGTGACTTCAATGTACCCTAAAGACTCAAAACAAAATCAGAAAGCAAATGAAAAGAATCCAAAAAGATACTGTTTGTTTAAATCTCATTATTTTAAAGTCAGTCTCAGGAAATTTGGAGGGCCTGCCTCATGATTTAGGAGTATATGGTGGTAGCAATACTTAAATTCTGTTCACTTGCATCTTTGCAATCTCAATGATTGCAGTAGGGCTATCCAGTAAGATCTGCAGAGTGAAAGCCTTAATTTTGAAGTTTATGGATGATGTTTAACTTAGATCTTTTTCATTTTCAGAGAACTTTGGGGCAGTAAGGAAAACATTACCTCCTTTTTAAGAAAAGTGACACTTACAGAGGGCATATTTCTCTTTAAATAATAAAACTGAACTTGCTATTGTGACATTCAGGTACCCACAGTATCCTGCCTCCCACCTAGTTTGAAGAGGAACTACGGTAACTCCCTACCAGTGCAGAAGAGGGCAGCCATAATTCAACTCAGAGTCTGACACCTAAAAGGATGGGGCTCAGGACACTCCAATTTTGGAGCTACTAGGACAGCTAAGGGAATGTCACATCGCTCACACATCCTCAGGTGTGGCAGCACTTTTTTGTATGAGCTTGGTTAGATTCTTTAAAAAACATGAAATGCTTCATAAGTAGCAGATTGGCTGTTATCGCTAATATCCTATGGAAATCCCAACAAGATTGCTGCTCAGAACTTTGGAACAAACAAAAAAGGAGAGACCGACACTGAGTCTAGTACATGCTGGGACAAGACTTCGGGTGTTTAGACAATGCTATGCTCACATAATCAATACAGCTCACAGTCATCTATTCCATTGCTTAATATCGATGCTTTGACTTTACACAGCTCCCAGTTTTTAGTGAATAGAATTAGCGAGTGAATCTAGAATAAAGAAGAAAAGAAAAATCTAAGAGTTCTGACCCAAGCAAAGCTTCTATTAGCTTCTCTGCTTGAAGGATCTATAAAAACTTGGATTTCAGATAGAGAAGAAAGGTGTTTATTGTTGTGAAGTTTTAAAAGTAACTAGCCAGCAGTATTTAAACGTACAGAAGAGAAAGATCAAATCAGAAAAATGAAGGAACCTACTGAGAGATATTTTTCTATCAGTGACATAGGTACATCCTTGTATTTCTACACAAGAAACTTGGTGCTCAGTCCTGAACCACTGAAGACAATGCAAGTTTTGTAGTTGGAATGAGATGAGAATTGGATGGGAAATAGGATAAGACCTTTATTGGGAAATCAATGGAAAGCAAGGACTCAGATTCAAAAATTTTGCAACATTGCCAGCAACCACACCTCACCAGGTTCTGATGGCAAATTCTGGTAACACTTCAGATATAAATTGCTATTGTCACATTTTTCATAAATATAGTTAGAAAGTTAACTAAGTTACAGCACACTGCTTACAGGGAGAGGAAATAATCAGGCAATTCAACAGGGGGTAAACAACTAACAGAGGGAGTTAATTTAATTTAAAACAAATTAGATTGTGGTTTGATTAATTTACTGGAGGCAAAGTAAAAATCTGATTAGCAGAACTGTGCAATTTCTGCTTCCTTGTTTTAGAATCTTGAATATGTAAATCATGGGCCACTTGTGACTCTGAACTCCAAAACGATTTGAGCTAGAGTCATAAAGGACGCCAAACCCACCCTAGTCATATAACCCATAACCACTCCACTTTTTTCTCCTTTCACTGGCAGTGAGCCAGATCTGTGGGTTGTTTAGGTCCAATATGATTTTAGTGGAATTGTTACAATTTTACTACTGTGTTTTATGGATGTCATTCTTGGCATCCAGGATGTGTTATGGAAAGCAGCTAATGAGCATGTCCAGCTGCCACTTCTCAAAAGCAAACAGCTCGGCGATTTAAATATATTTAACTAATGAAGCACACTAGTACTCAGTAAATAATATTGAGGAGCTGAAATGCTTTTGGACCAAATGTAGACTTTTAAAAACACTCGATAGACATTGAAAACACTTCTACACAACAAGTGTACCGCAAGGGTAGGTTGGAACTTGGTTTAAGCCTTTTAAGTTAAACTGAATTTAAAAATAAAATTCCCTCCCTCACAGATTTCAACACTAAATAAATAAAGGAACAATGAAGAGATCAGGACTGAAAATTGTTATGCCAAGTGTCAGCTGAGATTTGAGCAGCTAATTTATAAACCCCTGAAAAGTGGACTTAAATCATATTAGAACTCACTCATAAACACTGCTTTGGGAACTCACATCCACCATATTTCCTTTAAAATAATTTTTTCTGTAATGCCCCTTTTCAAAGAGCTTTAATGGTTTTGGCTCTAACTTAATGGAATGGTATATAACCTTATTCAATGCTCTAAAATGTACTTCACCCTTAACAAGATTTTTTTATTCTATTTTAAAAGATGCTGCATTGATAATGCAGGGCTGAGAGTCTGTTTATCTACAGGAGAGAGACAGTCCATTCAATGATAAAGCAAGGTTCCTTCAGAATTTTATTCCAGTGTGTGCCACACCCAGTCAGTAAGTACCATTTCTAGTGGCAAAAAGTATTTATTGACTCTTGGGCCTTTTTGTTAAAGATGCAAACTTGCATGATAGTATATTTCTGTAATGCTAACATCTGTGAACAAAGAGGATGGACACAACTAATTACCGCATTACAGGTTGCTGAATAGACATCAGATGCATACATACTTGTGGTGACTCTTAACTAAGCCCAGATCCTCAAAGATCATTGTAGTGAGTGTTAGGCAACCTAAATACTGTTGAAAACCTAAACCCTAGTCAGAGATGAAACTGAGCCATCAGGAATAGAGACAAATAGCTGCAACAGGGACTTCTGGGTTGCTGGTGGCGTTATCCATGTTCAGCTGGTTTTCATAGCTATATGTTATCTTCCCCGTACCCATTAGCTATTCCCTCCATTCCCTCTTCTGCAGACTCTTCATTTCAGCCTTATTCCATCTGTTCTTCCACGCTCCCTTTCCCTCCCTCATTCTTCTTGCTACCTCGCTTCAATATTCCTCTTTCCCTTTGTCTCTGTTTAGCTACTCCTCTCCCAACAAAACCCCATCTAAAATTAGAAATATCAGCATCGGCAAAATCATGGAACTAACATGCCATTTTCAGACAAACCGTTCATTCTGCTCATATCTTATAGTCTTTCTCCCTAGACCTTTGGCTGACTTGCTTCTTTAGATTTTAAGCTGATTGGGGCAGGGACTGTCCCTTTTTCTATACCAGTACAGTGGCTGGGTCATTGGAGCCTTGGCACCACATAATTAATCATGATAAATAGATCAGGCTCAATAGCTCATTCCTAATTCTCTGAGTCATCTCGTCCTTCAAGATGCCGTCCCTCATTTGTCTAACAAATGCAGATAATTCTCTTTTGTTAAGTAAAACTTCTAGTGGGATTTCTTTTTTTCTTTAGGTGATCCATCCACAATCACATGTCAAAAAAGACAGATCAAGGCCATTAGTTTGACTTTTATATAATGAAGTCTGTGGAATACTTCTCGTAAACCAAACAGCTTCTTTGCCTATCGGCGCAATATGTTATTCAGTGCAGAGACTAGAAGCTGCTACAGTGCAGTGTCAAAGTCTGAAGCTAACAATTAGAAACTAATGCTTGAATTTTAAATGAATTTGTATTTCAGAACAACAATTTGACAACAGATCTAAGTTCTATTAATGAACTGAAAACTATCCCTTTTCTACTTGCAGTTTATAGGAGCCATTAAACCAGGCCTCGATAAATCAATGTTTCTGGTTGCCATGGTGACCAGTTTTAGCAGCTTGTCACCTAGCTTCCCTGCAGAAATGGAATGGAGGAACACCCTCTGGCAACCAAAAGGAAAAAAAAAAAAAAAATCACTGGCACCTAGCTGTGAGCCAATTTTGTCTACCCCTGAATCAAACAATGTTAACGCATGGGCTATACTTTCCTGAATGATATATTGCTATACTACTTCCATAATTCATACAGTTTGTTTCCCTGTCATTTCTCAGTCTTCACCTCTAATTTATAAACCAAAATAGGTCGTAATGGTAAAAGGGCCAGGTTAATCCCTAAAAGAATTCATGTTACATCTAGTCCACGCTTATATAAATGCTACATTTAACATACTAAGGAGATCATTACAGTTCCAGTGCCTGGTAGATACTTTTGGGGGTTGGTGGGGGGGATTAAATTTCATTCTATTGGTCACATCTGCTTCTTCAAGGCAGAACTCCGGATCAAATCATCCTTGGCTTCTCCCATGATGACTGGACACCTGTATTTTGGAGTATTTTTAAAATCAATTTTTGTATCTATCCAATCTTCCAGCTATCTTTAATTATAATTATTTCATGTTCCCCCTTGTTTCATCATGCATAGCCATACACACTGGGGACTGTACCTCCGTGCATGACTGCATGTTTTCCTCCTTATTTTACAACTTAAACAAGCAGTGATATGTGGACCTTTGTTGATTTTGCTCTTACAGCGCAGATCTAAACAAATAGAGCTAAGGAATCATAACAAACAATAGGCCAAATTCTGCTTTCAATGATACCAGTATACCAGTCAGTCAAGAATAATTCCACTGACTCCTGTGCAAATGAAAAAACAAAAAACCTCAAACCCCAGTGGAGCCAAATTCTAAATCCCTGCTCACTCTGCATTGCACAGAACCCTGAGTATGCCTCATAGTGTCAGTTACAGCTTTGCGTGCCTAGGGAAAATAGAATATTGAGACTCACCACACACAATTCTAATTAATTCTAAAAATCCTATGTGGTAATAAATTTAAATGCTAAATATTTAATACGACTTGTATACAGTATATTTCTTATCTGCATTATATTTATGTTCTTCCTCTTTTTCCAGTCTCATGACTCTATGCCTTCTTGCATGCTGCCAAATGAGAATACCCTCCCAGTTCATCTTTGCAAGACCTGCCACCCCCCGTCTTGTAAGAAACTTCAAAACCCCTTCTATTCTGCCAGCCCATTCCAGCTAGAATGACCATATAATGCAAAGCTCTGTTTGTTCTGCATTATTTCATATATTTATTGTACCTGCTCATGTCTTTAGATTGCTAGAGCTGTGTCCTGTTACAGGTGCAGCACAAGGAGCTCATTGTACATGCATGCCTGGTATATTTATGGCACTACACACATACACTAATCTAAATGATAAGATTCCAGTCTCTCTGAAACCTAGAATGTCTGTTGAGTCTGTGTTAAGCGATGGAAACCGGTACAAGCTTGGTTGGGAGCTCTTTTTGTTCAGAATATCACCCGGTTGAATCATCACTAGGATTTGAGATCTGTTACTGTCCAGTTTTTAAGCCATTTTGACTTTACAAATTACATTCATCCCACAGCACAGGCTTTCAACTACAGTAAGCCAAGAGACCTAAACTATTGTGATATCAGAGGTAAGTCAACCGATTACCACTATTACTCTACAGCTACTTTGCATTCAACAATTTCATTGGTTGTATAAGGGAGCCTACACAGATCCTGCATTACTAAGCCCAACTGTCTTTAATTTTTTAAGAAATCAGTTCTGTCATGAGAGTGACTGTGGGGAGAAAGTTGAAATTTGGCAGGGAAATAGTAATATAGGAGATAATAGAGGAGAATTCTTTGATTGTTGAAAATACATCTCTATACAATGATTGGCTGCATTCTGTGCGCACGCATCCCAACTTTTGGTGCTCATTTAAATTTTTTTTAAAAAAAAAGCTTTGCCCATTAAAGGTGTCATGGCTCTGTGTAGGATCATAAACAGGAGTGATTGTAGCTATAGGAGCCATACCTCATTCGCTGTCCAGTAATGTGCAACTTGATTAAAGCAAAGGGTGCGCATAATTTTGGCTCATTGAAAACTTTACGTAACAAGTTTCCTCTAAGGCAAGCCAATGCGCACTAATGAAGAACAGTTCTGAAGAAACAGTTCTTCCAGCTTCATCCCTGACGTAACTTCTGATTTCAGTGAAGCTACACCAGAGATTAATCTGGGCATATGCTTAATTGAATGTGTGGTTTTTAATATAAGAGGACACTTTCCATGGGGCAGGGGCCGCAGGCACTCTGGTCATATACTTTTCTAAAATAATATATCAGACATTCCTCACCCCTACTGAAGACCTCTGATGCATAGTCCAATGGTCTTCAACCTGGGCAATACCGCCCACTAGTGGGCGTTTTGTGATTTTTGGTGGGCGCTACAAACAATTAATTTAATGACAGTAGCAATTTATAAAAAGTAACAATTTATGTAGGTGGGTGGTAAAATTACTGCAAATGTGAAAATATTGAAAAACTGGGCACTGAGCCAAAAAAGGTTGAAGACCACTGCCATAGTCCATTGTATATCAAACATGCAGACTTCAAGAAAGTGATATGAGAAGTACATGGTAAGCCATATTTACATAACACATTACTATATTTGACATCAGAATAATTGTGATAGAAGTATAGTGCCTACTGATGCATCTGAAACTAAGAAGTTCAGAAATATGAAGTTCAACATTCAGTTTTAATGGCATTTTCTTTCCCCATGTTAAATTAGATCCAATGGTTTTGAATTCGTGTTGTTGTCTGAATACATGAAAGTTGTTTTCCATCTGTTGCCTAGACAACAAGTACTGCTTCATAACACACAAAATATCTGAAACTTTAAAAACGGAGAAGTAGTATTAGGTAAAGATACAAGTAACCCTGAAGCAGTCAAATCCCTTTATAAATAATGTGACAATTATAAAGCAAGTAAGTTTATGAACTCGGTTTCATTTAATGGAAATGAATCTGGCAGTAAACTAAACATATATTTCAATTTATTTTACTGATTTAAGACACAACACATTAAGAATTCAAGCAATGGAAAATATAATTTATTCCTTACAAATATCTAATGATGTAATTATTTTGATATTGTTCTGTTCTCCAGAGAGGGTAGATACGGGAACAGAGACAGCTGTTTACTGCATTCAACAGATTAACTGTGTGTTATTCATGAGGAAACCATGTGATTGCACAAGGTTCAAAAGCTGTAACCTTATTACAAGCACCAGGTTTAAATGGAGAATGTGGAAAGCCAAATATGTACGTTAAAGAGGCAAGAAGAAAATATAGAGCCTAAATTTACTTTGGCAGTAGTTAGGACTTCCATAACTCTTGCAGTACCAGTTGATTTGATGTCTTGGTTGAAGGATGTTTTCTATTAACACTATAATTTAAATATTTTAGTTTACAAGGCTTTGGTTTCTATTGTTCTGAATTGGTTTCTATTGTTCTGAAAATTTTTTTTTTTAAATCAAGCAGTTGTGAAACTTCTTAAAGAAACATAGTGGTTAGGGACTCAAAAGGAGTGTGAAGTATTTCAATATCACTGCGTTTTTGGAGCAACCAGCACTAATTTGTAAAAGCCGTAATGCCTTCTCTCAGAGTGCCATTTCTGCCCTGATCAGAGACAAGCGATGGCCACAAGTCATATCGCTCAAATAGTGTATCCATTAAAATCAGTGTCAAAACTCCTGTTAGCTTCAATGGGTGGAGGATCCTGTTCAAGGTAGCATTCAGCAAGATAAGGCATAATAGAATAATGCTCCTTTAACTTTACCTTCCACCGACCTAAAAAAGAGACAGCTAGAAAATAAGTGAGCACAGCCTTAATGCCAAAATGAGAAGAAACTCTAAATTAAAGTAAATTAAAAACCGTATTGTTTTAAATTTACTGGATTTCCACTGTTTAGCTTTAGGAGTCTGGTGGCACTTTTAAAGACTAACAAATTTATTTATCGCATGAGCTTTCGTGAGAGAAAATCCCACTTCATCAGATGTTGGCAGATGGAGAAATACAGATGAATGAGAGGAAAATAAATGCAGGGAACTGTAAGTCATAGGATTAGATCAAACTGCTACAGCAAATCACTTCCCTGCATTTATTTTCCTGCCATTCATCTGTATTTCTCCATCTTCAAACGTCTGACGAAGTGGGATTTTCTCTCATGAAAGCTCATGCGATAAATACATTTGTTTGTCTTTAAAAGTGCCACCAGACTCCTTGTTTGTTTTGCTGACATAGACTACCACAGCTACCCTTTTGGAAGCTTTGTTTCTGCCATTTGAAATCTGCCAGTGAAAGGTGCTATATAAGAGACAGGTATTATGTTGAGAATGATTACATTAATGATGCTAACAGGAAAGCAGTGATCAGACTGTTGGTACTTGTGCCCTATAAATAAAAAGTATTAATATATAATTGTTAATAAACTGCAGGCTCCCCTAGAGACACCTTGTCACAATGCCAAAAGTTATTTAAAGTAGTGTGTGTGGGCTCACAAAAAAACCCCAAAACAACCATACTCCGCCCTGTAGGCAGCTACTCTGGCATGTGAATAAATGATCACATCACTTGGTGTACTACGCTCTGGAAACTAAGTGTAACTATCATGATGTTACTGGCTTGTTGACATCTAGAATCAAACTGCACAATCCAGGTTTTAAACCAGTGCCCAGCTGCAGGCTTCCCGATATTTTTAAACGTTTATTTTTGTCTCTGAAGAAAAACTGAACTTGAAGCTTGCAAACTCATAAGGAATTCTTCGACGATCCCTAGTGTTCTTTGATGCTTTCATTGTAACTCTTCCTCAGAGTGTAGGGTTCTACACTTTGCTCTAAGGCTCTCCATTTTCATAAACAAGAGAGCTTCTTGCAAAGCCCTAGGCCATCTTTATTAGATTAGAACTAGAAGCAATTTGTGTATTTGATTTTAAAAGTGTACTATCTGGTATCACTGGGTCACAACATCATAGGCCACCCGGTGTGTTAATGAACAGAGTCCTGTGGCATTTTTAAAGACTAACAGATTTATTTATCACATGCGTTTTTGTAGGAGAAAATCCCTCTTTGTCAGATGCTTTGAAGATGGGGAACTTACAGAATGGGAGGAAAATAAATAAATTAATTTTATTTTCCTCCTATTCTGTAAATTCCCATCTTTAAAGCATCTGACGAAGTGGGATTTTCTCCCACAAAAACTCATGCAATAAATAAATCTGTTAAGTCTTTAAAAGTGCCACAGGACTCTGCCTGTTTCTCTGCAAGAGACTAACACGCTACTCCTTTGGAACTGGTGTGTTAATGTAAAAGTAGCGGAGTTTCACCCATTAAGGGTGTGTGTATGGGGGGGGGACGGACAACGACGACTTTAAGTTTCAGCTTTAACAGATGCAAAGCAAAAGACCAAATATTTTCCAGTCAGTGGATCTTGGGGTGAAGGATGCCAAATACATTTCACAAGCCAGTTAAACCTCCACTGGCACCTAATCATTGCCAGATGTTTCAAAGCAACACCACGAACATCACGAAATACCGGCCAAGAGAGAAAAAGCTGCTCAGTTTGAAAAACTCCAGCGAGGGGAGGAAAAGGAGAAAACTAAAAGATAGGTGGTCAGGAAATGTGTACTGGGGAGAGCAGACAGGAACGGGAGGGCGAACGCTCCCCTCTCCTGAACAGATTTGTTTCCAATCCACACATCTGAAGCAGAACTCCGTAAACAACTTCTTAGGGACCCGAGCTTTCTTCCGAAACCCAGCCAGGGCAGCTTTCTTCAGCTGCGGAAAGAGGAGCCGGGGCGATCCGCCACCCCGGCCCCATCTCCCTCCCTCTGGCCAATTGTTTGCCAACCCCCACAAGCGGCTGTCCGCGGGCAGGTATCTCCCAGCACAGCGGCCCCACGTTGGATCCCTACCTTTCATGGTGGCAGGTCACATAGGAAACCCTCGGAGCCTGTGCAGATGAAGTTTGCTCCTGGCGCTGGGCTCCCTCACTGCACTTCCATGCTGGGCGCCCGGGGACAGGCGCCTCTCGCTCTGCCTCTGCCTCGGGACCTGGCCTCTCCTGCGCTCAGCCCCGCCCCGCCCCGCCGGCCGGCTCAGCTGGGAGTGGGAAGAGAGAGAATCACTCAGCAGCTGGCGGTCGTGTGGCCACCTCGCCTGCTCCCCCCTTTGGGCTGGCCGGCAATCCCACAGTAAAGGGGGGGGCGGGGGGGAGAGGAGGGGAAAACCTTCCAAGGAAGCTCTCCCAGCACCTCCCGAAATGGCCCCACAGGAGCGAATGGCTGAGTCCTCAGCCACCCCTGACCACTTTTCTATGGGGTCTCTGGGGGTGCATCTGCACTTACAAGTTAGATCAATTTAAGTCGGCCTAAAGTACTCCACATCCACACTGGGCTTTCCTTAAACCGACTTAAGGAAAAGTTAAGTTGACTTAACACCTGGTTTTCGGTCAACTTAAGCTGGTGTGGATGGGGATTAGTTCCTAAATCCACTTTAGTAAATTGAGTTAAAGTGTTAAGTCAACTTAATAAGGTAAAAAAGGGGCTATGTCTACACTAGAAAAATTAAGTCAACTTAATAAAGTCAGCTTAACTTTTCTAGTGTACACATAGCCTGGGAGTGGGACTGGGAGGCAAGGAAGGCTCCCTGGCACGGTCCCAGGAGGGGCAAGTTGACAGGATGGGGAGAAGAGACTGACCCTCACCCCCCCCCACCTTCAGCTATTTTAATTTCCAGTTTGACCAAGGCTGTTAATTAGCTAAAGAATACTTTGTGCTCTGACAGCCCCTTTCACTCAAGGATCTCAGAGCACTTCACAAAGACAGCTATTTCACAAATGGGACACGATGCTCAAAGGGGTTACGGTGGGATCCTGCCGTGAGCTCTTCAGGGATGGTTCCTGCCTTTGCATGGACTGGGGTACAACAGTGGACCTAGAGCAGGACTGAGACTTAAGATCCTGATTCTGCACAACAGAACACACAGACCCTGGGTCCGTGCATCCCAACTCACAGAACGGGCCCTCAGTGACTTGTCCAAAGTCACAGAACAAGATGGAATCAGAAACAGGGCTTTTTGGTTAGATTGCAAATTCATAAGGGTGGAGATTGACTGCATTTTTGTCTTGTATGCACACTGCCAGGAGATGGCAATTAATAACTTATAATGCCATCCAATCCTTCATTATAACCAGTAGACCACACTGCCCTCAAAACACTGCATTTTACCAGTACCAAATAAAACTACCTCAAGAAGTGGAAGAATAATATATACCTCTACCCATCCATTGGAAAAACTTGTGCACAGATCTTAAAGACTGACAGGGATGCTTCCCTTTATATAACAGACTTGTCTATACTGTGTCTAAGGAAGTGTAAATTACAGAGCAAACCAAAGAGTAGGAGTCTAAATACCCCATTTGGATGCAGCCAGGCAGCATGAGCTAGTAGATA
This sequence comes from Pelusios castaneus, assembly GCA_007922175.1. Taxonomy (NCBI): domain Eukaryota; kingdom Metazoa; phylum Chordata; order Testudines; family Pelomedusidae; genus Pelusios; species Pelusios castaneus. The sequence goes on from ML685766.1 coordinate 16,909,476, forward strand.
TAGGGTTCACATTAACTTAGTCTCCTTTCAAACAGGACTATGATAATGAGACAGGTACCTTTAGCAACATTTACGCAATTCACATACCTTGTAGTACACGCTGTAGTAGTTTTCACATAGCTACTGTGAGCTGCCCTATTGAAATCAAAGGGATTACTTACCGTGCCTAAAATTAAATATCGTGTAAATCTTTGCAGAATTGAAGATTTAAAGGCAAGCCATCTTTTATTTCTTTAACTCAAATATTCTGTAAAACTGCTGTTATCAAGCGTAGTTTTGCCTGAATAAGGATGGAAAGATTGGATCCCCCAAAATAATTTTTTAAGACAAAGATTTTTCTTAAAACCTTAAAAATTACAATGATTTCAAACAGTATCATGACTATTACTGGTTCCAACTGATTCAATCCCTCATTCTACTGCCTCAGAGAAGTTCGTTATTCTCTCAGTAGTATTGCCAAAAATATTTGCATACCACTTAAATTGGGGGCAGTTAGCCCTCTAATACCTTTTAATTTGGGGTCAGGTGTTGGACATCAAAGTGATTGCTATTTATTTATATTACGCTAGATTATTTAGCTTTTGCTACATATGTATCATGAGCAAAGCACTTAATTCCAGCCCTGTCCAGCAAAGCCTTGAACACATGTTTAAGTGCTTTGCTGAGTTAGGACCTTAACAAGATATTTAATATGCAAAGGCAACAGTTTTTACATACCAGCACAACACGTGATCAGATGTTTAGCTTAAATTGGATCCTGAGTCAACCACTAATTTTTAATTTTGTGGAATCTGAATTGTTTTGTGTTCAATTGCCAGTATTAATAACTATTCAGAGCCTGATCCAAAGCCCATTAAAGTCACTGGAAAGAGTCCCATTTGGAATCAGCTTTGATGGGCTTTGGTTAAAGTCATTGTTGAAGAGGTCTAAATTCTCCACTGAAAGCTGAACTACTTGGCTGATGTAAAAATAATTAATACTGCTTTAAAATAGTGATATTAATGAAGAACTTAGGAACTCATTCTTCAGGTAGAAAACCTCAAAAGCAGTTTTTTTACTGACATCACGTGCAATTGCCAAGAGCTTAAGAAACTGAAAGACAGTCAGCACACAAATAAACAAAATATTGCTGTGTATTGCAACCTTTGCCGACCCCTGTGCCGGCCCCTCCTCCTCAAACCTCAGCTGGTGCGGACGACCCACTTGGAGTGGCTCCTCTCAGCAGTGTGCCTGAGGACCCATATCCCCAGGTACGCCATGGAAAGAAGCTGCCTGAAGTCACTCCTTTTGGCGGCGGCAGGCCACAGAGGGGGGCCGCTCTGGATGGCTTCTTTACATGGTATACTTGGGGCATGGACATGGCAGGACCTCCGCACTGCAGCCGCCCCTGAAAGAAGCCACTTGGAGTGTCTTTTGGTGGCAGGAGTGGCAATTTCTGTGGCACCACAGAGAATGCCGAGTGCCGCTCCAAATGGACTTGTACGCCACTGTTGGCATGTGTGATGGGGGTTGCCTACCCCTAGAGTAAACTGATGTGTCTGGAAAAGAAACATACTGGATAAGAAAAACTAGAGAATTTGAAGGTACATGTACCATGTTTTTAGACATTTAGGACTAACCTCTTAGGGCTTGAATCTGTTAATGTGAACTTTCCTGTGGTTTCAAAGTTTACATTTGTTTACTAAAAACTTGTATGCATTGTGATACTTAATATTTTTAAATGTATATCATTCTTTGATCCTCTGAATTGTATCATCTTTAAATTCTTATATCATTTTAAATCCCTGCTGATCCTCTCCTAATATTTATATAGCAGTGGTTTTAAAAATCTCTTTTAGTGAAGAGTAAAGAAGTTTAGAAAAGATAAGAACTGTCCCAAGTCTCAACTTGTTCAGATTGCTTGAACTAAGTACTTCCTTTTCCTTTTCCACAAAACACTCCCCCAACTCCTAAGCAGCCCCCTGGATTAGAAACTAAAGTTTGTGGGAAATTATTACCACGGTCCTTATTATATCTAAAATGTATGTATCTATTGAAATACAGTGGGTTGGACTTGCGGAGGTTCCACAGAGACTAGATGATCATATTGGTCCCTTCTGACCTTAGTGTGTGAGTCTATGAGGGACTCGGAGTCTAGTGGACATAGCTACTGTATTTTTAAATTTGTTTTGAGGACTCAGGAGGCTTTACTCTGACTTCCTTGGCCGCGGATTATTGATGTAGGAGAGAGAGGATGTAAAATAAAAAGACTCTTCCACCCAAAACAGTTTGATTAGAAAGATAGGCAACTAAAACACTTTGATAACATGATAACATACTGTAGGAATACTAGCTGTTGACTGAGTGATGATAGCCCCCACAAAAGTGACACTGTGCTCCAACACCTTCTGCATTTCTCCCATCTTCATTTGACAACACAGGAGAAATGGGGGGGATGGCACAACCACATAGAACATCCACTCAGACCTCATGTTATATTTCCTTTTCCCATTGTCTGGGGATTATGGAACCTTCTACCATCCAGATGTTGAATGGTAAGTCAATACAATATGCAGTAATAAGGGCACATTTCTGTGCCCAGAATGTTCGAGGCAGTTACTAAGCAATCTGTCTTTGTAGCTTCTGAGTTTTGTTTAAGGGTATTATGCAATTTGCTAAACAATACTGCAGCTGCATCTCCTTAAGGCTGTGTACTAGCCTGCGAGACTGTAACCTGGCACCCACTCTCTTCTCCATTTTCTTCACAGCTATGAAAATGCTAACCCAAGACCGTCACTGGCATCCAATAATGGACTGACAGCAACCTCTTCAACCTGCCTCGGCTCGATGCCAGAACTTAAGTAACATTGGCAGCAATAAGTGAACTCCAGCCCACAGAGACTGTTACACACAAAGTTATTCAAAGATAGTTGCCCACTCAAAAAGAATCTACCAAAAGCCCTTAACTGCTTCTCAAAGTTTATAAAAGGCTAGAGCTAACCCTAAACATAAGCAAAACAGAAGTTCTCAAACAGCCTGGTCCCAGTCAATCATCAGACCCAGCAAGGAAGTTTTACACTGATAGAGAGGACTTGGGAAATGTGGAACACATTGCTTACCTTGGTAGCCTTGTCTCACAGAGGTCAAACAAAGACGGAGAGATTCGGCACAGTATCTGCTGTGCCAGCAATGCTTTTGGCAGACTCTCTTGCCAGGGGTTCAACAGTCATGACCTCAGAACACACACTAGATGCTTCGTTTACAAAGCAAATGTAGAGGGGATGAGCAAGGCTGGTGTAAATGACACTCCGTTAGGTCTACTTAGAATCATAGAATAATAGGGTTGGAAGGGACCTCATGAGGTCATCTAGTCCAACCCCTTGCTAAAAAGCAGGACCACTCCCCCTAAATTACCCCAGCCAGGGTTTTGTCTAACCGAGCCTTAAAAATCTCCAAAGATGGAGATTCTACCACCTCCCTAGATAGCCCATTCCAATGCTTCACCACCCTCCTAGTGAGAAAGTTTTTCCTAATATCCAACCTTGACCTCCCCAGCTGTAATTTGAAACCATTGCTCCTTGTTCTGTCCTCTGTTACCCTTGAGAACAGCCTAGCTCCCTCCTCTTTCAAGCACCCCTTCAAGTAGTTGAAGGTTGCTATCAAATCTCCCCTCAGTCTTCTCTTCTGTAGACTAAATAAGCCTAGTTCCTTCAGTCTCTCCTCATAAGTCATGTGCCCCAGCCCTCTAATCATTTTTGTTGCCCTCCGCTGGACTCTTTCTAATTTGTCCACATCCTTTCTGTAGTGGGGAGCCCAAAACTGGACACAGTATTCCAGATGTGGCCTGACCAATGTCGAATAGAGGGGAATTATCACATCCCTCGATCTGCTGGCAATACTCCTACTGATGCAGCCTAATATGCCACTGGCCTTTTTGGCAACAAGGGCACACTGTTGGCTCATATTCATCTTCCCGTCAACCATAACTCCCAGGTCCTTTTCTACAGCGCTGCTACTTAGCTGATCGGTCCCCAGCCTGTAGCAGTGCATGGGATTTTTCCGTCCTAAGTGCAGGACTTTGCACTTGTCTTTGTTGAACCTCATGAGGTTTCTTTCAGCCCAGTGTTCCAATTTGTCCAAGTCTCCCTGGATCCTGTTCCTGCCCTCCAGAGTATCTACCATTCCCCCCAACTTGATGTCATCCGCAAACTTACTAAGCATGCAGTCTATTCCATCATCAAGATCATTAATGAAGATGTTGAATAGAACCGGCCCCAGGACCGACCCCTGGGGCACTCCACTCATTACCGGTTGCCAACCAGACATCGAGCCATTGATTCCTACCCGCTGAGCCCGTTGATCTAACCAGTTTTCGATCCACCTTACGGTCCACTCGTCCAACCCATACTTCCTTAACTTGCCGACGAGAATGCTGTGGGAAACCGTATCAAAAGCCTTGCTAAAGTCAAGGTATATCACGTCAATAGCTCTTCCCGCATCCACAAATCCAGTCATCTCATCATAGAAGGAAATCAGGTTGGTCAGGCACGATTTGCCCTTGGTGAATCCATGTTGACTGTTCCTGATCACTCTATTTTCCTCCAAGTGTTTCAGGATGGATTCCTTGAGGACCTGCTCCATGATTTTCCCAGGGATTGAGGTCAGGCTGACGGGTCTGTAGTTCCCCATTATTACTTACACCCATTTACTGTTGCTTGAGCATTAGAGTATCTAAATTATTGCAATTTATACATCAAGCTGAGGAAGTTGCTGAGGTCAACACAATGTTTATTTGAAAAATAAAAGTTGAGTATCATAATGTATTTTGGAGATAAATCCTCCTTTTCCTCCACAATTTCTTATTGTAGTTAATGACCTTTTGGGAACTCTGCCCAAAGCAAAGATATTATCCTTGGACCTGGGTAATAAGTTTTTAAAAGATCCTGAGCAAATGAAGTTATTTACAAATCATTTTGTAAAGTCTGCCAATGAATTTTACCTTAATCTGGATCGTGTCGTTGCTTCTGTTTATCATCAGAATTTGGAAGTATTTAATTATTTGGATTTGTCCTATACAAGTGAGTGTGGTTTCAGCCATCCTGCACTCCTTTTTTTGTTTTTTGGACATTTGAAGTACGACAAGCAGCAAATAGCAAGCCACCTGGTTATCTCTGAGTATCTCAAGCTAGGCATGAATGCAGATTTCCACTTTATATGTCTTTCCCTCTAAATTTGATGCTGATGCTGCTAAGGCGCATATACCAGAGGCAGTTTGTCAGGCTTTCCTTGCTGTGAGCTCTTCCTTTTCAAAACTGTACTTTGTGAAATACAAACATTTCAAATTCTGGAAGCCTATGAGCTAGAGCAGCAGTCTTCAAACTTTTGACTCTCATGCCCTGCTGTACCCCATCCACTGAGGCTGGGAGCCAGGCCATGGTCAGGGGGCTGTAGTTGGGGCCAGGGTCTGAGGCTGTTCCCAGGGACCATGGTGGCCAGGGCCCCGGGGAACTACAGGGGCTGGAGGCTACAGGGAAGGCCAAGGACCTCATTAAGCTAAGGCAAAGGCTGGGTGCTGAGGCTGTGGGTGGATGCTGTGGGCATATGCTGCGGCCAGGTCTGGAGCAGAGCGTGGTGCAGAGAGGGGCTGGGTGGAGCTCTCTCCCTGCCCCCCACGAGGGCAGGCCAGGGACTGGCCATGCCCCACAGATTGAAGACCTCTGATCTAAGGATAGATTATATGCTCCTATTACGCTAGATCTGAATAAATATAAAATGCGTGAATGGAATTAAAATTACTATTATAATTAGCTTGAGATGACATTTGGAAATCACTAATTCTTATTTTTAGTATTTGATGAAGTACTTCATTATATTTTTCATACTTGGAAGCAGGAATGATTTTTTTCCCTGTCCATAAAGTTTGGGGAATTTTTTCCTGGCAATTTACAGACCAATTTCCTTGCTTATTATGTATCAAAATAATTAGAAATGATTGCATGTCTAGTTTATTGAATATCTTAACCAAAAAACATTTTGTATTCTCTGAAGTCAGATTTTGTATCAAGTAATTCCATAACAACTGCCTTGTTTAGATTTATATCTAGATCAATTCATTAGTGCCACATTGTCAATTTTTCATAAAACATTCACAAAAAGTACAATAGTAACATAATTGCTTTTGATTATAAGATCAGTTTGTTTCAACACAACATTAACTAAAATAATTCAGACTTTCATCATTATTTATACTACATTTTACCCAAGATCTAATGTACTAAGCTCTTTAGCTGGATGGCAATAGTTAATAACATCCAAAAATCACCACAAACTGTGACTTGATATATGTTGGTAAAAAGAAAGAAAGAATAGAAGACAGATCCTACAATGTTCTGAGCATATCAAGGTGCTGAGAACCTTCAAGACCATTTTACATTCAATATAGGAGCTAAGGATGGTGAGCCTCTCAGAAGACACTTGGCTCCTTGCAGAAGTAGGCTTGATATGTGTATAGAAATATGGCTGATGCCAGATTGTGTTCCATATGCAAGAGGCAGAGAGTTTGAAATGTTCTGTATTCTCCTATTTTGTAACTTCTTTTACAAACCAGGCAAATTCAGATGGATGTCTATGTTAGCATAACTAACTCAAGAGAGGGCTAAAGCTGGTATTGTTTTTACCATCTGGCATCATCACGATGTAGCTTACTTCTACTACAATGTAGCTTAGTTCCTCTATAGTTCCACAGCGTTATTACTTCCCTAGTTTTACCAATTCAGACTCATTTACAAATGTATAACTTTCACTCCCCTTGCTCATCACCTCTGTATTTGAACCGCAGAATCTAAGCTGCTATAACCCATGTGTTAGTTGGTCAGAAGGAAAAGCATAATACATCTGCCTAGACTCCCTTACACACTAAGTGGATGTCAGTAGGTCTCAGGGGCTATATCTACACTTGTAAATTTAGGTCGACTTTAGCTAAGTCGACCTTAAGTCGACCGTAAGTCGACCTAGTGCGTCTACACCTAAATTTAAAGTCAACTTTGGGGGGAACTTACAAAGTTGACCTAGAGCATCCATACTGGATACCTAGGGCAACTTCTAGGGGCTAAGGGGACCTAGGGCAGGTCCACGGGGGCAGGGCTGACCTTTGGGGGGGGCGAACAGGGTGATCGCCCCGGGCCCCACGGTAACATGGGCCCCACACTGTCCCGCTCCCAGCGGGCCAGTGCAGGGCCCACGCCACGGCCCCCCCATAGCCGTGCTTCCTCCTGCTCCCCGCTGCCTTCAGGAAGCCGAAGGCAGCAGGGCGGGCCAGGAGCACTTCCCTTGGCCCCTAGGCTGGCCCTGCTCCCCGCCCCCAGGGCAGAGCAGGCAGGCCCAGGGGCGGGGCAGGTGCGTGTGCCCTGGCCTCTGAGCTGGCCGTGGCCACCTGAAGTCCTGGCTGTGGCTGGGACAGTGGCAGCCTCAGCTGGGGATGGCTCGCTGCCATCCGGAGCCGTGTCCGCGGCCTTGGCTTGCTCCCGCCCCGGGCCGTGGCCTCGACTCCCTGCTGCCTGGGGCTGGGGCTGCGGCCTCGGCTCCGTGGCCTTGGCTAGCCGCCCTGCCAGGCCGCAGCTTCGGCTCCCTGGGGCCAGGGCCATGGCGGCGGTTCCCCGCCACATGGCAGGTGGCCACGACTTCCAGGGCTAACTCCCCGGGGGGGCAACCAGGGTGTCTAGGAGGCAGAGCAGGCCGCCCCCGCCCCACACTCCCCACCAGCATGGAGGGCTGGGGCCCCGCCTAGATCTATTGGCCCTGTGCCCTGCTCCCCCCTAGGGATGGCTCTGCATGGGGGTAGGGGGGCACCCCTTGCCCAGCGCCAGGGGGCTCAGCCTTTGCCCCTTTGTACATGGGTATAATGGGGCAAAGGGGGACAGGGACCCTGGCAGGGCATAGGGGCAAGGTGGGCAGGGCTCTGGGTGGGGCATGCCAGGCTCTCCCTATGCCCCCCCCAGCAGGGAGGGCAGTGGTGGAGGCCTGGAGTAGCCCTAAGTCGACTTAGGGCTACCCCACGTCTCCACTGGCTTAAGTCGACTTGAGAAAGTTGACTTAAGCCTTAAGTCGAACTAAAATGAGGTTTTATAAAGTCGACTTAATTTTCATTAAATCGACTTTATTTTCCTTATCTCGACTTAAGCAAGTTGCTTAAGTTGACTTAAGGAAACTGTAGTGTAAACGCAGGGTAAATTAAGTTGACTTAAGCAAGCTTAAGTCGACTTAATTTACAAGTGTAGACGCAGCCAGGGAGTCTTACAACACTTCCCCTGAATTTACCCAGAAAGTATAAAAATAACTTAGAAAATAATAAAACAATGATTCTGACCATAAAGTATTTTGCTGCGTATGTAGACCTTATTTGTAATCTATGCAATTTACCATTAATAGAAAACACTGAACCTTTGAAGTTTTGCTAATTGAGGTGATGATAATAACCAATAGCTGCTTTAATAAATATTTTTAGTTTTATTTACTAGGTTTAGCATTGATCTTGCTTTTCAGACTAAACAGACTTCAAAAAGAACAAGACAGACTAAAAGATAGGTGGAGATAAATTGCCCCGTGTACATTGCTTCTGACATCATAGTATCAACAGTTGCCTCTGAAACAGTATTCCGTTCTTTCAGCTTGCTTGCACAATGCCAGTTATTCATTGGAAATATTAATCAACACTTTCACAGAACCATGTGTCTTGTTTCCAGTTTCTAAATTATATGCATTACACGCACAAAAAGATGTACTTCTGCAAATGAGACCAACAAACCCTCAAGTCAAGAACCAGAAAATGAGAAACACAGTGACCACTTGTGAAAAGCTTGGTTTAAGTGACTTGCCTAGCATTATACAAAAAAAATAAAAAAGAAGTGTCAGAGGTAGTGATAAAATCCAGTTCTCCAGACAGTATTTGACTGTTTTAATCATGACACCGTCCTTTTTCTTCCTGCAATTCCCTGACTCATTTGCTATATACCTTCAAACTTCTGCAATAAATGAACCAAGGGTCCTACAGATAAGTCTCCTTTGCTACACAACCCTGATTTCATCCTCAGAACATGTCTGTCCTGTGCACTGAATGAGGCAAGAGTCGTGGAAAGATTATCTGTGACTATGTAATTAAAGACAGTATTATAAGGCACATGCACAAGAGGGGCAAACTAAGGTTGCACCAGCAAACTTAATTTTGGCATTTCCTACCTTTTGAGTGCTTGACTTTACAATTTTAATGATGTTCTTGTAATGTACTTTTTTGCATGTCGTTTCTGGGGTTTTAAAAAAGCACACTGAATTGCCATCCATAAATTCCATCATGTGATCATATTGACACCCACGTGAGTTATCAGTTCCAGTTCTCCTCTGAACACCAGCTCCTCAATATATGTCTCCTTTCCCACTTCAACTCTTTCTGCTGCCCCACTGGGTTCTCATTCCAGTCTCCTTGCCTGGCCAGTTCCTCTAGCTCCCTCCGGGGCTCTCTGCTTGGTGTCCCACTCAGAATCCCTAATTTTGAACATGTAACTTTACAGCTGTCCCTGTTTTTCATTAGTTGTCCCCTGATATCAGTTGGTTCTGGGTCCAGTGCCACGTTCCCTTAGGCTGGGGGAGGAGTTTTAGCCCACCCACTACCCGGTAACCAAATAGGTCCTATAGCTCCCAATTCTCACTCCCCCATTTTCCTCCTTGCCTCCCAATCGCAATCTCTCTACCCAACCAATCCCAGTCTTACCCTGCTTTCCAGTCCCGATTTCTAGTCCGAATCTCCCCTCCACCACAACTTCCAGTCCTAGCTTTCTCCACTACCAGAGTCCAGTTTCAGTCTTTCCTGCAAGAGTCCTTGTCTCAATTTACTCATCCACTCCAGGTCCCTCTGTTGTCCCCTCTGCATTTGCATCACACAGCTTTCTTCTCCATACTGCCTCTAGCAGGGTCTCATTGGCTATGTCTACACTGGCAATTTAGGAGGAGGCTTAAGTTGATTTAAATTAAGCCACGTCCACACTAGGCTTTCATTAAGTCAACTTAAGAAATTTCTTAAGTCAACTTAATGAAAACTTAAGTCGACTTAATAACTAACTTAATAACTTAATAAGGGCAGTTAGGTTGACTTAACAAAGTGGATTAAGTCGACTTAAAGTGTTCCCACTTGTTAAGTTGACTTTAATAAGGTTGACTTAATGTCGACTTAACAAAAGTTGACTTAATGTCGACTTAACAAAAGTCGACTTAACTTTTCTAGTGTAGAAATAGCCAGTGAGAGCCCAAGAGAGACAGTTCAGTGTGCTGGACCCAGCATGGCACATAGGAGCCCATGGCTTCAATTGCAGGGAAAGTTCCACGCTTCAGGAAATTTTGCAGTTAAAATCTGATGTCTCTCTCCTGAGTATGTGCCAACTGTGATTTTTCCAAGATTGATATCTTGGCCAGATATGTTCTTAAGAATGGCAAAAGACACATCCCATCACTGACAAAAGCTGTCCTCTCTTCCCCACCAAATTTCAAAGCCCTGCTCCAAAGCACGAGGATGATGCTTTTTAAATAAAATTTGGTCAGGATTTTTTAACATGGGCCAAATAATACATTTTCCACTCTAACTGAACTGTTTGGGCTGAAATTCCCCCTCCATTCCCAAATCAGCTTGAGACAGACACCTAGCATAGAAAAATGCTGCTCAAACCGTTAAAGTTTGGCCAAGTTATAAGCAACTGTAAACAGGGTCTTATAATGGGAAGTGAGAGTACACTGAATAATATGCAAACAAACAAACAAACAAACAAACAAACAAACAAACAAACAAGAAAGTTGCAAAGATACTCAGGTGTGGTGCTGCTCAGTATCAGTATCACACCTGACTTCCAGGTGCTTAAAAAAAATCACCAGGATTCAGAAGGTCTGAGTTTGGCCATAGGCTACCTATACAAATACTAAGCTGCCTACTGGGCTACGGGGCAACCAAGCATGGTTTTGTGAATCCTTTGGGACTTAGGTCTGGCAGTGAGGCACCTACGTCTTTTTGAAAATCCAGCCCACAGTGATTTTAATCCTTCCTCCATCAGGTGGCTCTGTAAAGGAACAGTATAACACAAGATGTAAAGTGCTGTGCGACAAGGGACGTGATCAGAGCAGTCAGGATCTGAGTTTATTTAGTGTATACCCTCAGCAATTCATGCTAACAGGGCTTCCATGCTGTTCCAGTGCAGAGTAGTACTAGGGGAAAACTCCAAGAGACAGTGATATCCACACTGTGTCATGAATCCACTCCTTTTCAGAGTATAGCGAGACAAGATGGTGCAAGGAGGCATAATTTATACCTTCCTCTGCCAGCCTCAGTGAATCTGTCCCAAAGCAATTAACTTCTTTTTTAAGCATGTTGACAGTGTTTGTGATTCTAGTTAAGGAAGGTTCAGACACATAAGCAGTTTTCAAACCATTTCAGACCAGTAGCAGTTCATTTTGTAGATCTAAAACATGGAATGAAAACCTTTTGTCAGCAGCTGATGTAGTCTGCCCAGCCCCTGGGCTAAGGGAAGGAATTGCTTCAAGTTGTTGAACAACCACTCTTGGAGAAAAGAGTCCCGTCCACAGTAATTCACAAAGAAGAATTTGAGGTTTGGATGATGTAAAGTAGAGGAATTATTATGTGGGAGAGGATTCCACAGGGCTCTGATGTGGATACAGAGGAACCCTCAAAGAGGGAGACAAAATTATATCACTGCTATAATTCTTATACTTCTTCAAAGAAAACTGAAAATTCTAACTAAGGAACTACATTACTAAGGGATGTATGTCTGCCTTTCTGTCTATTATATTTACATATTTATATGGCTCCATGACCCCAATATCTTAGCACTAAGTATTTAAAAGTATAAATAATAACAATCTCTTTCTTACTTTTCTCTTTATTCGAAAGAAAGTGATTGAATACTTTGTGTGTGTGTGTGTGTAACTTAAAGAGAGAAATCTAACTCAAAGACTGAAGCTTTGGACTGAACACAGTCCCCGTCTCTTTCAGAGGTCTTTCTTACCTATTGTAAGAGTGAGATCCACAGTCCTGCTGATTCACCTCTTGCAAACATTCTGTCTCCTGCACTCACGAGACTCCACCCATTGTTGAGCAATTGCATTGTTTCAGTGGAACATAGTTGCTGTGGGAGGTCATGATTATGGGGGAAGAGATAATTTCTAAGAGAGCTTTGTAAATTTTTGAATATCAGAACAGAGGCCTTGAACTGATCTCTATTTATTGGGGACCCACTGCAGAAAGTGTTGAACTGGTACGATGCATTTCATAAACTAGTTTAGAAGGGACTGTTGTGATAAGGTGATCTCCTGTATTGCACAGGCCAGTAAAACTTTCCCATAATAATTTCAAGAGTATATCATTTAGAAAACCATCCAATCTTGATTTATAAATTGTCAGTGACGGAGAATCCACCATGACCCTTCGTAAATTGCTCCATTGATTAACTACTCTCACCAGTAAAAATGTACACCTTGTTTCCAGTCTGATTTTGGCTAGCTTCAGGTTCCAGTCAGTGGCTTGTGTTATACCTCTGCTAGATTGTACAGCCCATTATTAAATTTTTGTTCCCCATATAGGTACTTAAAGACAGTTATCAAGTCCCCCCTTATGTGACAGAATACACCTCTTCTATGTTCACATCCTATACTGTAATAACCTTTGTATAAAATATGTCTTGTAAAGTATTTAAGAACTAATAGTTTGGTGATCAGTGTCCTCCTAATAAAATATGTGTGGCAACACTATATGTGACACTGTAAGATTCCACTGTATTATGTTATTAACACGTGCCAAGCTGAGTTTGGAAAACAGGTCTGTCTCAAACAAAGGAATGTCTGCTCTGCTAAACTTGCATTTAAGCAGTAAACAGAATCCCAAGCAGTAAAGGAAACAAAGTGCAATCAGGTGAGGAAAAAAAGCAGCAAGGAACATCATTTCCCATAGACCTTTTATCTCCTGGTACCCTGCTGGCAATGTGTTTCAAGAGGGGGCCTGAAAGAATAAAAAGGAGGGACAAACACTCAAGACACATTTCGCCCTGTAATTCACTGCACCTGGAGGTATACAGGAAGCAGCCATTGAAGTGGAGAAGGAGTCCTGACCTAAGAGTTTGGTCCGTAAGCCCCCTGAAATCATGTTGTGAGAAAACTGTGCTTTGAATTTAACATAGTTTGTTAAGTTAGGCACCAGTGGTTTTTATCTTTAGTTTTTTATAATAATTTCTGAATGTTATTCCTCATTACTTGTATTCACTTAAAATCTGTCTCTTTATAATTAATAAATAAGTTTTATTGCTTTGTTTAATCCAGTGTGCTAAATTTGAAGGCTATGTCTACAGTTGCTAAAATTAGTTCGAATTAGTTGGTTTGAACTAACTAATTTGAACTAATTTTAGTTAGTTCTAAGTAGCTTAATTCAAACTTGCATGTCCACACTGGAACCTTAGTTCGAATTAGCGATCCCCATTCATTTCAATGGCCAGTTAATTTGAACTAAGAAATAAGTTCGAATTAACATGGCCACATTGGTTAATTCAAACTAGTTAGTTTGAATTAACCCCTTAGTTCGAATATCCTATTCGAACTTATTAGTTTGAATTAAGGAAGCCCTTAATTCAAACTAATTAAAGCCTAGTGTAGCCATGTCTTTAGTTAGTTCAAATTAAGCCTCCTTAATTCAAACTAACTTGCCAGTGTAGACATAGCCGAAGTGTCTAGGAAACTGTATTTGGGGTGGCAAATTGTGTGTATATTATTTCTGTTAAAGAAATAATTTACTTTGTAGAACTTGTATTGCCCAGGAGAGAGCTGGGCAGTACAGGCCCTACATTTCTGGGGGAAAAAATCTAAGAGTAGGGAAATGTTGTGGTCACTCTGCAGTTAAACCGAGAATGGTGAGAGTCTGACTGTAACCCATGTGTGGCTGGCAGACTGCAGTTACACAAACACTCAGGATGTGGCTTCCATCCTGGAAGGCTGTCTGTAAACAGCCCAGATAGGAGCTACTTCAGCAAGGCATTGTAAGGCACCCACAGTTGCAGAGCAGGGGTGACACCGTTGCTCATCAGTCTGGATTGTAGCCTGCTATGTCATCTTAACCTTCTCTTTGTTACATTAAAGAGACTGAGGTCCTTGAGTCTACCACTGTAAGGTTTGTTTTTTAATCCTTTATTTATTCTTGTGGCTCTTCTTTGAACCCTCTCCAATTTATTAGAATGCTTTTTTAATTGTGGGGATCAGAAGTGGACACAGTATTTCAGCAGTAGTTTCAACAATGCCAAATGCAGAGGTAAAATAACCTCTCTATTCCTACTCGAGAGTCTCCTGTTTATGCATCCCAGGATTGCATTAGTTCTTGTGGCCACAGCTTCACAGTATGCACTCATTTTCCACCATTTTCCATCATGACCCTCAAATCTTTTTCAGAGCACTTGCTTCCCAGCATAGAGATCCTCACCCTGTAAGTTTCACCTGCGTTCAGTGTCATGGTCAACAGTGTTGCTAAGCAATGGGCTGCAGCATTTTGTACCAATGGAAGTTGTTCAGAATGTATGGCTTCCTTCCCAAATATAATGAGTCCCAGTAGTATAACCTACATACCCAAGCTAACTCTGGACTTGTGCAAAAAAACCACATGCAGACCATGCTTATGTCCCTCAAATAACTGTCTTTTTCATCCTCTGCAGTTTCCTGTCAAAGCAGCAAAGAAAAATAAGTAGATTTTAAAATAATGCACATTATCAGTTTTTACAAGTAAAAGAGGCCAACTGCTTTTACTCACGCTAGTGCATGCCATTGTCTGAAACATCACCACCACCACCTCTGGTTGCACCATCGGGCACTGTATCAGAAACCTGTTCTTAAACACAAACACATAACAGCTCTTAACCTCCACTTTATCTGTGGATATGTTTTTCTTTCAGAAACATCTAAGCTGTTTTTACCTCCATCGGTGCTCTTTCTTCTGTGTCCGACACTATTTCAGCATCAGTTGGGTTGCTGCTAATCATTTGGGTTGTGATCCTGCATGGGCCTGGCCTCGTTATCTGCTAAAAACCCCCCACTCCATTTTAAACACATTGTCGTAGTAATATTTTTTTACAACTAAACAAGACAATTCAGCAGCATTTACCGTGACAACTATCCCGTCTTTCTGTGTAGATGGGTTGGGGTCCTCAGATTTGCATTCCCCCTCCTCTGACGATTCCTGCACTGTCATGTCCTCATACACAGGCTCTTTTTCCACATTCTCCTATAAAAATTCAAAGATGCTTAATCCTAAAGTATTTTAACTTTTTTCAAACATCTTACCTTTGGCTTTGAGTCTGTCTCCTCCAAAATCGGCAAAAGGTTTTTCCGCACTTTATCTTTTTCCCCATTTATGGTCAGCAATTCGTCTTTCGGTTCTGTTTCAGACTTCCATACAGGCTTTGATGGCACTTTGGAAAAACATGTATAAGGGGGCCTACCTTTCAGCATAAAATTGGCTGGTCTACCCCATTTCCTTTCAGGGAATTCTTTTTCATAAGGGAGTCTTCCCTTGAGAATAAAATTGTTTGGACCCCGCCAAACACTCTCAGGGATTTTAGCATCTGTAGGTATCTTGGGGGAATCCATGGTTACCACCTTTTTTTAACCCAGGCACTCTTGCAAAAAAAAAGGCACAGTTTTTAATAAAACCTGTTGTGTTCTCATTGGTTAGCATTTTTTTCACATAACTCTTTTCTCATTGGTTCAACATCAGGCCAGCTCCTGATTGGTTCAGCTGAGAGGTGTGGTTTGATCCTAAGGCGCACCGCCCCCAGGCCAGCTCTCAGTTCCCTTCCAGACACCGACCTGGTAACAGCTCCTCCGGAGACTTCACCCTTTATTCTCTCATCCTTTACTTCCTCCACCTTTTACTCTCTCAATCTTTACTCCAATCCCCTTTACTTCCTCCACCTTTACTCTAACTCCTTTACTTCTCACATACCGCCTTTTACCCCAGGCCCTTTTCCTCTCTCTCTTTCCTCCATTTCTCCTCAAAATGCACAGCAGTGACACCCCAACCTTTCCCTGGAACCCAGGTCCAAACCCTGTCTCATGTGTTCGAGCACAAGCACTACACACACACACACAAACACAAATCCAAAAAATTTCGATATAAAAGCGTTATCAAAATGGACAGCAGTGACACCCTGACCTTTCTCCTGGTCCCAGGTCCAAACCCAGGCTCATGTGTTCAAGCACAAGCACTATACACACACAACCCCAGAGCCGACCAATTTCGATATAAACCTGATATCAAAATGGCCACCAGCACAAGGCCGGCCCAATCTCGATATAAACCTGATATCAAAATGGCCACCGGCACAAGACCGGAAACCGACCAGAAATAGCTGTCAATTTCATGAAAGGTATGTAGGTTATACTACTAGTCCCCATTAGCAAGTGTAGAGATCACAGATTTATCTTCTGTGTCTTGTTCATCACTATATTGGCAATTAATTTGAAATCATAAGATAGTAAGTGTGATGGATCATTTTGTTGCAGACTCTAAAGTCTCTGGCATAGATCCTTGGCTGTGCTGGGGCTGCTTTGTACTGGCAGTGCAAAATGGCTCTAAAGCCAGCTTAATCAGCTGTGGGAGAATCATCATCCCATTGTATGTCCTGGTGGCAGAGAGTTAGCAAAACCACTTCTATGTCGCTCTTACTTCCTGCTGCTGGAATAGAAGGTGTGGCCAGAGCACCTCTGCAATCTGGAAATCACTGGTGGCAATAATAGACTGTTAGGCTATGTCTACACTACAGCTCTGTTAAGTCAACTTAACAAGGTTGACTTTAAGTCAACTTAAAGTTGATGTAAAAGTCGACCTTGTTAGGTCGACTTAACGGACCGTCCACACTTAAAGTTGACTTAAGTCGACCTTGTTAAGTTGACTTAACAGAGCCTGTAGTGTAAACATACCCGTCCACACTGGCTTTAAGTCAACTTAATAAGGTTGACTTAAGCTATAAGTTGACCTTTGAGAGGTGGTATTCTTAAATCAACTTAAGGAAGTGCTTAAGTCAACTTAATAAGCGCCCAGTGTGGAAGTGGTGGTCTGTAGGTCGACTTAAGCGTCGTTTAGTCGACCTCAGGTGCAAGTGTAGACGTACCCTTAGTGACCAGTGTCTGCTCTAAGATATACCAGAGGACCAGACCACCATGCAGCTAGCCCAGACTGGACAGCACAAAGGTGGCTTGAAGCCACCTCTTCACTCCTTTTCCTGAGTTACACTATTCATTACTCTAGCACAGCTGAAAACTGTGGCCTCTAGTCTTATGTGCCAAACTTTCACTTAGGAATTAGTTTGCTATGGAGCCAGTACTTTTGTTAAGATTTTCCTTGGCAAGAGTGAATTCAAATAGTTTATGTATAACTACACAATTTTACTTTGACTTGCATTTTTGATTATATTGATGGGAAGGACTGTTGGCTATTAAGAAACATATGTAACCTTACACTGCGTACAATGCTGCTGTGTGAATCAATATTGGAACAATGTCTAGGGCTCTTTCCTGGCTTATTAACAGCATTCTGAATTTAAACAGTTTTGATTAAACATCTGCTCGTACACACGCTTTTTTACAATCTGGTGGAGCTTCTTGGAAAGATGCATTTTATCCTTTCATTAACTGTATGTATAAATAGTATTCTGAAAGATACTTTGTGAGATCCCTTTATGACATTACTTTCCAATTTTTCACTGTCTTGAGTAGTTCTGTATCATCTGCAAATTTTGCCATCTTATTCTTTACCGTTTTTTCCAGATCACTTATGACTCTGTTGAATAGTACTGATCCCATTACAAACCTCTGGGGGACATCACTATTTCTCTCTATCCATTCTGAAAACTGACCTTTGATTCCTACCCTTTGTTTCCTATCTTTTAACCAGTTACTGATCCAGTACACAAACTTCTCTCTTATCTGATGACCACTTACTTTGCTTAAGAGTCTTTGGTGAGGGACATTGTCAAAGGCTTTCTGAAAATCTAAGTACAATATATCCACTGGATCATCCATGTCAACATGCCTGTTGATCCCTTCAAAGAATTCTAGTAGATTGGTGAGGTGTGATTTCCCTTTACAAAAGCCATGATGACACTTCCTGCAACAAATCATATTTATCTATGTTTCTGATAATTCTCTTTACTACAGTTTCAACCAGTTTGCTCGGACTGATGTTAGATTTTCTAGTCTATAATTGCTGGGATCACCACTAGAGCCTTTTTTAAAAATTGTCATCACATTACCTAGCCTCCCGTCATCTGATACGAAACTGATTTACGTAAGTTACACATCACAGTTAGTAGTTCTATAATTTCACCTTTGAGTTCCTTCAGATCTCTTTGGTGAATACCGTCTGGTCCTGATGACTTCTTACTGTTTAATTTATCAATTTGTTCCAAAACCTCCTTTAATGACACCTCAATCTTCAGGATTTGTCACCTAAAAAGAATGGCTCAGGTTTGGGAATCTCCTTCATATCCTCAGTTGTAAAGACCATTGCAAATAATTCATTTAGTTTCTCTGCAATGGCCTTACCTGACTTAAGTGCTCCTTTAGCACCTCGATTGTCTAGTAGCCCAACTGGTTGTGTAGCAGGCTTCCTAATTCTAATGTAACAGCAAAAAAAAATGTAAGTACTTTTTGAGTCTTTGGCTAGCTGTTTTTACACTTCACTTGTCAGACTTTATCCTCATTTCTATTTTCCTAAATAGGATTTAACTTCCACTTTTTAAAGGATGCCTTTTGCCTCTAACTGCTTCATTACTTTGTTGTTTAGCCATATTGGCACTTTTTGGTCCCCTTACTACATTTGTTTTTAATTTGGGATATACATTTAAATTGAATCTCAGTTATGGTGTCTTTAAAAAATTTCCATGCAACTTGCAAGCATTTCACTTTTGGCACTATATCTTTTCATTTCTGTTAAACTAACTTCCTCATTTTGTGTAGTTCCTCTTTCTGAAATTAAATGCCACTGTGGTAGGCTGCTTTGATATCTGTTCCCCCTCATAGGGATGTTAAATTTTATTATATTATGACTATTTCCAAGTAGTTCATCTATATTAAACTTTTGGACCAGATCCTGTGCTTCACTTAGAACTAAATTAAGATTTGCCTCTCTTCTTTTGAGCTCCAGGACTTGCTGCTCGAAGAAGCAGCCATTTAAGATATCAAAATACTTTATCTCTGCATCCCTTCCTGAGATGACATGTGCCCAGTCAATACGGGGATACTTGAAATTCCCATTATTATTATTATTGAGTTTTTTATTTTTATAGCTTTTCTAATCTCTTTGAGCACTTCACAGTTGCTATCATCATCCTGGTAAGGTAATCAGTAGCATATTCTTATTATTCAAGCATAGAATTACTATCCATAGAGATTCCATGTCACACTTTGGTTCATGTAAGATTTTTATTTCATCTGATTTTATGCATTCTTTCACATATAGTGCCCCTGCTCCACCAGCACGACCTACTCAGTCCTTCCAATATATTTTTGTACCTTTGTATTACTGTGTTCAATTGATTATCCTCATTCCATCAATCCATTTTTATGATGCCTATTATATTAATGCCCTCATTTAACATGAGGTACTCAAGTTCAATCATCTTAGCAGACTTCCTGCATTTATATATAAGCGCTTAAAATTGTCACTTTTTAGCTGTCTGCCATTATGTGAAGTAGTTGAATTAAATTCTTTTTTCATTTGACTGTTTCTCATCAGACCCTACCCATATTTTATCCTCTTCCATTCTCCCCTCCTTCCTAGGGTAAAGAGAATTTTCATTAAAGGATATCTCTGTCTGAACCACACGCTCCTCCACACCTGTTGGCTTTCCCCCAGCCCTTAGTTTAAAAACTGCTCTAGGATCTTTTTTAATTTTACATGACAGCAATCCCGTTCCATTTTGGTTTAGGTGAAGCCCATCCTTCATGTATAAGCTCCCCCTTTCCCAAAAGATACCCCAATTCTTAATAAATCTAACCCTTCCTTCCTACACCATTGTCTCATCCATGCACTGAGATTCTGCAGTTCTGCCTGTCTAACTGGCCCTGCACATGGAACTGGAAGAATCTCAGAGAACATTGCCATGGAGGCCTTGGACTTCAGTCTCTTAGGTAGCAGGCTAAATTTGGCCTCCAAGGCCTCTCTGCTGTCCTTTCCTATGTTACTTATCTACGGGTACCACAACCACTGGCTCCCCCCCAGCGCTACACATAAGTGTGTCTAGATGTCTTGAGATCCACAAACTTCACAGGAAGTCACCATATCGTTCTTAAGGTCATCATAAACCCAGCTATCTATATTTCTAGTGATCAAGCCCTCCATTAATATTACCTGTCTTTTCCTAATAACTGGAGTTCCCTCCCCCAGAGAGGTATGTCCAGTGTAAGAGGATTCCATGACATCATCTGGAAGGAGGGTCCCAACTAAGGGAATGATTCCCTCTGGTCCAGTGTAATCGTCTCCATCCCGAAGACTTTCATCCTCTTAGCAGTATAGAGGCTGTCATACCAGGAGTAGGACTGTTCTATCATGTACCAGAAAGTCTCATCTATGTATCTTTCTGCTTCCCTTAGCTCCTCCAGTTTGGGCATCCTGGTCTCCAAAGCCCATATCTGATCTCTGAAAGCCAGGAGCTCCTTGCACTAAATGCACACATGTGCCACCTACTCACTGAACAGATAATCATACATATTGGATTCAGTGCAATAAACTGAATAGCTCCCACTCTGTTGCTGGAATTCTGCCTACATTTTCTTTTTACTCCTGCAGCTTTTTTTTTATTGCTGTTTGTTCTTCATCGGGATGGGAAGGGGATTAGTCTCTTTAAATTACAGAATGTTAATGAAGTGCATCTACCTCCACCCCCACTCTCCCACTGCCCCTCTAAACTCCCTTGTTAGCTGTCCTTGTTCAATAGCTCCTCTGGTTGCTTATAGCTCTGGGCTTTTTAAACCCTGATTCTCCCTAGGTAGCCATGACCCCTGGTTAAGGACTGATGGGTGCTAAAGGAATTGGGTATCAAAGCCTTGTTAAGAAAACTTGCCTAGCAGACTGCTGTGATCAGCACACAGTCCCCCAGACAAACAGACCATACAATGTACGTCAGTTAATCAGCAAGCACCACACACACACACACACACACACCCTACAGACAACAAATTCATGCCAAGAATCAAGAAGTTGCTTCTCTTTCACTTGGAGGACTCCTTTGCCAAACTCCCGTCAACTGCCCCTGGTCATTAATGGGGGAGTTAAATAACATGTGCTGGTGTAGCTGGACAATTTTGCAATAAGTGATCAAAACTGCAGATGGACTTCAAGAAAGAAGAAGCAAAGTTGTTGATAATAAAGACAAAGCTTTATCCATAGATCATATGAGGGGGTGTTTGTGAAGAGTGACTGAGTGACATCAAGGGTGTTAAGAAGTATAAGAACTTGGGTCCTGATCCAAAGCCCATGGAAGGCAATGGGAGTCTTATTATGGGTGTTGGGTCAGGTGTTTGGAAATCAGAATTCTTTCATTTCTTTTTTCTCTCTTCTTGTCATAAACAAGGATATCAAAATGTGATTTATTCTTTTTTCGGTTTACATGCCAAACTTTTTATGTAAAATAGCTCAGATTATGCTTTGAAGGAACTGCTTTACTAAGAAGGTTCCTTTAGGAAGATTGGTACATGTACCCTGTGGATTAGTTATGTTTGTAAGCATTCCATTTTGTTATTTATTTCTTAACGGCAAAACCAAGACGCACCTAAATAATGAGAATCTAAGACCGGCCTCTTTTCAGTCATCTTCTTCACACGTAAAATCTAACTGCTGATGAATAGATGCTTATTTTTGTGATGGAACACCTTTGTCTTGCATGGTTTGATCTGTCTGTGGACTTGTGGGGGCATATGGCCCTGAGTTACACCACAGAGACGGAACTAGATCACCAAAACACATGCAACAAGTCAAGGTAAACTCTTGGAAAAAGCTAAAAGTATGTACTTTATTTTTATATATATATATATATATATATATATATATATATATATATATATATATATATATATAT
>ML685766.1:16931624-17019888 GCA_007922175.1 Pelusios castaneus
TATATATATATATATATATATATATATATATATATATATATATATATGTTCTGCATATAAGTGTGTTATGGAAGTACTTTCTCATATTTCTCTTCTAGATGTGGGCCATTTGTTAATAGTCTTATAAGAGAAGAAAGCCAGATGGCTTAATTTTGAATTGTTATAAGGCTTTCATTTTCCTCAGTGACTAATAAAAAGTCATTTATGAAGCAAAAGAAAAAACACATTACATTATGTAGCTATTAGTTCATCACGGAACAAAAGCTAGTTGTGATTCCATGGAAATATTATTGGATCAATGAAGAAAATAGCTGGCTTAAAACAAACACTGGATCAACTGACAGCTGTTATAATGGCACCTTAGTGGCCAGTACACACAGTCATGGGAAGAGTGGCTGCTGTTGAGCGCATAGCATCTGTGCTTTCTGGGAGGGAAACTTCACAGCTTTCCAAAGGCAACTAGAGTGTCTAGAAAATTCATAATGCTGCAGCTACATAAGAACTCTGGATGTTTGTGAAATGTGCCCTCATTTTGGGGCTTCTTTGTCCGATAGTGCCTATAGGTTTCACTGCCACCCAAAATCCTCATGGTACCGAGCTCTATATGCCTGTTTCCTACTGGCCCCACACCTGCCTACGCTCATTCTTGAAACTGGGGCCTGTGATTAGACTGGCAGCCTAAGGCTATTTACGTAGGCCCTACAATGCTCCCACACTGGGGAAATTCTACCTCAGCCAGCTGCAGCTTCTTTAATTCCCCTAATATGCCAGAGGAGCAGAGGACAGAGGATAGAACTTGGCTCCCTTGTAGTTAGGGACAGAGAGTTGTACTGACATTACCAGATTTTCTAGACAGCAATAAAGTCTTCCAAGCTTACATGCGTTTAATGCTAAGGAGGTTCCTGAAAATTGATTCTTGTTGGTCTTTCCAGGTCTGAGCACCACAAGCCAAAGCAAAGTAATAGAATTACTGCAAATTGAATGTCACAAAAAACTTTCCTCCAAATAACTATCATGGCACGTGGGTTCTATTGGCCATTTAAGTTAGTGGGAAACTTTCCATTAGCTTCACTGTATCAGACCCTTAAAAAGAACACTTTTAATGCTATTACATAGATGTGGAGACTGAAGCATGTGAAGCATGAGAGGGTTAAGTGACATGACCAAGGTAACACAGTAAGCAAATGGCAGAGCAAGAAGTAAACTGCAGGTTTCCTGACTGCATGCTTGAATCAGTGAAAATTTTTCTATTTTAATCAAGGGCCCTTATCTAAAGAGCTATCTCCACTACAAATCATGACACTTTCTTCTTTAAACACTTCTAAATAGCCTTTCATTTAGAGTTTTGCAAACATTAATTAGTTAGACGGTAAGCTATTCAGAGTTGGGACTGTCTCTTTCTATGTTACAGCATAGAGCACAACACAGTCATGATAGGGCTCAGCCTTTGGATACTATGCAATAATATTGTAAATAATAATAATAATTAACAATAACAACTAATAATTAGTCTTGCAACACGTCTCTGAGTATGTAACTAGCATTATTCTCATTTTACAAATGGAGAAAATGAAGCACAGAGGGCTTAAGTGCCACATAGCGTGACTCAGGCAGAGCAAAAAATATAAACCAGACCTCCTGACTCCCAGTCACATGATCTCACCACTAGACCTTTCTCTCCTTTCCTTTGAAAATGATGAAGGTTTACTGGAGAGGAAAATCCACAAACATTACACATTCCACTGTCAAAAAAAAAAGTCTTTGTTACTTGATATAGGAGCTCTTTTAATTACTGTGATAACTTCACAGCAAGAGGTCACTAAGGGCAAATTTGTTAGCAGCATTTATTAGCAACCTCTTCATGGGTTGTTCACATGTACAAGATAAGTCTAAACAATTGATTTGACACATTGGAGTTTATAATTATCAGACAATCAAGCTCATGAAAAGTAAAATTCCAGTAACAGGTAAAGTAACATACTATTTTATTGGGGATAGATGAACTGGAGCCAATACAATGAGAACTGACCTCATCCTTCATCTACAGCTTGAATCACACTCAAATCCTTTCCCACCTCTTATTTCTTTAGTTTCTGGTTTCAGCTGGAATGAGAAGCAGAGGAATCCAAGGAGAGACCCCTGACCTTGCAAAAGTTTCAGAATCAGGAGTTTCAGCTAAGCATTGTGTATCTACATTACAACTGACTGTACTTCATTAATTTGTTTGAAATCTATAATAAATGCAGAATAGTTATTCGCATAAATGCTTGCCTTTTGTTTACATAGAACTGAATAGGCTATTTGAGTAGTTGCTTTAATATCTTAAGATCATTTTCACTAGTGGTATTTTCATTTTTCGTTAATGTTTCTCTTCACTTTTGTACTTTGTATGAATTAAATAACTTTTACTACTTTTATATATGTAAAAAAAACCAGAATCTAAAACATTTCAATTGCAAATCTATAGCATATATGAAAATAGCCTTGAAGAGAAGAAAAAAGGATCCAACTATAGAAAAAGATGTAATATTTACAAAAACCTGAGTTCTGATGCTTCTCCACCTGAAGTCAATGGAAAAGTTCCATTGCTTTTAGTGAAGTTCTTCCCACTTAACATAGCAATTAATTTGGTTCAATAGGAGTAGGATTTGGACCAAAAGTTGGGAGAACATGATGATCCACTGTGTTGTAAAAATTGATAAAATATAAAAGCCCAGAACTAGACCTTAGAGCCACAAGATATTCACATTTCCAATGTTTTGAGTTCTGCTTCTAAGTCATATTAGCCAATCCTTATATGGCTATCTTCAGTTCATATGAGTGGGCCTATAGTTTCAAACGAACTACTTACTTGGGTAGTTCTGTTCACATATATAAGGGTTTACATTGCAGGGGCCTATGTGAAGTGCCTACTACTTTCAGAAGGGTCATAAATTTAACAAATTTAGGTCTCTCTTTTTAAATAAAAGATTCCTGTTAAAAACGTGTTTGTCATCTAAATGGCCATGTCAAACAAGACGTATAGTAATTAGTGGTAATGCCCATAATAATATTTCCTATCCATATATTTTAAAGTGCTTTACAAAAGTGAATAAGGATAATTGTCACCGTTTTACTAATAGGGAAACTGGGAAACAAAGCTGACAGTACCTGCCAGCGAAGATAATAAGTCAGTGGCAGAGGTGGGAACTCCGGTTTACCTGACTTCTAAATCTAGCACTTTATCAACTGGTCCACAATTCAGAGCTTCCATGTGTAGATTTGTAAATCCTAAAAAGGGGCCTTCCAGCCTGAAACTGCTCAGTCATCTACATTCAGAATTATCATTAGTTTTTTCAACAAGCATTTTGTACATGGAAGGCTTATAGGATTCCATAACAAGGGCTCCTCAGGGTTACAGTAATATAAATGCATACTATTTATAATAATTGTGTCATAAATTATTGTTTAACTTACTCATCTGGACTCAAATTCAGCAAGATATTTAAGCAGGTACCCAATTTTAGGTATGTGCTATTGATTTCAGAGAGAACTATTCACATGAAGTTGTATGAATAATGTATTTTTCAATTTGCCAGCAGTTCTGGAAAATAAAAAACAAAACAAAACCCAAAACAAAATATTTTGGGTTGAATCAAAAATGAATTTAATTCTTTTGGCAAATTGAGAAGTCAAAATTATTTCTTTGGTTAGATTTTGATCTCTTTCCCCATGACTCCATTTAATTTTTTTTAAAAATCAAAGGTCATCTTGAAACAAAAAACCTCATTTATAAAACTGAAAATTCTCATTTAGAAAATGTAGAAACAAAATCTTTGGACTTCTGAATTTTTTTAGGGTTTTTTTATTTTTTTCAGCTGAAACAAGTTCACTGAAATCAACATGAATTTGTGAGATGTTTCAGTCAAATCAAATCTGCATTTTTTTTTTTCTGAAAAAAAATTTGTGGAAAAATTTCACCCACTGTGATAGTCATTTTTAATGTTACACACATGCTTAAAGTATCTTGCTCATTTGGGAGGCCTATGATCTTTTTCTTGCAACATGATACAAATGATTGGGATCCCATAACCATATGATCCCCACTTAAGTTAAAAGGGCTCCAAAGCAGATGGTGACGGGCCGGGAGATGTGTGTGTGTGAGAATCTCAAATAGCTAACCTTTCTAGTTGTTTGTATAATTAATGTGCTGTATCCTCACATAAAACGTGTTTAGCTACCTTTACTATTCTGAACATGTGAAAAGTTTGGGATCACAAGGTCAAATATTTTAATTTATGGAGGGTCACAGTTTCTACTTCCCCTAAACACCAGTGGAATTTTTCAATATCCTTGGAGTAAATCCCCTTTCCAAAGCAGTAAACATTAGTATGACAGTATGTCAGGGATGGATTTGATTCAAGATTATTTACTTACAATTAGACAACTGTGCTGGCCCTCAGAGAGAGCAGTCAGCAAAATCAGCATTATTTGAAATAGCAGGGGGAACAGCTAGAGTTTTAGAATCCATGGAATGCGATTTTCCTAAATTCCTCAGGATTATGAGATGCTACAAACCCAACTAATTCATTCTTTAAAGATTTGTCTTGGACTACTTTACATATGTTTTCATTTTAAAATGTTTATATTTTAACAGGGAACTGTGAATAATTATTTCTCAATGCTCATGCTGATAAGGTAACCTTTATTCCATTAGGACCAAACTCATTTTTTCCTTCTTTTTTCTTTTCTTTCAAATTGGGGGGTGGGGGGGAGGAAAAACAAACAAACATCACAGCACACACAAATACAAGTACTGTAGTGCCAGCTGGGGAAGAACGAAATTTTCAAATGTAAAAGGCAGACAGTTTGACAAACTGATTCCGGTTAGTGCTTTTCAGAACTGTCATTTTGTTTCTGCTTTGAGAATGCAGCAAGTTGCCACTCATTAGTAAACATTCATTGTAATCCGTGCAGTATGATTAGCTCTTTTGTAGGCTTTAAAGGCAGAGGTAAGTTTCCGCATGCTTATAACTGTAGAAGTAAATAGCTTAACATTTTCTTTCTTGTTGATCTGTGTTTTAAATAAGATCTCAATTATTATCTACAGTTGAGGATAATAGATATATTTCTGTTGTGAATACAATGTAATAATACAACAGATAATTTTTATTAAGGCAGGGCCGACCTGAAAAGTAAACTCTGAAGCTTATGTGTGCGTGTTAAAAAATGTGTGATTATATAATTATACCCAAAATAGTCCAGGTTCTCATTTGGTGTAAACTGGCACAAATGCATTGAATGGACTGTAGTGCCAGCTGGGGAATCAATCAATGTAACTATGGTCCATCTATGCTATACTAACAACACCTGGCATCATAACTCTGTACTGTAAGCCAAAATGTAAACTAAGTTGCAAAAGCAATTGAGTTCGGACTGAAAGTGGCCGATTCGTTGAGCTCCATAAGGGATGTGATGGATCCTTTAGGGAAGAAAGTTACTATATAATATTTACATTCCAACTAGACCGCCATCAAAGAATGATTTCCTTTTTTAATGTCTTATGTGACATATGGCCTGTCTGAGATTACAAAAATCACTTGTACTGCACCGCATCACCAGAACTCTGTATTTTCCTAGATTGTGTGTATTGATATGAATGTATTCATTTCTACTGCATAAAAGTCTGCAGATTAATCATTATTTTGCAGTTTTTAATTCTCAGAGACTATAAGGACAGAAGGGACCATTATGATCTAGTCTGCCCACCTGCACAAAGCAGGCCACAGAACTTCACCCACTCATTCCTGTAATAGACCTCTAATCTAAGAATTACTGAAGCCCTCAAATAATGATTTAAAGACTTACTCATAGACTCATAGGCTATGTCTACACTGGCAAGTTAGTTTGAATTAAGGAGGCTACACTAGGCTTTAGTTAGTTCGAATTAAGGGCTTCCTTAATTCGAACTAATAAGTTCGAATAGGGCTTCAGAAGTAAGGCTTTAATTCGAACTAACTAGTTCGAATTAGCCAACGTGGCCATGTTAATTCGAGCTAATTTCTAAGGTCGAACTAACCGGTCATTGAAATGAATGGGGATCGCTAATTCGAACTAACTAAAATTAGTTCGAATTAGTTAGCTCGAACTAACTAATTTGAACTAATTTTAGCAAGTGTAGACATAGCCATAGACTTTAAGGTCAGAAGGGACCTGTGCGATCGTCTATTCTGACCTCCTGCAAAATGCAGGCTTCAAGCCCTCACCCACCCACTCCAGAAATAGGCCACCAACCTATGACTGAGTTATTTACCTCCTTAAATCATGATTTAAGGACTTTAACATACAGAGAATTCACTGGTAGGTGAGCCATGCCCTGTGCTACAGAGGAAGGTGAAAACCCCCCAGAGCCCAGGCCAATCAGCCCTGGGAGAAAATTACTTCCCGAACCCAAATATGGCAATCAGTTAAACCAGGGGTCCTCAAACTACAGCCCGTGGGCCGGATACGGCCCGCCAAGGTCATTTACCCAGCCCCTGCCCCTGCTGCAGCCGCGGGCAGCGCTGCGTCCAGTTCCCCCAGGGCGGAACAGGCAGACTCAGGGCTGGGGCATGTGCGCGCGCCTGTCTGCCTGCCTGCCCCATGCGGCCGGGGCAGGCTCCTGGGCTCCCACCCGCTGGCCGCCTCGACTTCCTGGCCCGGAGCCGACCTGGCCCCACTCCGCTGACAGCCTCGGCCTCCCAGCACAGGGCCAGGATCGGTCTCCGTTGCCAGTGTCTGCTCTGCCCTCCCGGGACTGCGTTCGGGTCCCCGCCAGTGTTCCCTCTAAGCTGCGAGGGTGCGCGGCCACGCAGCAGCCGTCACAACCCCCGTGCAGGCCGGAAGCCCCCACCAGCCCCCCGGGGCTGTGGCTTTGCCACGGCAGACCCAACCTGAGCCCGGCCTCTGGGCTGGCTCCCTCCACCCCCAGGGCGGAGCAGGCAGGCTCAGGGCTGGGGCATGTGCGCGCAACTGCCTGCCTGCCCCATGAGGCCGGGGCAGCGGGGTGGCCGCGGCCAGGGCAGGCTCCCGGGCTCCCACCCGCTGGCCGCCTTGACTTCCTGGCTCGGAGCCGGGGTCGGCTCTGCTCCGTTGACAGCCTCAGCCTCCCAGCACAGGGCCAGGATCGGTCTCCGGTGCCGGGGTCTGCTCTGTCCTCCCGGGGCCGCGTTCGGGTCCCTGCCGCCAGTGGCCTCGGCTTCTTTCTTTCTTTCTCTCTCTCTTTCTCTTTCTCTCCCTACCTTCTCTCTTTTCTTCCTCTCTCTTTTTTCTTTTTCTCTTCTTTGTCTTCCTCTTCCTTCCTGCTCTTTCTTTCTTTACTTCCTTCCTTTCTTTCTCTTACTTTTTTCTTTTTCTCCTCCTTCCTTCTCTTTTTTCTCTCTTCCTTCTTTTTTAAAAAGCTTTTTAAAAATTAATTTTAAATAAAAACCTTTCTAAAAATTAAATTTCAATTCAAAATTCATTCAAATTAAATTAATTAAACACAATTAATTAATTCTATTTACAATCACTTTAACTTCAATTAATGCCTATAATTTCTGTCATGTGAGTTTGCACAAAAATTTTATTCAGAAAAAGTTTTGCACACGGCTTGAAAATTTTGCACACAAGCCGCCAAACCTAGAGGGAACATTGGTTACTAGTTGCCTGCACAACAGCAGGCTAAAATCGGTCAGTCCCACACTCTGGGCCTGACCAGAGCCCCACAGCACCAACAAAAAGTGTGTGGATTCATTACCGCCTGCCACCCAGTACCCAGAAACAGAGGCCAGCAGCAGACATGATAGCTACGCGTTCACGTTTTTTTCAAACTATAGTATGGCCCCCCAACAGTCTGAGGAACCGTGAACTGGCCCCGTTTAAAAAGTTTGAGGACCCCTGAGTTAAACCCTGAGCACGTGGGCAAGTCTCAACAGCCAGTTACACAAGAAACCATTCTCTGTAATAATTCAGAACCCACCCCATGTACTCTCCCCTCTTAGGCCACTTGTATATCCACCACACTTAGCTTTGGAAATTGACTGATATTTGGCTATCTGATCATACCATCCCCTCCATAAATTTATCGAGCTCAGTTTTGAAAGCAATTATGGTTTTTGCCCCCACAACTCCCCTTGGAAGGCTATTCCAGAACTTTACTTCTCTAATGGTTAGAAACCTGCGTCTAATTTCAAGCCTACATTTCTTGATGGATCGTTTATAACCATTTGTTCTGGATTCCACATTGGTGCTGTACTCAAATAATTCCTCTCCCTCCCTGATATTAATCCCTCTGATGTATTCATAGAGAGCAATCATACCCCCCCCTCAACCTTCTTTTGGTTAGGCTAAACAAGCCAAGCTTCCTGAGGGCAACCTCATAGGGCAGGTTTTCCACTCCACAGACCATCCTTGTAGCCCTTCTCTGCACCTGTTCCAATTTGAATTCATCCTTTTTAAACATGGGGGACCAGAACTGCACACAATATTCCAAATGTGATCTCACCAGTGCCTTGTACAGCGGCACTAACACCTCCCTGTCACTACTTGAAATACCTCTCCTGATACCTCCTAGAACCGCATTAGCTTTTTTCACGGCCACATCACATTGGCGGCTCATAGTTGCCCTATGATCAACTAGTACTCCCAGATCCTTCTCCTCCTCAGTCCGTTCCAACTGATGCGTCCCCAACTTATAGGAAAAATGCTTGTTATTTGTCCTAAATGCATGACCTTGCACTTCCCATTATTAAATTTCATCCTATTCCTAATACTCCAGTTTACAAGGTCATCCAGATCTTTCTGTATGGTATCCCGATCCTTCTCTGTATTGGCAATACCTCCCAACTTGGTGTCATCCGCAAACTTTATTAGCACATTCCGCTTTTTGTGCCAAGGTCAGTAACAAAAAGTTTGAACAAGATCGGTCCCAAGACAGATCCCTGAGGGACTCCACTGGTAACCTCCCTCCAGCTTGACAGTTCACCCTTCAGTATGACCCGCTGTAGTCTCCCTTTTAACCAGTTCCTTATCCACCTTACTATATGCATATTAATCCCCATCTTCTGTAACTTAACTAATAACTCCCTATGTTGAACTGTATCAAATGCCTTGCTGAAATCTAAGTAAATTAGGTCCACCGCATTCCCTTTATCTAAAAAAATCTGTTATCCTTTCAAAAAAGGAGATCAAGTTGGTCTGGCACGATCTCCCTTTTGTAAAGCCATGTTGTATTTTAATCAGAGTTACCGTTATCCTCTATAGCCTTAAGTTTTTTCTCCTTCAAAATTTTGTCCAAGACCTTGCATACTACCGAGGTCAAACTAACAGGCCTGTAGTTACCCGGATCATTTTTATTCCCTTTCTTGAAAATAGGAACTATATTAGCGATTCTCCAGTCATATGGTACAACCCCTGAGTTTACAGATTCACTTAAAATCCTCGTTAAAGGGCTGGCAATTTCATGAGCCAGCTCCTTTAGTATCCTTGGATGGAGATTGTCTGGGCCCCCCGATTTAGTCACATCCAGCAGCTCAAGTTTGGCTTCTACCTCAGGTATGGTAATTTCCACTTTCATGACCTCGTTCCCATTAGCTTCCCTACCTCTATCCCCCAGCTCAACTTCACTCTCATTAAAAACAGATGCAAAGTACTTATTTAGAATTCAGCCATGCCTAGATTATCCTTGACCTTCACCCCATCCTCAGTTTTTAACAGTCCCACTTCTTTCTTTGTTTTCTTCCTATTTATATGGCTAAAGAACCTTTTACTATTGGTTTTAATTCCCTTTGCAAGGTCCAGCTCAGCTTGACTTTTTGCCTTTCTCACTCTCTCTCTACATGTTCTGACCTCCAAAAAGTAGCTTTCCTTGCTGATCTCTCCCCTTTTCCACTCCTTGTAGGCTCTATGCTTCCTCCTAATTGCCTTTCTGAGATGCTTACACATCCAGCTTGGTCCACAGCTCTTGCCTATGAATTTTTTCCCCTTCCTTGGAATGTAGGCTTTAGATAGTTCTTGCAACTTTGATTTGAAATGATTCCAAGCCTCTTCTACCTTTACATTCCTGAGTTTTTCTGTCCAGTCCTCTTCCCCAACTAATTCCCTTAATTTTCTAAAGTTAGCCCTTTTAAAGTCAAAGATCCTGGTCACTTATTTATTTTTGTTTATCCTTCCAATTAGCTTGAACTGAATTAGCTCATGGTCACTTGAACCTAAGTTGTCCCCTGCAATTAGTTCATCTACGAGGTCCTCGCTCCTCACCAGTACTAAATCTAAGATGGCATCCCCTCTCGTTGGTTCGGTAACCATTTGGGGAAGGAATTCATCAGCTATCACATCCAGGAAAAACGGGGCCCTCTTATTATTACTAGCACAGGTCCTCCAGTCTATATCTGGGAAGTTAAAGTCTCCCATAATCACACAGTTCCCAGTAGTATTAACTTCCTTAAAGAGGTCCCTATCCATGTCAACGTACAGAGAATCCACCAGCAATGACATGTGCCCCATGCTGCAGAAGATGAAAAACCCCAAGGACCTTTGCTAATCTGCGCTGGGGGAAAATTCCTTTCGGGCCTCAAATATGGTGATCAGCTAAACCCTAAGCATATGGGCCATGTCACCACTAGAAAAAGTTGGTCAACTTTCTTAAGTCAACTTAATAAGGTCGACTTTAAGTTGACTTAAAGTCAACCTTATTAAAGTTGACTTAACAAAGTGGACTAAGTTGACTTAGCTTTAAGTCGACTTAGTTCACTTTATTAAGTTGAGCTAATCACCCTTAAGTCGACTTAATAAAGTCAATTTAAGGGTTACTCCACATCCACACCATCCTTAAATCAATTTAAGGAGTCGATTTAAGGGTGAAGTTGTCCTAATGAGTGGTAGTTATAAAGTCCGACTTAAGCTTTCATTAAGTCAACTTAAGGAATTTCTTAAGTTGACTTAATGAAAGCCTAGTGTGGACCTGGCTTAACTTAAGTTGACTTAAGCCTCCTTAAGTCAACTTAAATTGTCAATGTAGACGTAGCGATGGGCAAGACTCACCAGCTAGACATCCAGAAAGAATTATCTGTGGTACCTCAGAACCCACCCCATCTAACATCCCATAAAAGGCTATTGGGCATATTTATCGCTAATAGTCAAAGATCAATCAATTGCCAAATTAGGCTGCCTTATCATACCATCCCCTCCATAAATTTACCAAGCTTAGTTTTGGTGCCAGTTAGGTTTCTTGCCCCCACTGCTCCCCTTGGAAGGCTATTCTAGAATTTCACTCCTCTGATGGTTAGAAACCTTCATCTAATTTCAAGTCTAAACTTCCTGATGGCAAGTTTATATCCATTTGTTCCTGTGCCCACATTGGTGCTGAACTTAAATAACACTAGTATTTAACCCTCTGATGTGTTCATAGAGTGCAATCATATCTTCTCTCAGCCTTCTTTGGTTAGGCTAACAAATCAAGCTCTTTGAGTCTGCTCTCATAAGGCAGGTTTTCCATTCCTTGAATCATTCTAGTAGCAGTTCTTTGCACCTGTTCCAGTTTGAATTCATCTTTCTTAAACATAACAGACCAGAACTGCACTCAATAGTCCAGATGAGGTCTGACCAGAGCCTTGTATAATGGTACTAACACCTCACTATTTATAAGACTAGAAGATGGATAGAAAGCTGGCTAGATCGTTGGGCTCAGCAGGGAGTGATGAAGGGCTTGATTTCTAGTTGGCAGCTGGTAACAAGCAGAGTGCCACAGGGGTCTGTGCTGGGACTGTGTTTTTTCAACATCTTCATTAATGATCTGGAGGATGGGGTAAATTGCACCTTTAGCAAGTTTACTGATGACACTAAGTTGGAGAAAGTGGTAGATACCCTGGAAGGTAGGGACAGGATAAAGAGTGACCTAGACAAATTGGAAGATTGACCAAAAGAAACTTGATGAGATTCAACAAAGACAAGTGCAGAGTCCTGCACTTAGGACAGAAGAATCCCATGCACTGCTACAGACTAGAGTAGGAACTGACTGGCTAGGAAGCAATTCTGCTGAAGAGGACCTGTAGGTTACAGTGACAAGAAGCTAGATGTAAGTCAACAGTGTTCCCTTGTTGCCAAGAAGGCTAATGGCGTTCAGGACTGGTGAAGCCACATTTGGAGTACTGTGTCCAGTTTTGGGCCCTCTGCTACAGAAAGGATGCAGGCAAATTGGAGAGATTGCAGGCAAAGGCAACAAAAATCATTAGGGGGCTGGAGTATGTGACTTATGAGGAGAGGCAGAGGGAACTGGGCTTGTTTAATCTGCAGAAGAGAAGAATGAGAGGGGGGATTTGATAGCAGCCTTTAACTACCTGAAAGGGGGTTCTAAGAGGATGAAGCTAGGCTGTTTTTTCTGTTAGTGGATGACAGAAGTAGGAGCAATGGTCTCAAGTTGAAGTGGGAAAGGTAGAGGTTGGATATTAGGAAAAACTTTTTCATTAGAAGGATGGTGAAGCACTGGAATGGTGGTGGAATCTCCATCCTTAGAGGTTTTTAAGGTGTGGCCCATTCTTGGGTTGGGCTTGGTCCTGCTTTGAACAGTGGGTTGGACGACCTGACTGACTGAGATTCCTTCCAACCCTAATACTCTATCCCTACTGGAAATACCTTACCTGATGCATCCTAGGACTGCATTAGTTTTTTTCATGGCCACATCACATTGGCAGCTCATAGTCATCCTGTGACCAAGCAATAAACCCAGGTCCTTCTATTCCTCTGTCACTTCCAACTGATACATCCCCAGCTTATAGTAAAACCTCTTGTTATAAATCCCTAAGTGCATGACCTTGCACTTTTCACTATTAAATTTCATCGTATTTCTGTTACTCCAGTTTACAAGGCCATCCAGATATTTTTGTATGATATCTTGGTCTTTCTCGGTATTAGCAATACCTCCCAACTTTGTGTCATCTGTAAACTTTATTAACACACTCCCACTTATTGTGCCAAGGTCAATAATAAAAAGTTTAAATAAGATTGGTCCCAAAACCAAAAACTCAAATGTGAAGTCGCGGAACTGTTAACTAAGATTTGTAACCTGTCCCTTAAAATGGCTTCGGTACCCAAAGATTGGAAGTCGGCTAATGTAACGCCAATATTTAAAAAGGGCCCTAGAGGGGATCCCAGCAATTAC
Source organism: Pelusios castaneus (assembly GCA_007922175.1). Taxonomy (NCBI): domain Eukaryota; kingdom Metazoa; phylum Chordata; order Testudines; family Pelomedusidae; genus Pelusios; species Pelusios castaneus. Next base: position 16,944,781 of record ML685766.1, read on the forward strand.
AGACCGGTAAGTCTAACGTCGGTACCGGGCAAATTAGTTGAAACAATAGTTAAGAATAAAATTGTCAGTCACATAGAAAAACATAAACTGTTGAGCAATAGCCAACATGGTTTCTGTAAGGGGAAATCGTGTCTTACTAATCTATTAGAGTTCTTTGAAGGGGTTAACAAACATGTGGACAGGGGGGATCCAGTGGACATTGTGTACTTAGATTTCCAGAAAGCATTTGACAAGGTCCCTCACCAAAGGCTGTTATGTAAGTTAAGTTGTCATGGGATAAAAGGGAAGGTCCTTTCATGGATTGAGAACTGGTTAAAAGACAGGGAACAAAGGGTAGGAGTAAATGGTAAATTCTCAGATTGGAAAAGGGTAGCTAGTGGTGTTCCCCAAGGGTCGGTCCTAGGACCAGTCCTATTCAATTTATTCATAAATGATCTGGAGAAAGGGGTAAATAGTGAGGTAGCTAAGTTTGCAGACGATACTAAACTACTCAAGATAGTCAAGACCAAAGCAGATTGTGAAGAACTTCAAAAAGATCTCACAAAACTAAGTGATTGGGCATCCAAATGGCAAATGAAATTTAATGTGGATAAGTGTAAAGTAATGCACATTGGAAAAAATAACCCCAACTATACCTATAATATGATGGGGGCTAATTTGGCTACAACGAGTCAAGAAAAAGATCTTGGAGTCATTGTGGATAGTTCTCTGAAGATGTCCGTACAGTGTGCGGAGGCGGTCAAAAAAGCAAACAGGATGTTAGGGATCATTAAAAAGGGGATAGAAAATAAGACTGCAAATGTATTATTGCCCTTATATAAATCCATGGTACGCCCACATCTCGAATACTGTGTACAGATGTGGTCTCCTCATCTCAAAAAAGATATTCTAGCACTAGAAAAGGTTCAGAGGAGGGCAACTAAAATGATTAGGGGTTTGGAGAGTGCCTCGTATGAGGAACGATTGAAAAGGCTGGGCCTCTTCAGCTTGGAAAAGAGGAGACTGAGGGGGGACATGATAGAAGTATATAAAATTATGACTGATGTGGAAAAAGTGGACAAGGAAAAGTTGTTTAAATACTCCCATAATACAAGAACCAGGGGTCACCAAATGAAACTGATAGGTAGCAGGTTCAAAACAAATAAAAGGAAGTTCTTCTTCACACAACGCACAGTCAACTTGTGGAACTCCTTACCTGAGGAGGTTGTGAAGGCTGGGACTATAACAATATTTAAAAGGGAACTGGATAAGTTCATGGTGGCTAAGTCCATAAATGGCTATTAGCCAGAAAGGGGTTAAGAATGGTGTCCCTAGCCTCTGTATATCAGAGGATGGAGACAGATGGCAGGAGAGTGATCACTTGATCATTGCCTGTTAGGTTCACTCCCTCTGGGGCACCTGGGCACTGGCCACTGTCGGTAGACAGATACTGGGCTAGATGGACCTCTGGTCTGACCCAGTACGGCCTTTCTTATGTTCTTATGTTCTTAACCGATCCCTGAGGAACTCCACTAGTAACCTTCCTCCAGCCTGACAATTCTGTCTCAATTAAGCCAAAAAGTTTACCTTGTTATACCTGAAGTCTATTTGCAATACGCGAATGTGTACTTGGTTAAACTTGCCATTTTCAGAATTTGCCTGTGGTGCAGCAGTTACATTTTAAATCATGTTTCAGGATGTAGTAAGTTGAATCAAATTGAACAGTAGCACTGATCAAGCATTGTGCCTAAGAGCTTGTTGTGGGCAGAGTCAGATTCAAGAGTCTAATCTTGATTTTTCTGAAATGATCAGAAAATAATCTTGCATTCTTTCAGTATTTCTGCTTGACTCTTTAGGCCTCGAACTGTGAGATACTGAATGCCCCTAGTGCCCAAAGACATCAATAGGTGTTGCAGCTGTTCTGCACCTAGCATGATTGGGCTCTATGTGAACCAGAGTGGATGAACTTGCATAAAATGGTGGCTACAAATTACAGAAAAGAGGGTAAGAAAAGGTGTAGAGTGAAAGGACCGGATCACAAGTATGTCATAAAAAATTGTTCAAACTCACCAAGGAAAACAGGAGTTAGAAGTAGACAGCAGGACTTCTTAGAGATGTCAATAATTTACTAGGTAAGTTAGGTAGGTATTGCTAAAACATTAAAGAAATATTTTTACTAAACATTCACATGATGAGGGGGAAACAGATGCCAGAAACAGTCTGGAGGGAGGAAAAATAAACGAGGAAACTAGGCTCATGTTAGAACAGATAATTAGAACATCTTGGAAGTGACAAAATTCCAGGCCAAAAGAGCTTCATACGAGATTCCTAAGGATGTGACTAGAGGGACATGATATAACAAAAACCTCAGCAAGCACACTTAAAAATTCAGCTTACTTTCTAGCTCATTGCTCTGTTCAAGTCTGGTTACAAAGAACCAGAGGTCAAATTATCTTCTGTGTTTCCTCTTTTTGTACACAATATGCACCTTCATAATTGTCTTTACTCTCAGACACTTGCATGAAGGTTTTGTCTGTTGCTGGTATTTACCTCAATTCCAGTCCATAACGGCCAATCACTATTGTAGCTACACCAGTGCAAACCCCACTTGTCGACAAGGAAAGTCGTACTATAAACCAGTAGAAGTTACCTATACTTGAAACCAAGACAAGATCCACTGCTGCAAATTTGCTATTTTTGCATCAAGGAACCTGAGACTGTTGGTGCAGCTGTGGTGGCTTCAACCTTGCTTCCTGGCACAGGGTTGTGGCAGGGGAGAGAGAGGCTGGGGGCAGAAAGCAGGCAAGTAAGGGTGGATGGGGCAAGCCTTTGCTTTCCTTCATCAAAACAGTCCTGCACTGGTCCATTAGCGATGCAATTTAAAATTGCCTGTCAGCAACTTTATTTGTGGCAAGGCTGGGCTCGTTCTGATAATCCGGAAGCCAAATCTGAGTCCCTCATGCCTTTCCTGTATCCACCCACTGTGTTTTCCATTTTTACAAATCCTGGGCCCTAGCTTACCCTCAGATATACTTGCACAAATCCAGCTAAAGACTTTGAGAGTTGTACAGGTGCATCTGAGCGCTGAACTGGGCCCTTTATATGAAATTCTGTTTACTTCTTTGTTGACAGCCTATCAGAGATGGACAAGTGACAGAAGAGGGAAACCAGATGATACAGGAACCTAAACTTTTTAGTTAGTCAAAAGATTAAAGGAAGTGGGCCTGTGAACTTTCAAAAAAAAATTCAAAGGAATCTAAATGATGTATACAAAAATGAGACAGGACAAGACAGATACTAACAGCAGATATGAGTTCATGCCAAATACAAGAATAAGGGGCATAGATTTAATCTATGGAATGACCAGACACAAAAGGAATTCAAATGGAATTTTTCTGCCTGGAGAGCGGTGGATAGAATATGTCAAAAAAGCCATTAGGCACTTAGAGCATAAGTAGTTTTTAAAAGTGTGCTGAATAAAACCAAACTATTGCAGAGTTTTCTATAAATACCAAGGGGGGCATGATAGACTTAATTATAAGGGATTTCTAGTTTCCTTGTATCCTAAAACAACTCTTTTGCTATTTTACAGCTCAGTGGGATGTACGTGATACAATTACTAATTTGGTGAAGGAATTTCCAACTTTCACCCTAAGAGCAGACTAAATGTCACTCAGAGCCAAGTACTGCTACCCTTACTCAGAAATCCTATGTTTCTTTTTATGACTTGTGAGTGCTCAGAGTTTAAATCAGTAAGTTGTCATTTACACAAGAGAGTGTTGTAACATAGCCCTCATTTACAAGCAATTCGTCTGAAGTGGTGTGCAACATGAGGCTGAAGCAAAGCTTATTTTTTTCCCCTATGGATTCATTTAGCTCACAAAATACTTGAATGATGAAAATGGAATTTCCTATGAGATTCCCACCTTTCCTAATAAGACTATCATTTCTGATTTAGTTCCCTATTCACAGCTCTGCATAGAGGAAAAGAGGTAAATGATCCTTTTCTGAAGCTATGTCAAAATTTCTGACATGTCTCTGCAGATTAAATACTATCCTGATCACACCCTATTCAACATGATTTCTCTGCATGAAATGAACTAAATAGTTGTATTCTGAAATAACTAATAAGTAGAAATATCAAGTTAATGTGCATCTAAGATAGTCACAGTGAGGTCTTAGGGTGCATCTACACTGGCAAATTAGGTTGACTAAGGACGCTTAAGTCGACCTACACAAAGCTGCATCCACACTGGGCTTTTATTAAATTGAATTAAGTGCTTCCTTAAGTCGACTTAATAACAGCTTAAGTCGACTTAATAACACCATTTCAGAAGGTCGACTTAAGCCTTAAGTTGACTTCTTAAGTCAACTTAAAGCCAGTGTGGATGGAGAATAGCACTAAGTCGACCTAAATTGACTTAAAGCCAATGTGGATGGCTGCGACTACTGTTAAGTAGACTTAACAAGGTCGACTTAAGTTGACTTAAAGTGTAGCCATTCCGTTAAGTCGACTTAACAGAGTCAACTTAACTTTACAAGTGTAGACATAGCCTTAGAGACCATCACTTTCCTTTATTTGAATAAAGAAAATGGAAAACCTGACAAAGATTAATGTTTCAACCACTTTGCATTCCTTAGGAAATTCTTCTGAGTAAGATGTTGAAATGTTAAACTTTGTTGCTCTTTCAATCTGGGCTGCTCAAGGAATCATCTACATTAAAATCTAATGTCAACTGGGAAATAAATATGATTTAAACCTTTTTTTAAAGTCACGTTGATTCTTTTTAGATGTGCAAGAGATTTAATATCTCTTTCTGTGGTTGCTATAGAGGGAACTAAATCTAAGTTACACTAGGAAAAGGAGGATTATCTATTCAAAAGACTAAATGCTAATAGATACAAACTACTATGATGTGGTTTCAGTGGCAAAAGAGGTACTAACATGTCTCAGATTTTTTCCTAAAAGAATGAAAAAGGAAATAAAGCTGTCCAGAAATAAACATATTTAATTTGTGATGCAACTCAAAGAGCTAAATGTCAGAAGCAAATCTTATTTCCAACTTTAACGATGAGGTCATTTCCGGGAGTCAAGAGTTCCTAAAATGTAAATTCTGCAAATCAAATTCTGCCTTGAGATTTCTAGGTGGGACTTCCTTTGTTTCTTTCAGTGGGAACTTGAGAATGGTGGAATTTGGTTCTCTGCAGCACAGAATTTATCATTTATCATTTTCAGGAATTTTTGGAGCTAATAACTATTCCCCCACATGGGAAGTTGTGGCTTTTCTGCTAACCAGTGAACCATATTTCTGTAAAACATGGTCTCTTTGCTACAAAGTCTTTTTTGGGTAAATGCAGTGGCTTTAGATGGTTTCTACAGACATTTCCCAATTTGTGGATTCTTTAAGTTATAGGAGGATAATACTGTTTATTTACCATATCAAAACACAGAATAGAATTTGGAAAACAGGACATTTTCCCCCTCAAATACTTGTCTTTATACTGCCAGAGAATTTAGGCTTCCCCTGCAAACCCCTTCTGAGGTTGCTGTAGTTTAAGATGACTAAATTAGATTGAAGGCAAAGCAGATTTTACTCTTTGGAGAAGAGTTTCAAAACATATACAGACAAAACATTACTTGGAGGACAAAATGCTACAGAGGCACATTTAGGAGAGTATGATGAAGACAACAATTAAACAGGTTACCACAAAAAATCCTAAATTAGGGTCTTTGGAAAATGTGATCAGGGACAGAAGTATCCTCATTTTGAGGGTGACAGATGATAGATGCCTCTGTCTTGCCCTACCAAGTGAAAAATGAAAAGCTAAACTTGGCTACCTTATCAAAGAGAAAGCAGCTTTCTACATTTAAGGATATTTTAATTAATCATTAAGAACGGACTATTTTCCTTTTGTCTTCACTCCGTTCTGACTTCAACAGGAGTTTTGCTTGTACAAAGATAGAATAAAAATGGAGTAAGGGTGACATGATTGTGTTTCTCAGAAGCCTCAAAAATGCTTTACAGAATTACAAACTAAATACATATATTGGTTGCTCAATTAGCTGATTTTCATCTGTCAGTATAGTTTTCATACACCCGCAAAATGGAGGCCATTTGTAAATTTAGACCTTTCACTTTAACATCAGTTACTTGACTGCTTAAAAAAAATGAATAAATGGAAGACCAAGGCCCTAGAGGACTCAGCTGTTGAGTGATAAATGGACAGATTATGTGCTAAGGATATGCACTTGATATTTCTGGCAAAAGTCCACACTTAAGACGACATGGGGCTGTATATATGATATGAGTAAGTGCTGGATATTGTTAGCAAAAATTAATATTGCAGTTTCTTCAGTGGTTTGTAAAGTCCCTTTCTCCATTTTTTCAAGAAAATTAAGCCCTATACTTAACAGCAGATGCTGTTTAAAAGCAAATAAACATTAGAAACAAAACCTGGATTAAGTTTATATAGTAATGTTTTATGGAACAAAATTGTTTTAAGTATACAGCTGCTTCCATAAGGATAAATTTGACTGGTCAATCACTTCAAGCTGGAAGAACATTGATATGAATTTCATCAGAAATGCTTACTGTCTGAACTGTTCCCTGCTATGGTAGAAGTGATTAAAGTACTTTGAGAGCCATCAAGAATCTGATGAGGAAATTTCTAATTCAGTCACAGATGATGTATATTGTTTTACAGAAGCAGGACACTCTACCATGAATTAACAGGAGGTTCAAAATACAGATCCAAAGCTGGGCCCTTATGTCGTTGGACAGGAAGTAAAGCAGCTTTTTCTCTTTGAAAGAGAGGTTCATGGTCCCAGCATTCACATCCAGTTCTTTCAATAGAAGGAATCTGTGTCTGCTGAGGAAAAAGAGAGTATGGCGGCACTATGGGGACAACCGGCATAGAATCTGGACCTGTGCCTTGGACACATATTGTCAATGGTGTATCTGTTAGAGTGTACTCTTTTAGAATTTCTTCAACATTTGAATGTATACATTAATTATCAGAAGTTCCTAAATTGCTCCCTTGGTGTGCTTGTGTAAGTTCTGTAAACATTCCAGAACAGCAGCATGCGCTGGGTAATGTCACATTGTGGTGCAGGGAGCATACAGCAGCACATGTGGGTTCAACAAGGTAAGTGCTTTGTTATTACTTTCTGTTTGTCACTAATACCTTTCAGCTTCACAATTAACCATTTAAGTACCTACCAGCATAGGTATTTTTTAATTGTCATTTAGTTTTATGTTTGGTATGGGAAGGGTGGAGAAATTGTCACGTGTTGCTCTCATTAAAATTAATGTAAATTTTTGTGCATGATACAGAGGAGAATTGACTCATCTCCCAACAGGGGTTTCATATCAAGTAAGAAGCTGTACAATAATGTGAAAACCCGACTCAAAGGACAATGTGGAGTTGCCCTGTGATTGTGGCAAAATTGATGAAGATCATGAAAATTACATCATTGAAGAAAGTCATATGTGGATGACCCATCTATCTACAGGTTGGCTTTAATGGTGAAATCACTTGGGAGGAGAAAGTTTTGGCTGTCAATAGCATATTTGGCTCATCTATTATCTTAAAGGTGGAAGCAGTTCTCAAGCCAAGGATGTTTGGAGTGACACGTTCCAAAGAGGTAGCCATGTTAGTCTAATTCCAGCAAAACAAACAAGGAGTCTAGTGGCACTTTTAAAGACTAACAAATGTATGTATCGCATGATGGATTTTCATGGGAGAAAATCCCACTTCATCTGATGCTTGAAGATGGAGAAGTACAAATGAATGGGAGGAAAATAAATGCAGGGAAGTTTAAGTCATAGGATCAGGTCAGACTGTTACAGCAAATCAATGCAGTTGTTTAGACTCAATCAGTGAAGAACAGCACATAGGAGGGAGGTGAGGGAAGAAGGAAAGCAAAATTACCTGTTGTAATGGGGGAAAAAATCATTGTCTCTATTTAGCCCTAAGTTAACATCATTGGAAGAAATATCTTGGGAGAATTGAGACAGAAATTGCTACTTGCTGAGAGTATACAAGTGCAGCTGATCTGTTTTGTTGTAGCTCTGATAATAGAAATGTATCTCTGAATTGTGAGTTTTGCTATTAATCCCTCTTTGCTGCAGATAATTACAGGAACTATGCACATATTGTAACTAAAAATAGGATTTGGCTCTCTGTTGGAGCCAAACACTCTCTTGGGGTTGGAGTTACAGCAGGATTTGTCTCACAAAGAAAGCTAAGTACAAATGCTATAGGTGAATATTAGAGGTATGAATGGCAACTTTATTCTTTACTAAACTTTATTATGCCATGTATTATTAGATTAAGGAACTCATGATATTAATCAAGAAAATGGTGAACTACAGCTGAATGCTGTGAATATGGTGCAACTGTGATTTTAAAACCTCTACAAGTTTTTATTTTGTTCCTTCAAAATATTGGCTGAAAACTAGAACGTGTATTTCCATTATTATCTGGACTTCAGACTGCGTCTATATCCCTTATACGAAATGGAAACATTTTAGGTAGATGTATTTATACCTCCAAAAGATTTATAGCTTTGCTTCAACAACAAAAAGACAATTTTCCTGTACAAAGCAGAACACTAAAGCTTTTTGAAAATGTCTCCATCTGGTGGCGTTCCATTGTTTCTATTTGACGGTTATCCCAAAATTACCTTTCAAAGTCAAATGGCTGTGTATCAGAAGTGATCAGTCATGTACTGCTTTGTCTATCATAAAAAATAAAAAAACCCTGCAGATACTCTATTAGCATTTTGGAAATGTTCATCTGATTTAACCTTTTTCTGTATGGAAAGATACAGTACTTATCCCAAGTATTTCAGCTAAAGACTAATGGAATAATGATGCTGCCTTCACTATTAATAGAACCAGTTCAGGCTGATTAGTCAAGCTTAACCTACTTGTTTTGACAAGATCTTCAAGTTTACTTCTGATTAAAAAAAGGTGTAAAGCTCTCCATTGACGTTTATTTAGTTTGAAAACACATCTTCCTTTAGTTGCAGTGAAAAGAAATGACTGGCTCAAGCAAACACTTTAAGGACAATATTCAGAATAAGTGATATTTATCTAGTTTCCTCAAATTCAACAAATATATTCAGTTAAAGACAATGCAATGTCAGGACGAGATTCAAGATCAGACTCCCTTGTTAGGAGGTAAACAAAATGCATTGTTTGTGCATTTATTGGTAGAAAATTAGATACTGTTATCTAATAAAGACTTGGATAAAGACAGCATGATGAAACAGGACAGAAAACAAATTCATAGGGAAGTACTAGCTGGAATGCTGTATAATAAACATTTCTTAAACTTTGCTTGACCTTGAAGAATTTGAAAGGAAATCTAAATTCTGAATGTTATTTTGGGCCTCACAAAGGCAGACTGAGACTTCAGTGATTTTCAAATCCTTGTATCAAGCAAACTGAATTTACTTTCTAGACATTTTCTTTGCCTTCTAGCTTGGACAGAATTCCCCCAGACACCCTCTCTCCACTACCTCATGCCCTTTAGGCAGTGCTAGTTAATGAGACAATTAAATCCAGGGAGGCATCTTACTTATGCAAGTCAGGACAGGAAGTCTTTCATTGGATAATGCAGAACAGTGGCTAGCAGAGGGATAGATCACCCTGGAGTTATGGCTTTTAAACTAAAAAGGTGGATGAGACATTGAGTTCCTGTGCGGTTTTCTGCAGATGTTTTCCATCTTCCTTGGGCTCACCTTTTAATTAGCGGAAGTTTTGCTATGGATGTCAGCACCTGAAAAATCATGCCACATCTCTTTGTGTGGTTTAGTTTCCTCATCTGCAGATGGGGACAGTAGTACTAACTAACCTTCATAGAGACAACTCCAGGGTGATCTAACCAGCCACTAGTCACTGTTAATCAAAAGGCCTGCTGTCCAGACTTGAATTAGCAAGATGCCTTACTGGAGATAATTGGCTTCCGTGCGAGATGTGGGGGGCTCAGCACTTCTGAAAATCAGGTCATAAATGATTTGCCCAAAATCTCACAGAAAGGAGGGGGCTTAACTATGTATAGGGTACAGCTCTCCCTTCTCCTTGTTATTGCCTTTCTGGGTGCCTAGTTTTTCCGGGAAGATTTATAATAGGCAGTGTCAGGAAAGCAGCCTCATGTAGTCCACATGTGGAAGTTATTAGCATCTGACTAATTCTGTTTCCGTAGTCACAGATTCATAGCTGTCCACCTCTCTGCCAATACAGGATTATTCCCTACAAAACATTTTCCACTGTTTTATCCAGTCTAATTTTAAGTATCCCAAAGAAGAGGGATTCCAAGAACTCCCTTGGGAGATTATTCTACAGCCTAATACATCTGTGTCAGGAAGTTTTCTCTCAGAAACTAATTTTTCTCTTTAATCCCTTTGGTTCTTGCAGGACCCTAGATACCCTCCCATCCAGAATGAGAGGAAATTAAATGCAGGGAAGTGTCCCATTCTGTAAGTTGCCCACCTTCAAAGCGTCTGACGAAGTGGGATTTTCTCCTACAAAAGCTCATTCGATAAATAAATGCGTTAGTCTTTAAAAGTGGAGTCAATGGGCAATGTGGTTGCTCAACACTTCTCAAAATCAGGCCAGTCATTCATGTACCTAAATATGGATTCAGGTGCCTATTTTTGACAACCAATTTGAAAAAAATGTTGGCTCTAATTCTTTTTATATGTGTTTTAAAATACTTAGTCATGATTGTAGGTTTTCTTGCTGGCAAATGGAGAGACTTTATAAGCCTTTATGTCTTATAAAGTCTTAAGAATTTATATATTCACTATGGGAAAATCAAGAGACAAATAGGTTTTGTGCCTCAAAAGACACAAAACAACTATATGCAAATATTACTGCCTCAGAAAGACTATACATAAAGACGGTCATGCCCGTAAAAAGCAAATAGACTGGACTGACGTACAATAGCTAGTGTAACAAACTGGTACATTACTCATTCCTCAACAGTTTTCAGCATCTAACCAGCTTCCATATATTTAAACAGGAAACAGTCAGGAAATGGCAGAAATGCTATATAAACATCTAAGTAATTATGATAATGGTTTACATTTATAAAATGCTTCTCTTCCAGAAGATTCTGATATCACTTTATAAAGTGGATATGATAAACATCAGTTAGTCTCAAGGAATGGGGACCTGAAACTAGTTCAGACCATTCACACAGTTCTGAGCACCCGAAGAGTGTTTGACTTTTTAGTGGATAAAAGGTTCTGGCTACTCTAGATCAGATAAGTCAAGTTTCACAGTGCTGTTGACATCTGCTGACAGGCAGGCATATCCAGGATAAAGTGTGGTGACAACTATTTAACAGCATGCTGCAACACCATATAGGAAACAAAGAAAAGTGTCTCCAACTGCAACTGTAATGAGAATTATTTTTTGGTAGAAATGACTAAGATAGGATATGGTTCAATGCTTTTATGTTCATGTGTTTAATAACATTTTATCTTTCTTGAATAGACTAAATATCAGTGCATAAACAAGTTATATTTTGTAAACTGGATTGACATTTAAACCTGGATTAGTTCAGCATTATTAAAGACAGGTGTTTCTGCAACTGTGATATATTGAGAAAATTTGCACTGGTTATTGCTTTCAAATTCATTTATGTGTTGGGTCTAATGACAACAGTGGCTTGTCATAAAGAAACATGTAGCACACTATCTTATATTGCTGAAAAAATTTAAGACTGTATACTGGATCCACAAGTTTATACCAGCTTAGTATCTGGCTTTTTATACACGTCTTTCTTCTTCTTTCTCATTTAAAATCTTACTGACATGTATGTAAACCTGACACATATTCATGCTGATCTGTATTTTGTTCTGGATAATGAACCAGCAACCTAGAAATGTTGGCAGGCCGTTTGCTGAAGTAGCAAGAAAGTCAACTACCCAACCTCCAGCTAGAGAGTATGCAGGGCTGGCCCAACTATATAGGTGAACTAGGCAGTCACCTAGGGCACCAGGCTTTAAGGGGCACCAAATTAGATGGAAGAGAAGTTTTTACATATGTTATCTCTTATAACACGTAGGGGGGAGGGGTGCCAAAATCGTAGTTCACCTGGGGCATCAAAGCCCCTTGGACCGGCCCTGAAAGTGTGGCATGTTTTAAAGCATAGTTTCTAAATTTGGGGGCACCTAGCCACTGATAATCTTTCTGTTCAGTCCTGAAGAAGCAGCTCGCTAGCCAAGGGTGGAAATGTGAGTGAGATGGATTCATTTGAACAGTATTGCAACACTGTCACACTACCAACAGTACTACCAGGAAAGTAAGAGCTAGTCTACTCTACAAAGTTAGGTCAAGGTAAGCTGACGTGCATTGATCTATTTGTGCATGGGTCTACACTTGAATTTGTCTCCGATTGATGTAAACTCTCCGTTGCACTGACATAGTAACTCCACATCCCCAAGCAGCACTGAGCAATGGTCAATCTATTGAAGTCAATGCAATGCAAATGTAGACACTGTATTCCCTAACAGTCCTCCAGCAACTGTCCCACAATGCCTAACACTGACTACCGTGGTCACAATTGCAAAGTCCACTGGTCACAGAGAACATGTGAAAGCTGCCCCCAACTTTGAAATCCTGAGAATTTTTGAAATACCTCTTCCAGCTTGGGGAGCACAACAGCTCTCCATTTTTATGTGCAACTTCCCAACTGGCCATGCCAGCTACACATTCCACACATATCTAGCTTGGAGTAGATAGGAGATACTGGATTTCCTGAGACACTGAGAAGAAAAGGTTTTGCAGGTAGAGGTAAGGATCTGCCATAGAAAGATGGATATCTACAGGCAATTAGATAGGGGATGCAGAAGAAGGGGTATGACAGGGACCAGCAAAAGTGCCGTGTGAAAGCAAATTAACCATATCAGAAGGACCTCAGGGAGACCAACAGTTGACCCAGTGCTGAATGGCTGACATGTTTTTACAGAGAGCTGCATGCCATGTCATTTGAAGCCTCCTGAGTGATCTCAATAAAAGTTTCAGAGAGGTGCTCTGCAATTCTCTCCCAAAGGTTTCTATGGATGGCAGTGTATTTCTTCCTCTGCTGCAGGACACTTCCCCATGCTAATGGGCAAAAACTTTGGTAGGCACCACTGCAGGACACACACCCCAAGTGGTTTCAGGACACCAGCACCAACTGTGCTCTCTGTACTTTTGTTACCCTCAGGAGTAACATATCAACTAAAATCACCACTTCCTGTGGAAAATGGTACCAGTATTCAGTGCCCTTGCCCTACACTCAGTTTCATTAACCAAGCAGTTCTATCCTCATTTCCCTCATCTTTGGCACAGGGCTGGATTAACCAGCCTGGAGGCCCTGGGCTAGCCCCACTGGGGGGCCCCCTGCCTGCTCTCTCCCCCCCCCATCGCTGGGGAGGGCCTGGGGCCAGAGGGTGCTCCTGGCCCGCCCAGGCCCCACTCTGGCCAGTTTGCAGGGTGGGTGGGGGCTGGCTGGTGAGCGGCACGGCAGAGGTCCCGCTGCAAGCAACCCAGCCCCTGCCCCCGGCTGGAGCGAACAGGGGCTGGCCTGCCACGCTCAACCCCCAGGAGTGGGGCAAGCGGGACAATCGCCCTGAGCCCTGCAGTTTCAAGGATCCCATGCTACCCTGCTATCAGCGGGGCCCGCACGCTGCATTGCTTCCCCCCCCCCCCCCCCCCACTGTGCTGTGGAGCCCGCTCACTCCCCCACTCTGCTGCCTTCAGCTTCCTGCCAAAGGCAAGGGAGGTCAGAGGTCAGCCTCTAGGCTGGCCCACCGCACCCCCAGGGTGGAGCAGCTGGCCCACAGGAGTGGAGCGGGAGAGCTGAGCCCAGCTGGGCCAGCCCACCCACCCCCATTCCTGCTGCCGCTGGCTGCTGTGCTAGCCCGCAGCTGTGCAGGTGGCTGGGCCGGGGGCTGGCCCTGCTCCTGCTGGGCAGCCTCGTGATCCCAGCCAGGGCTGGCTTCCCACTGGGCCGGCGAGCGGCCTCATGGTCCCGGCGGGCGGCCTCATGGTCCCAGCTGGGGCCGGCTCCCAGTCCCCAGGGAGCGACCATGGTCCCTGTGCGTGGCTCTGGGTTCATGGGGACAACCGGGGTCCCTGGGAGGGTGGAGTGGGCCAGCCCACCAGGCTCCCCTCCAGCATGGGGGGCAGGGCCCCACCTAGGCCGATTGGCCCTGCTCCCCCCCGAGGGACAGCACTTTCCTCTCTGGGAGCCACCAGGGCCCCGCCCCTCCTCCTTCCTCTGCCAGCACTGAGATGGGCAGATGCTGTATTTTCAGAAGGGTTTTAGGGGTTGGAGCCCGGGGCCCCCTTTTTGGCCAGACCCTGGGGCTTAAGCCCCTAAAGCCCCTTTGATAATCCAGCCCTGCATTGGCAGGCTATACTCACCATGGCTAGAACTGTGAGTGGTGCTGTACATAAACACTCTGACTCAGAAGAGCCAAGAAGCATGTCCTGTGTAAAACTTTAAGTGCAAGGGAACGGAGTACTGAATCTTAACTTTCCCTTTCCATTGTGACTACAGTGGCAGTGGTAGCTCTGTGTGTTTACCTGAAGCTGCTGCCATTTAGGCCTTGAGTTCTCACTCCACACCCAGACAGATAAGAAGGAGAAAGAAAAAGGATTCAGGATGATATGTTTAGCGAGATACTGCAAGGTAGCACTGCATCCACCCATGAACAGAGGGGCTGGAGGATGAATATTGCAGACAGTATGGAGAAGGGGAAAGCATACAAGAGAGAGGCCCAGGAACTAGAGAGGCACCAAGGACATAATGCAGATGCAGCAGACAGATGCTGCGGACACTCTTGTGGACTGACAGGTTCAACAATCTTGTGCTCGACTCCCTTTGCAGTCCATGGAGAACTGCAGTACAGCACCTCCCAATTCCACATGCTCAACATTTCATGTGACATCAAGGACTACATCCTGACCTCTACCACTCCACACCATGGGCCATTAAGAGCAACCACAGCTTCACATACATTGGCCTCTCAAAGCCACCGTTCATGTATGTGTAGCTAAACGAACATGAATATTCCTTCCCCTTCTCTAAGCTTTGCTGCACAGATGTATTAAGGTTTTCATGTATTTCATTTTAACTTGCACAGAATTTTTTTAATGTTTTCATTACTCAATTCTACGGAAAATAATTCATCTTTATTATTTCCCAACATATGCAGCAGAATGGCTGCCAGTATTGAAATCACCCACTTACTTGTCATTGTACACTCTGACATAACTCATAAGATTGGTGACAAACAGTGTAGTAATCATAAATGTACAGCAAGCACCACAAAATGAATAGGTACATTTTCAGTGTAATATTCATAGATGTGTATCAAACAACACAGTTCCTAACAGGCCCCTAAAGTGCAGGGCCAGTTAATGTATACCACAATGCATCACTGTGGCTCGTTAAAGTGCTCTTTCATAGTCTCCTAAGCTGTATAGCTCTGCACTGAGCATTTCTGATAGCCCTTGTGTCTGGCAGTTCAAAGTCATCAGATAACCATTCCACCTATGCCCTCCACCCTGGCAGCAACTTTTCCCCCTTTGCTTCACAGGTATTATGCAGGACAATGCAGGCAGCTATAACCATTGGGGTATTTTTTTCAGAGATCCAGTCTTGTGAACAAACATCACCAGTTCCTCTTCAATCTACCAAAAGCACATTCAACTTTCATTCTGTACCTGCTGAGCCACAAGATGAATCTTTTTTTTTGGTACTGTCAAGGTGGTCAGTGTATGGCTTTATGAGCCAGGGAAGTAAGAGAAAGGCTAGATCCTCCAGGATCACTACTGGCATTTCAACATCACCAGTGTTGACCTGCCAGTCAAGAAAGAAAGTCCCTGCCTGTAACTTTCTGAACAGTCCCATATTCTTAGAGATGCCAGCATCATGCACCTTTCCTGACCAGCCAACCCTGATGTCAATGAAGCATCCCCAGTGATTCAGCAGCACTTGTATAACCATTGAGAAATAGCCATTTTGGTTGATGTACTCTATGCCAAGGTAGTCTGGTGCCAAAATAGGGTATATGCGTGCCATCTCTCTCTCCACCATAGTTTGGGACCAAATGTCCATCCATTATTTCCTCCCCACTGCCAAAAGTCACAGTGCTGTGGAGTAGGAGATGACTAACAGCCTTGCACACTGGCATGACAATGGCTCCCACAGTGGATTTTCCAGCTCTAAAATGATTTCCCACTGTCCAGTAGTTACCCAGGGTGGCAAGTTTCCACAGTGTGATTGCCGCTTGCTTCTCCACTGTCAGTGCAGCTTTCATTCGGATATCCCTGCAAATGAGCTCAACACACAGATCCAGGAGTCTGGACTTGCGCATATGAAAGTTCAGTAGCACTGATCATCATCCCAAGACTGGCTTGTGAATCCATGTGTCAGTGCTCGTTTCTTGATCCCAGAAGCAGGGCTCCATTGTTTGCAGGCGCTCCATGAATGCCACCAACAACCACCTGGAATTGGCTTTTTTTATGTCCTCCAGCAGTGTGACCTCCAGGAAGCTGTTATGTTCCCTGTAGCTCTTCTTGTGGCTCTGCAAATACTGGAAGATAGTGAGTCCCATGCTTGCAATGCTCACGACAACAGTGAAGACCTGTGCAGGCTCCATGCTCCTGCCAGAGGTGGCAGACAGCAATGAGTTCCACACAGGTTTGTGGGATTTGCAAAATAGGCATAGAAATTATGGGACAGAGATGGCATTATGGGGTGGAGAAAGCTGCATGAAGGGAACTTGATGCCCCAATTCCAGTCACCCCTCCATGATTCATTTCTGCCTCACCATGGGCTACTAAAACTTCCTAAAGCACAGTGTGCTGGATGGTGGCAAGTTGCATATTAGGATACTTAGTCGCAATGGCTATGTCTACACTGGCAAGTTAGTTCGAATTAAGGAGGCTTTAAGGTGTCGTTATTGGTGCTGCGCACTCCGGGCAACAAACCCCAAACTGTTGCTAGCCCTAGCCCGTCCACGGGCGTCCCACCTGCAACAGTCTGATTCAATGCCAGTCAATGAGAATCTTTCTGTTGCCTTCAGTTCGCATGAAACAGGTTCATTGATAGGAAAACAGACTTTTTCATTCTCTCCTACTTTTGTACTGCATTCATCACAGTTAACAGCCATACATGCTAATTTTTCAAAGTCTTGATCTAGCAAAGCATTTAAAAACACTAATTTCAATGGAATTACTCTCTTGCTTAAAGTTAAGCATTTTGTTTAAATAGAGTTTATTTATTTTTATGTTATCATTTACCTTTTTTCTCCTTGTCAATGATACTTGGTCCCCACAAAGAGTTAGAAGCACAGTATTCAAATTAAATAGTTCAGCATGGGGTCAATGCAATGATTTTCCTGATAATGTACTCAAAGCAAAAGGAATTCTGACTGATGGATACCATTGGCTTCCTGGATGTTATGGTCTTTGAGGAAGTGATGTTTTTCATTATTGTTAATTCCATTTGCTGCAAAGTTTATTTGTTCAGCAGTGTCCTAAACAATAAATATTTCCTCTAACAACAGCCCTCTTTGCAGCATATCTGATTTACTAAATCCAGACGTAGAGAAAATGTATGGGTGTATACACACTGGTCTTCAGCTGGTCTAGATCAATTTTGGTTCAATGAGTGATGATAGGTTACATCAGCAAAGGTCTAGCTCACTATATCTGTATACATATATGTGCACAGAAATACATAAAATAGTTACATCAATGTTTTCTAAAGCATAGGTTGAATTCCACAGGAAGGGGTAGGTGACAGTATGAAAAATTAAAAGGGATGGGAGTGAGGTGCAGACAGAATTCTCAATTGTTCTTCAGAGTCTCAGCTTACATATTTAAAAGTTAGTCTCTAACTGTAATGGGTGTGAAGAAAACCTTCAAAATGTGCCTACAGTGAAAGCAATGCAGTAATGTCTTCCTGACTTTGCAGAGAGCCTGAAACAATAGTTCTGAAGTGTGAACTGTACCATTTATTTCAAAGAATGCTGTCAATGTTAGCTGTGTCTACATTGGAAGTTTTGTTCACGTAGCTATGTCATTGGCAGGGGAGGGGGAGGGTCCACATCCTTGAGTGAATAGTTATGCCAGTATATGTTTTAGGTGTAGACCAAGTCATCATTCAATTATTATGATACACTCAGAGGAAGGAAGAGGTGATTGGGCCACCAGTATCAGCAATCCAACAGACATCTCTCCAGTAGCAGCTGAATAAGAAACGAGGGGCACTGGTAGAGCTGCACAAAAATATTCTCTTTTCTGGCAAAACAGTGCAGAAGCTTTTGTAAGAAATCATGTCATTTTGCCACCAAAAGCTGTTTTCACTCCAATTCTGGAAATGCAGAAAAATATCAGTAGGATTTTGCTATTTCCCAGCCTTATGATGGGGAGGGGGAAACTGTGGTCTGTAGCAGAAGTGGGATATTGACTAGGGTGTAATTTGAAAATACTCATGAATATATGTGAACTGTTTATTATTTATATTACAGCTGATTTGGGGCTTCATCATACTAGTTATTATAATAACACATACCGAGTCACATGGGAGAACTGATCTCTGCTGTATGCCCTTTTGTGCAAGCTTAGTAGAACAAATTGGCTGTGAGATAACTAAGATCCTTCTCCCAGGAAAAGTGTATATGCAAGTGGCCATCTACAGGGAGGTGCACGGGTAGTTCCAAAGCTCTGCTTTGCTTCTCCTGCCAGACAAACAGTGGCCAGGGCTTTCTTACATGTTGATTCTGCATTCTTGCTATGGCTCATAAGGGTTAGAGGTATAAGTTACAGCAGCCACAAAGAATGCCTGAACCTGTGCCAGACAGGACCAGAATATGGGAGACACCAGCTTCCTCCTCTTTGTCGCTACACTGGCCTTTGTGCTAGTCCAGGGGTGAATCTAGCTCATAGTTCTTTCTTGCCCTGAAGAGTTTGACTTAGTTTAAGTGACAAGTGGGTGCAACAGAGAAAGGGGAGGATGAGATATTAGGGAGGACAACCAGTATAAGAACATGTCACAAAGATTAGTTGTGTGCATCACTAGCTTGGTGTGTAACTCATTCAGCACGGGTTTTTCTTTGTAGGAAGTTGTGACTAAAACAAAAGAAAAAATATTGATACCTATAATCCCTCCTGGCCACATGCCCAGAACTGAAAATGTCTAATGTTGGACTAGACACCAGTTTATGGAACTGCCCCAAAACTTTGAATGTAACTTAATACCAAAGAACAATTTAGCCAGATTTTAAAAGTGTTAGATGCTAATTTTAAATGGCAATATCCTATTAATTTATGCTTCACAAGACTTTCTTTTTTCTGAATGCAACACACTGATCCAAGTTCTCAGCAGCCTTCTGATTAACTTGACAACTGCTAGCGTAGCTGACTCCAAATTTAACCAGGGACCTCTAGAGGGCAAGCATTCATTTCTCCAGCTTGAGTTAAACAGTCAGACTGTAACTGTCTAACATCCTCAGTGGCTCAGAAACAGTAAAGGCCACATAAAATAGACTGATCTGTGACCTAACTTGTGCTTCAGTTTGTATATTCAGAACCCATTTATATCCTTATAAATGGAATTTTTGTATGCAGAGGTCTGGTAGTTGGCAGATTGGTGCAGGCCAAAACAGGACTGCCCAGTCATGCAAGTGTAAACATTTGCAGACAAATCTGAGTCCTTCAGAAAAGTTGGGCCTTGCTGTTCAAGATTTATTGTTATTTAATGGGCTTTAAAAGTGTGGTAGGCACTTTAAAGCACAAGCACAAAAGTCTTTGCCTTAGAAAACTTACAATCTGACTGAATTAGGAGATACAAAATGATGTTAGAGGGGAAGGATAAGCGAGTAACTGCAAAATTATTTCTTTCTTATGCACATGTTGACAGACACTTCATTGTTTGGATGAATTATTTCATCCTTGTAAGTCACATGACAATATATTGTAGGGTGCATAGCTATATAGCCTGCTCTCCTTTAAAATATTTTCTTTTTATTCAGGTGCTTTGTGGACTCCAGTCTCCCTCTCGTTTCTCTTCTCTCTCACTATTTCTTTTCCTTGGTGTTCCCCCCCCCCCCCCTTGCTTAGAGGATTCATTCCCCCCTGAACCACTGAAACCAATGTTTCCATCATAGAACCATTAAAAGTATTTTAGTATTATGAAGCAGATGCTACGTGTAGCATAGCACAGTGGTTTTCAAGCATTTTTCCCTTGGGACCTAGTTGAAAAAAATCATTTATGCCCACAACCCAACAATTACATCTTTGAGCAATGCATTTCAGTCTTTTAGCAGCAGTGTCAGGGCGCCCTGTCCCAGTACCTGAGGGTCTCTGACCCAGTACTGGGTCCCGACCCTATGTTTGAAAACCCCTGCCATAGCACATATACATATATGAGAGACAGCTGTAAAAACATACAAGAATTTCTAAATGCATAAAGTCATTACTTCTATTTTGCAGTGAATCTCTTTAGAAGATTTAGCTAATATTTTAATGAATGGGGGAAGTTCAGCTTTGGGCTGCATTCCAGTTCTGCTTCCTGAAACAAGTCCACTTCCTTTTCACAACAAAGTATGGGGTTATGATTGTCTTATTGGACATACTGAAGTAGCTTTATCTGCCACATCCCTCTTTATGCATTCTTTCCCTTAGGCACTAGACAGGTTCCACTGAGTTCAACAGAAGCAGGAGACAAAGGTTCCAGCCAAAGACTTTTTAAAAAGTGATTTCCAGTCTTCTTATCTGATTGTCATTAAGGCTTCATTCTGCAAAGTACTGAGTGCTCTAAACTACATCTCAAGCAGCTGAGTGCAATTAGCAGCACCTCTCAGGAAGTGCTCAGTACCTCACAGGATTGGGTACTATTCACTCACTTTCAGCTCACTGAACACCAGGGTTGTTTCCAATAAGCAGCAATTCCAGGATGACCCAATTCTGAGCTGAATGCAGAATAGATGTGTAAGTGAACAAGTATGTGATATCATTCATCCTCTCCTGACCCTTTCAGTGTCAGCCCAAAAGCCAATATATGATATGACTACATGCAATAAAACTTTAGTTCAAGCTTCCGCAGGATTGTTAAAACAAAACTCAGAACATATGGTTGAAAACTTGGGCATTTTCATATTAAATGCTTCCTCAAATCTATTTGTACAACTGCTTCATGCAGACTCCCCTCAGAAGTTTGGAATAAATAGTTTAATTCATTTTGTTATCCTTACACTGGCTTTGATCTTTCCTGCTGATAACACAACATTAGTAATGGCATTTTTCCAATTTCAACAGTCAGCAGATATTCCAGGCATAATTTTTGAAGACACCATAATTTAATTTTAGATTTCAGCTACATAGTATATTACTTTTGAAATGTTTACAATACCCCTTTAATGTTTTAAAATGCCTTTACATAACAACTTTCTCTTTTTCCATTCTATAAAGATAATGCAGCATTCTGCTAATGCTTTAGGAGACAATGGCTCCCTTTTTCTGTGTAACAGCTTTATGCAAGATGCTAACAAGAAATTTACATACCTCTGTGAAGAGTATTTGTCACTTTACTGCTGGTGCTAGCATTTAGAGTCTTATGCCAAAGCCCTAGGTGGCCTGGAAAAAAGAGTTAATCAGAAAAGTGATAGATTCCCCCACAGGCCCCCTTAGATTCTTGGAATCTAAAGAATGTTTCTTAACAGATAGTCCCTTCTAAAGCAAGTCAAACTTTTCCTTACATTTTAATTATATTTATACCAGTTTTCAGCCTGAATGACTAAAGCACCTATTATAGATGTATCACAATCGAATCAGCAATCAAGTTGTGTACATCACTGTACCTCACTAGCATGGGAAGGAGAAATTTTAGCCACCTGCACTACCTTTCCCCAACATCTGGGGAAGGAACATTTTGCAGACTAGTTGAATTGCCCAGAGCTCTGATATTTAAATGTAATAACTCCTCTATGGAGGAGCCTTGGGTCCTGAGGGGGCCAAGGTGGTCTCCCACCCTAAGTCTGAGGCAGACCCCAAGGAAAACATTGGGTTTGGGGTAGCAGAGGGAACCCCTTTGTTATGTGGGCAGGATTTATCCAGCATGTCAACAAGCTGAGTACCTGAGGTGGCATCATTAGGATTACATCCAGTTTGTATCTTGCTGGTGAATAAATGGACACTAGGCACATCTGAAGTGTAGCAATCTCTAGAGCAGAACTCACCAGCAGGGCACCTCCTCGTGGTGTTATTGGGGAATACAGCTCAAGTGATTCCCTTACTGGCAGGCTGTGCCCTGCTCCCACATGCCAGACTCCACCCTGAGTCCTCTTTTGGGACCACAGCCCTCTGACCAAGGCCCATAGTCCACCCCTTCCAGAGTACCACTAGGTTCCCTGGCCCACTTTGTAGCAGTGGCCAGGCCTAGTCCATGCACCACCTCCCTGCGGTCATAGTCCTGGTTGCTCTTCTCCAGCCCACAATATAAGAGTCTAGGAGCCAGCAAGCTTGTGCCCCTCCTGGCATGCTGGGAGAGTGGGGAGGGACTTGGGCCCACCCTCTACACCAGGCCCCAGCCCAGAGACCCTATGAGCCTCTACCTCCCACCCGTCTCTTCACTTGCACACTTTATGGGCATCAACTCCCTGAGCCACTTCCCCACAGCCCCCAGTCACACACCACCCCGGATCCAGCCACCAGCTGATCTCAGCTCCCTACCCTCAGACCACTGCTCCAGCCACTTGCCACTGTCCACTCCCTTCAAGGGCTTCAGCTCCACTGGGCTCCCGCTCCTGCACCACACTCAAAGCTCTCTGGGATCCTAGCCTGCTAATCCAGAAGAAACCTTCTCCCTCCAAACTGAAGGTTGTGTCCTGCTGCCTGCCTTCTTATACTGCCTGCTGGCCCCTGATTGGCTGCAGCAGCTCAGCCTCCTTTTAACCCTTCTTTAACCCAGTTAATCCCTTGTTAACCAGAGCGGAGCCACTGCACCACTACATGAAGGAATCTGAGTCTTGTGTATTGTACCAAGTAGTTACATGCTGCCATGTGAGTGTGACCTAGGAGTGTGAGGCAACCTCATTGTAGTGAGTGGATGAGCTGACTTGGGTGATCAGTTCTGATATGGCTTGAAATCTGGCTTGCAGTAGAAATGTTCTAGACCGAATAGAGTCAAGGACTGCCCCGAAGAACTCTACCATTTGCACCAGTACTAATGTTGATTTCTGTTAATTTATCAATTGGCCTAGCTCTTGACAGGTGGCCCATTGTACCATCATGCTGTGTTGGATCTGAGCTCTTGACTGACCCTTTAAAAGTCAGTCATCGAGGTAAGAATATATTTGTACTATTCCCTGACTTCTGATGTAAGCATACCAATATACATTCTGTAAACATTCTTGGCAATGTTGATGGGCCAAATGAAAAGGCCATGAACTGGTAGTGGTTGTGTCCTACTACAAACTGCAAGAACTTTTTGTGGCTATGAAAAATGGAAATATGGAAGTACATATCCTTTAGATTGAAGGAAGGGGAGGATGGAGGCCAGGGAGACCATATGGAACCTCAGTTTCTTGAGAAGACTTGTTGAGGTGATGTAAGTTCAGTATGGGTCATGAGTCTTCCTTGGGATTAGAAAGTAACAGGAGTAGAACACTTTCCCTCTCAGTTGCAGTTTCCCTCTCTAACTTCCTTTATAGTCCCACACATAGGAGGGCTTGCACCTTCTGGATGAGAAGTTGCTCATGAGAATGGTCCCTGAAGAGGGATGGGGATGGGAAGGAGGGATTGAAATAAACTGAAGGATGTTTCACCACTGCAATTGTACTTAATACCCACTGCTCCGATGTTATAGGCATCCAAGCAGGGAGGTACGGCAAAAGGTGGTTGGAAAAGAAGGAGAAGTTTGGGTCCTTAGATAAATCTGTCCGGATACACCCTCAAAAGGCCTACCTTCCTCAAGTGGCTTGAGCCCAAATGAGAAGTGCTGGCAGGGGGTTGACCTAGATGGTGCTTTTAATCTCTGTTCTTTTTCTTGTAGGGTCCATTTCTGGCCTGGCCCACAAACCGCTTCAGCTCTCAGGAACTGAAGTGCTTCCTGAAAGCAGATGGCATGTTCTCGCCTAAGGTGTGGACTGTGGCTCTCAGATCTTTCAACCAGCAGCCTGACATCTAACAGAAAACAGCACAGTACCATTGAAGTGGAGGTCCTGGATGGATTGTTGGACTTCTGCAGACAGGCCAGACATCTTCAGCCATGAGGTCTTCTGTACAGAGACAGCTGATGCTGCTGTTCTGGCCACTGAGTTGGCTGCATCAGAGGCTGCCTGGAGAGAAGCTTGGACAACTGATTCAACCTCTTCCAAAATAGCCACAAACTCCTGCCTAGATTCCTGGGACAAGGAGTTGGTGAATTTGGTCATGAAAGGCCATATATTATAGTCATATTTCCCCAGCAGGGTCTATTGGTTTGATATACAGAGCTGGAGGCTAGCAGTCTAGTAAATCTTTTTGCTAAAGAGGTCAAGCTTTTACACATCCTTGTTCTTAGGGGTTGAGCTTGACTACCCCTTTCTGTCGCTTTCATTGGTGACTGACACCATCAATGACCCTGGAGACGGGTGTGAGTACAAATATTCGAAATCTTTGACAGGTACATAATATTTCTTCTCTGCCTGTGAAGAACAGCTCAAACCTGCAACCCTTTACACATACAAGTAGTTGCAATGGGTCCAGAGGCATGAATAAATGTTACAGCATCATTTAATACTTAGTAATAGCAGAAATTTTAGACTGTGTTTTAGGATGGTCCAGGAATGTGCTTTTGAAGATGTAAAATGCAATGCAAAAATTGAACAAGGTAGTACAACAGTTTAGTGAAAAGTGATCTGTTGTGGCTGACTATTGTTCGAAGTCAAGAGTGCAA
The DNA here is from genome assembly GCA_007922175.1 of Pelusios castaneus. NCBI lineage: Eukaryota > Metazoa > Chordata > Testudines > Pelomedusidae > Pelusios > Pelusios castaneus. The sequence goes on from ML685766.1 coordinate 16,969,711, forward strand.
AGGCAGTGGTCGGAAACACATAGAAGATTTGTCAGCTCAAGTTTGGAAAAGTTTAAGAGGTCTGTAATGGGTCAGGGCATATACCAACTGAAGAATTTTTAAAAAGCAAAGTAAAGCAGGTTTCCAATATGAAACTTACTTATAAAATCTGTGTAAAGTTTGTAAAGTTAAAAATGAAGAGTGGAGCTTTGAGATTAATAGGTCTGCACGTTAATAACAGGATTTTCTCAATTGTGAAATGGTTAGTTCCTTGGTGTCTTCTTAATCCTAAAATTCTAGATTTCTCCAAATTGCCTAACATTTACCTCTATCCTCATCCAGGCCAATATTTCTTTATTTCCCTCTTCATCTTACCTTGCCATTGTACACTTTGCTAAATTAACCAATCTTTTTCTTTTGCCTTTCAGTTGAATTTCTCTATTGAGATCCCTCAGCTTCTTAGTCCATCAATTTTCCATTATATATTCGTAAACAATAAAAACCCAAGGAGCAACTTTTATTTTCCTCAGAGAAAATGGAAAACATGAAACTAATCCCCATTTATGTTTAGACCATGTAAAACGTTAATAAAATATAAACAAACATTTCTCAGCAAAATCAGTGTGATTTCTACTGAGATATAACATCCAGGGCACCAAAATATATGGATAATGTGTGATATTGATTCTTTGGAGGAAAGAATGCAAAAGAAATTCTGTACTAGGCAAAGATCTCAGCACCATAAGACTATGTCTACACTAGAAAAGTTAAGTCGACTTTGTTAAGTCGACTTCACTTTTCTAGTGTAGACATAGCCCCTTATCGACCTTATTAAGTCGACTTAATGCTTTAAGTCAACTTAATAAGGTCGATTTAGGCACTAATCCCCATCCACACTGGCTTTAAGTTGATTTAAGGAGTCGACTTAAGGCTTAAATTGACCTAAAACGAGGTGTTATTAAGTCGACTTAAGCTTTCCTTAAGTTGACTTAAGGAAGTGTTTAAGTCAACTTAAGAAAAGCTCAGTGTGGACGTGGCTTTGTGTAAGTCGACTTAAGCCTCCTTAAGTTGACCTAACTTGCCAGTGTAGACGCACCCTAAAAGTCTTTTATGGATTTCCTTATGAGGCCATAACAATGAATGCCTCAGAGGAGCGGTTGGCCCCAGCTCTAAATAAGGCATTTGCTGAGAAATGCTGCTGTGACTACTTAAAGAAATTGGATGTGCACAAGTCCATGGGGCCGGACGAACTGCATCCGAGGGTGCTGAGGGAGTTGGCTGAAGTGATTGCAGAGCCGCTGGCCATTATCTTTGACAACTCGTGGCGAACAGGGGAGGTCCTGGAGGATTGAAATAAGGCAAATATAGTACCTATCTTCAAGAAAGGGGAAAAGGAGGATCCGGGGAACTACAGACCGGTCAGCCTCACCTCAATCCCTGGGAAAATCATGGAGCAGGTCCTCAAAGAATCCATCCTGAAACACTTGGAGGAAAATAGAGTGATCAGGAACAGTCAACATGGATTCACCAAGGGCAAATTGTGCCTGACCAACCTGATTTCCTTCTATGAGATGACTGGATTTGTGGATGCAGGAAGTGCCGTTGATGTGGTATACCTCGACTTTAGCAAGGCTTTTGATACGGTTTCCCACAGCATTTTCGTCAGCAAGTTAAGGAAGTATGGGTTGTACGAGTGGACCGTAAGGTGGATAGAAAACTGGCTAGATCAACGGGCTCAGCGGGTAGGAATCAATGGCTCAATGTCTAGTTGGCAACCGGTAATGAGTGGAGTGCCCCAGGGGTCGGTCCTGGGGCTGGTTCTATTCAACATCTTCATTAATGATCTTGATGATGGGATAGACTGCGTGCTTAGTAAGTTTGTGGATGACACTAAGCTGGGGGGAATGGTAGATACTCTGGAGGGCAGGGACAGGATCCAGGGAGACTTGGACAAATTGGAACACTGGGCCGAAAGAAACCCCATGAGGATCAACAAAGACAAGTGCAAAGTCCTGCACTTAGGACGGAAAAATCCCATGCACTGCTACAGGCTGGGGACCGATCGGCTAAGTAGCAGCGCTGTAGAAAAGGACCTGGGGGTTATGGTGGACGGGAAGATGAATATGAGCCAACAGTGTGCCCTTGTTGCCAGAAAGGCCAATGGCATATTAGGCTGCATCAGTAGGAGTATTGCCAGCAGATCGAGGGATGTGATAATTCCCCTCTATTCGACATTGGTCAGGCCGCATCTGAAATACTGTGTCCAGTTTGGGGCTCTCCACTAAAGAAAGGATGTGGACAAGTTGGACAGAGTCCAGTGGAGGGCAACAAAAATGATTAGAGGGCTGGGGCACATGACTTATGAGGAGAGATTGAAGGAACTAGCTTATTTAGTCTACAGAAGAGAAGATTGAGGGGAGATTTGATAGCAACCTTCAACTACTTGAAGGGGTGCTCCAAAGAGGAGGGAGGTAGGCTGTTCTCAATGGTAACAGAGGACAGAACAAGGAGCAATGGTTTCAAACTACAGCTGTGGAGGTCGAGGTTGGATATTAGGAAAAATTTCCTCACTAGGAGAGTGGTGAAGCATTGGAATGGGCTACCTAGGGAGTGGTAGAATCTCCATCTTTGGAGATTTTTAAGGCTCGGTTAGACAAAACCCTGGCTGGGGTGATTTAGTGGGAGTGGTCCTGCTTTTTAGCAGGGGGTTGGACTAGATGACCTCGTGAGGTCCCTTCCATCCCTATTATTCTATGATTCTATGAATGAGCAATTGATGGACCCAATGTCTCCAACTTCAGAAGGAGGCACTGAAGCACTTTCTGTGCATATGATGTGGGGGCGGATTCCTTCCTCCCAACTCCCCATGGTTTTCCACACAAAGCTTGTAACTACCCACCATTTTTTACTCTGAAAATGGAATACATCTCTCTCTACATAGAGTCAGCTGGCTTTTGACTGGCCAGCTTTAGACTCATCATATAAATGAACTGAAAATAAAATAGGGGAAAAGAGAGGGTATATAATAATTTTTAAGGGAAAAAAATAAAAAAGAAAGGAGAGAAAAATCTTCCGTATGTTCAGGATGTCAGGCCAATAATGTACCATTCAAAATCTCCATGAGAGAGTCTAGGTTCTCTGCCTATGTGAGCATAACTTCTGTGGACATAGAAGGGAGATATACGTAGTGGGTGCCAAATCCTGACACCAGCACTTGACCAAAGTAGCCAGGCTGGCCATGGGCTTTCACCCAGCACTCTCACAAAGGGCAGGGGGACAGGATATATGTAGTAGTGACTTCTGGGGTATAGGCTCCACTCCCTCAAGTTCTCTGTGATATGCCAAATGCCACACCATCAAGAACACAGACCTCGTGAGTCTCTGGAAAGGCATACTTTCTGACTGATGGCAGAATATCAGATCAACATTTCAGCAGGGATGCTGTTGTCAGTGACTCAACATTTAACATATACCAGGACTAAAATTTTCAGAAATGACTCAGGAAGTTTTACTTTTTTAGCTGTCCAACATAAAAAACACTTGCTTTTCAAAATAGTTGAATACCTGCAGGTACCAGAGACTTCTACTGGAGTTACCGTTGGTGCTTAATATCTCTGAAAATTGGACCAACATGTCTCATGTTGGGTATCCAACAACTGAGGATCCTAAAATCTCTAGAAACTTTTGAAAAATTTAGTCCAGATGGCTAAGTTTTGCAATGTAGATTTGGAGGCAAATTCAGAGCAAGTATGTGTTTGAAAACAAAAAACCAAAAAATCCATGTACCTAAACAATGTGGGTTATGTTGGCTCTTGATCTTCATTCGTAGTATTTAGCTGTTATAACCTATACAGTAAAAACATATTTAGGATATTTTAAAAATATGATTACAGGCAATGAACTTTTTATATTTTGTTTACTTTAATAGACTCCCACTTCTCTCCTCCTCGACATCGGGCTTCAGTGGGCAACTGCACTTACAAATCACAATGTGGAATATAGATTGATAATATTACTTACGTTATGTTATATATCATATAGTGTTATTAGTTAACTTAAATATTTGATTTTACAATATTTAACAACATACATAGGTAAGATTCTTCGAATCTTTCACGCATGTTAATTTGCATAGTCATTTAAAAAAATCACACAGGTATAAACGTTGATATATAACAATGTATAAAATGAAAAGATTTGTTTAACTCCGATCACACCATTCTCAGATATATACCTGTAATTGGATTAGTAGTTCTTTTTTTGTTTCTTAATTGACATTTTTCTAGCATACAAAAATGAAGTTATTTTAAAATTATTAAAGGTAGAAATCATTTTTAGCTAAAGTAATTTTAATAAATTCACTAAGATCTTCTCTATAAGCTATAGATCTTTTCTGACTTAAAAAGAGAATAATTCAAGAAATCATTGGCTAAAAATACTAGGGGCAATGGATAAAGGACAATAACAAATCTATGTTATGTACTATTAAATTATGTTCAACACTCCCCCTAGTGTTTATTTTTGCTTGTAAGCATGGGCATGTCTTAAGTCTGAAACAGAGAGAAATCCTATAGCCTAATCACAAAATGTCTCATTAATAGGATTAAGTGCCTTGTCATCAGATAAATAGAACATGGCAAAATCCCTGCCACACAGGAAAATTAAGTCAGAACACAGTCTGATTCCTTCTTCATGCCGGGAAAAATTTGATAAAGAAGATATTTCAGTATTAGTGGTAAATATACATTATTTTCTAAATTCCTTTGGTTAACTGGTTTGTATTTCTTTACAAAGTTAAACTGTTCATCTGCTATTGATGGAAATATAAAAGTGAATTAATGCTATAAATATACCTTAATTTATATATAAACTTGTAACTGATACCATTACTGTTGCTTTGGAAAGGGTGTATTGTTTTTAAAAAAGAGCTTACGTATTGTTTTTCATTTGATGAAATGAGAACTTGTAACTACATCTGCAGATTTCTAAAAATAAACTTCTTTATGCTATAGTAGTGTATGAGGGGAAATAAAGGCAATGAAATTATTTTTCCTTAACTTACTGTATAGAAATATATTTCACTTTATTTTCAGTGTATTTTTGATTCATATAATTAATTTATTTCCCAATTTCTCACCACAGCTATACTTTACTTTTAACACATTTAGCATTACTTTGAATGATAATGTCAAATATAATTAGGAAACAAAATAACCACATTTTGGAGGTGGGGAAGGAAACAATATCCTAGAAGATTTTCTTTTTTAATATGCCATATGTACATAGTGGAGATACATTTCTAGCCAGAACTAGTAACTAAAAGGAGTTAAGATAATATAGTGAAGTGTCAGTATTTAAGATTTCTTGCGACTTGGAAGAAAGTAAGAGTGATCTGAATAAAATTTCCAACGCTCTATAATAAACTAATATAAATAACCAGGGATCTGATTCTGAGTTCTTACACTTGACAGAATGGATTTATGCTAATGTAAATGCAATCAGAATCTAGCCTGCAAAAGAAAGAAAGACCCTTGCTCATGGGTTTTAATTAATCATAACATTTAGATGTCTACCATATAAAAGAGAAAAAATATTCAAGGCTTTTATCACACTTTTAACATTACTTAAGAAATCTGGAAATAGGGTTAGAATTTTCACAGGCGTCACTGCTGCTTTTATTTAGGTATAATTCTGAATATTCAACTGAAGTCCAGTATTGATCTACAGCTAGTCTCATTGAGTAAAAAGGGCCAGTCTTTGAGATGTCCCAGACAGGCGCTTCAAAATGTTTATTCAGGTAATTTCATGGAACACAAAGAGCAAAAGAGGCATATTAAACACAGATTTGTGGCCTGAATTGGGCCCTGTGAGCTCAATGGCAAAAATCTCAGATTCTGTGTGAGCAGGATAAGCCTCCTCTATTACAGTACCAAATATATTCTTATTTCATGATTAATAAGAGGGAGTGGGAATCTTAAGCCAAAACACTTACTAATATGAGTAACCACACTGAAACCAATGGAACGGCTTGTGGTAATGAGCACTACACCTGGGAGTAAGTGTTTTGCGTGATGGGTCTCTAATGTTTGACATTTTATTTCTATTAATTATTCTACCAAGCAGAGAGAACATGAAGTCGTGTTGGCTATTTCTGATATACCTGTTATGGCTGAGCGGCCATGAGTGTGCACCTACAAAGGAGGAGGAAATCAATCCAAGAGAACACCTGAAAAGTATGTATGATTTTATTATTAAGTATAGATTGAAAGCTCATGGGGTCATTTCTGCAATCAGATCTGCCTGGGAGGATCTTTTCTGCCACATACAGTCCTAATGAAGTTAACAGGATTCTGCACAAAAGTGTGCCCATGCAGGTCCAGTTGCAAGTGTGGTGCCTTAAGATGTGAGACATTGATGGTTTCTAGTGAAGTAATGTACCCATAAAACATATTCATGATAAATTCCTATTTTAAGGTGGTCTATAAAAACTGAAACTAATTTCACAAGGGATTATTGAAGTTAGTTCATTTTTCCTTTTTTTCAGGCATAATTTTTTAAAAACAGTTTCCTTAAATTGCTGGAGTAAAATCTGAAAACAAAATTAAACAAATTAAATAAAATAATCCAGATCTTGTTGAATTCAAATAAAATTTTGCGAGTTTTCTAGAACTATCTGCTGGATACTTTTGCTGTTAAAAGTTATTAAAATAGCTTGAGTACCTTGATTTAAAAAAGCATCTATCATGCATTTTGAAAGAATTTTTATTTTATTGCTTACCACAAAAAGGACCAATTACAAACGTATAAATCCAAACTGGGGCAAAGAAACACACCTATGCCAGACAAAAGGTGCAGGGAAAGAAAGATATGAAAAGAGAAAAAAATATATATATAAAATGCATTTTATAATTGAATATGCAACATATACTTGTTTTCTGTAGTTCCCATTAATGTCGATGGAATTTCTGTACAGGAAACAGATGCAGATTATATTTCATAGCACTGCATGATAGCATGATTTTTTGTTTTCAAAACATGGACCACACTTGTTGCCACTGAACTCAATGATCATTTTGCCATTTACTTTCAGCAGGAGCTAAATAAAGCCCTATATTTTTATTGGAATTGAATAAAAATTCTTATAAACTATATATTTTTTAAAAAGTTAAGAGTAGTTAGGATTAAAAATAAATGTCAGATAAGTAAAAACAGGTGGCTGAGGATTAACCTGAACTAGATCAAATTAACCTACAATGGAAGCATATATCTGATCAACAGAAGGCTTTGGGCCAAATCCTCAGCTGATGTAAGTCATCTTAGCTCCACTGACTTCAACTCACACCAGCTAAGGATACAGTCTTTTGTCTGCTTAGAAACGTAAAGCCATTTAATTACCCCTTGCAGTTATTGAGTGTGTTACTGCAATACAGCATTTAGGCACCATTTTAAAACCTCGTTCATTTGATAATTTGGTCTGATTTTTTTAGTTTTATCTGAAATTGGTGAGAAATATGTAGATGAAGAGGTAAAGAAAGCTCTGATAGGCATTAAGCAGATGAAAGTTATGATGGAAAGGAATGAAGACAAACATGTACATCTGATGAAAACCTTGAAGAAAAGCAGCGAAGAAAAGCAGGTAACTTGTAGCTAAAATCTAAGGAACAGATATACCTGATCATTTTTATATTGTTACTTCTCCTCATCAGAGACATTATGGGCTAGATCATCAGTTGTAATCTAGCCCAGAGTCAAAGTGGTACATTTTTATGCTATCCATCGAGCAGCCCAGAAGAGTGTGTGATGCAGGTAGTTGTGATCTTCCTCTGGTCTCTTCACTCCTCCAGAAAGGTACTGTGCCAATGTATGCCTGGTGCAGTGTATGTCTCCCAACATGGCAATGAAGCTACGCCATTGAGCACTTTAGGGGAGATGGAATCAAGGGTCTGCTCACTTCAGACCACTTCCCCCGCACTGGCAGTGGAGAGAGCAGCTCTGTAGAGCTTACTACTCCCTGAGCAGGGGAAGCAGCAGTACGGCACACCAGGGTAAAGGGTGCCTTTTGTCCCCTTACTCCTTGAACTGGCACACATTAGCTATGTCTACACTAGAAAAGTTAAGTTGACTTTGTTAAGTCAACTTTAATAAGGTCGACTTTAAGTCGACTTAACAAAGTGGACTAAGCTGATTTAGCTTTAAGTCAACTTAGTCCACTTTGTTAAGTCGACTTAACCATCCTTAAGTCGACTTAATAAAGTCGACTTAAGGGTTACTCCATGTCCACACCGTCCTTAAGTCGACTTAAGGGGTCGACTTAAGGGTTAAGTCGACTTAATGAGTGGTAGTAACAAAGTCAACTTAAGCTTTCATTAAGTCGATTTAAAGAATTAAGTTGGCTTAATGAAAGCCTAGTGTGGACGTGGCTTAATTTAAGTCGACTTAAGTCTCCTTAAGTCAACTTAAATTGCCAGTGTAGACATAGCCATTATCAGCTACACTCTGGCCCTATACAATTACATTTCAATATTATTTAGGAAATTAACTCTCATATTTGCCAATTTCTTAGGAAAGAAGACTAGGTCTTCCTATATGTATGTTTGCAAAATACAGCAAAACAGGGATCCAAAACCAGGCCCTCTGGGTGCTACTATAATATAAACAACAAATGATAATGTAATATTGCTTACATATCTGTTGGACAATTATGACACCTTTCAAGTTGTGGTCGTTAGGAATGTCATTTGTGAACTTTTCCCTCTGACTCATAGTATGGGATTTGTTGTCTAAATCACATAATACTATATTTGTCTCAGTGATTTGAAAACTGAAACATTTAAAAAAGACCAACAAATGACATAAAATATTCTTTTTCATATACCAATACCTTAATTTACATGCATTCATAAGATGAACAATTATTCCAAAAAAATGTGTCCAAATACAAGCCCATACACATTGTATATGGTTGTGAAGGGTAGATGAAATGTGGCACAAACACTCCTGAGCCAAAGTCAGTGTACAGGGTTTGCAGTATTTAATCGACTTTAGTTGTGACCCTAATTTGTCTATGAATATAGTGTGCTAGCAGTGACTGGCTTGCTCAGATATTCAAGACGAGAAAATCCCAACCACTGTATAGTTTAGGATTCCTTAGATCAAACCTGACAATTCAAAGCCCAGTTCCCAAACTGGATGAGCACCATTTGCCCTCAAAACCCATAAGCATTATTTCATTCAAATCAAACTCAGGAGTAATGAATACATATAAGGATTAATATAGCTTTCATAAAGCAAAACATTTCTTATATATAAGAAAATGAAGTTAGGAAAATGGCAATTCAGCAGCAGCAACAAAAAAGGTTAAATGGGCAAGTAGTCAAACAGGGCATAATTATTGTTTATAAACCCACAGATAGGAGCTCTGTCGGGTGTCATGAATTTACAATCTAAAAGGATGTAGTCTCTAAGGGAACCAGTGCTCTACAATGTCATCCCCTCTGAGAGCTGACTGTGCAGATCCAGGCTGTCCTTCAATTAGCTGGAGGAAATCAGAGTCCTGCAATAAATGCAGGTGCAGCCATTAGATTCTGCTGGTGGATCTGAAAAATACTATTTCAGAAAGAATGATCTGATACTTTAATTGTGCACTGTGCCGCATAAAATATTCCATATACTGTGCAGTCTGATTATTATGATTTTATTTACAAAGCAGTACTTCCCCACCAACTAGGGCTACATTAAAATGAGGCACACCAGAACAAATGAGGACACCAGAAAACTAATAATATAAATACAAGAGCAGTTAACCCTTCTTGCTCCCCCCAAGTATGATCTTACAATCTATACAAGATCTTTTTCAAGGACTTTGTCCCCATGGAAATGAGTCAACCGTCTCCTGCTGCCAGAATCCAGAAATGAACAAGCTTGGCCAATAAATAAGTTAAGGGGAGCCTGAGTGCTTCTGAAGAACCTGGAATTTTGTTTGGAAATGTGAAGTATTAAGTGCCTTGCTCTGGCAGAAGGAGGCCACCCACCTCTAACCCCTGCCTGGTGCTGAAAGCTTTCCTTTTCGTTCCTGTGTCAGCTTCGTTTTGAAGTGCTAATCCTAATCAGTGTTTGGCTTTGTGCTCCAGCACATGTAAAATGAAGCATTAATTAGAACAAGCCCTGTAGAAAGTACCATGCATCTGTGCAGTACGGAAAGAGCCCCTAACATCTGGCAAATGGTAGGAGAAGAAATGCCTTCACTAAAGGCTTTTGATCAATAAAATCCAATAGAGGGGAAATTCAATACTTCTCTGTATTTCTTTATTAGAGAAGGAGCTTACAGACAGCAGGAACTTAGATCACTGACATATTTGGGCTAAAGGAGTGCAGTATCAACAAATGGAGCACTGCACTACAGAAGGGAGTATTAGCTAAATGGGACAGTGCTCTGGAATGCTGTGTGGGAAAAGATTTGAGATTGTGGGTGTGAGGGACTGAATGTCTCCTGCTAAGGGGCTTCACTATAGCCTTGGCCTCTGCATATCCTGTGAGATAAAAATGGATCTCAGAGATCCACTGCGTTTTGTGGGCTATGTCCACTAAGAAAATGACATCAGGGAAACGCTGTAAGGGGAACCTCACAGAGTTCCCAGCTTCTTCCACATGCAACTCAGGCAGAGGGACATCTGGCTCTCTGTTAGGGACAAAGGATAAACCACAAATAACTATAGATCATTTAATTACTGGTGGACAGATGAGTGTTTCACTCATGTGAAAACTTGAATTAATTACATTTAGTGAAGTAATTGTGACCCTTTTTCTCAATTAGGAGGCTCTGCGGCTTATGGATGAAGTGAAAGAACGATTAGAGGAAGAAGAAAGAGAATGTCAGGTGTCTTTGAAAAATCTATGGGATGAATGTAAAACTTGTTTAGAAAGTAACTGCATGAGATTATATACAACCTGCCAGCATGGTTTGTCAACATTTACAAGTAAGGTAAAAAGAAAGTCAACCTCCCGCTTCTTCCTTTAGTTGCTGTTTCATCTAACCTTTTTACAGAGAGCTCATCTGGTTTTCTCAAATGGGCAGATATGCCATTAATACTGGGTTAACAAAATTAATTTGATATTAGGATCTGGAAACATGGATTTGGGTGGAACAAATTTCATTAGGCTTCAGATCATTGCACACTGAGTCAGTTCTGTAACACTTCTGTAACTCTGAAGTGACTCTATTGAAATCTGGAATCTGTACTGAAAGTGGAATAACTGACTTCAGTGGAGTTATTCCAGATTTATAATAATGCAACACACAGCAGAATTTGAGTGAAGATGTATAGTAATTATTTGTGAAAAATGCCACAGTTTTTGTTTTTCGCCTGAGAAACAACATATCTTAAACTCTGTTTATGCTCAGTAAAGTAACCATTTAAAAAACTGCATCTTTATGCATCAAGAGCTTTCCTTCATGTATTTATTCCATGTCATAGCTACTACTTTTGAAGCAAAAGACAAATAAATTATATGGGTTCTATGAAGCCCTCAACTTGTTAGCTGTAAAAACAAATATATTGATAAAAAACAAACTTTAAAATAAATAAAAACAAAAAGAAAAGTGTATTGGGGCCAAATCCTAAAGCTTTTCCTTAGTTCTTACTAGGGTCAATCTACCGATTTTAAAGGGTGTAGTAGCCTGAGTAATAACTTGAGGGTTTGGGCCTTGGTGAGAGAATTGTTGATATCTGAACACCAGGGAAAGAACATTAGTATAATGCAGCTCACGAAAATGATTTCCAGATGAAGACCAAATTATTTGTTAGATGACATGCAAATTTAATTTGGAGCCCTGCTTCAGATATTAACACAAAGTTAATGGCTCAACAGATTTGAGGCCAACTAGATCAAAGACTGGCACCCTCTTTTCATCAGGTCTTATCTGTGGCTTAGGATTTAGTATAAATATCTACACCAGGGGTCAAACTCATTTGCTAGGGCAGGCCAGATTTGACTTAAATGTACTTCTATTGACCATACATACCATAAATTGAAATACTACAGCATTCTCGCGGCAGCACAGAGGCTATGTCTACACTTGGTAATTTAAGTCGACTTTACCTAAGTCGACTTAGTGTGTCCACACTTAAAAATAAAGTCGACTTTGGGGGGAACTTAAAAAGTCGACCTAGAGCGTCCACACTGGATGCGTAGGTCGACTTCTAGGGGCTTAGGGGGACCTAGGGGAAGTCCACGGGGGCAGGGAGGGCACCCCTTGCCCAATGCCAGGGGGCTCAGCCTTTGCCCCAATGTATCTAGTCGACTTAGGGTTACCCCACGTCTACACTGGCTTAAGTCGACTCTAGGGAGTCGACTTAAGCCTTAGATCTACTAGGAAGGTGGTTTTATAAAGTTAACTTAATTTTAATTAAGTCGACTTAAGCAGCTTGCTTAAGTCGACTTAAGGAAACTGTAGTGTAGATGCAGGGTAAATTAAGTCGACTTAAGCAAGCTTAAGTCGACTTAATTTACCAGTGTAGACGCAGCCAGAGTGCTGTGTATGCAAAACTGCACTCTTTGAGTCCTCTCTCTCTTTCTGTTAGGAAGAGAGTGTCGTCTCGCAGAGCACAGTCTCGCATACCCAGCGCTCCGTGGTGTCATGAGGCCTAACACTCTCACAGCATTGTGGAGCTCTGGGTACATGAGACTACACTCTCTCTCTCTCTTTGTTAGGGAGAGAGTGTGGTTCTGCTGAGTGTGGTCAAGGGCCAGATGGAAGAGTTTCATGGGCTGCATTTGGCCCGCTGGCCACATGTTTGACACCCCTGACACCGCTGATCTACATTCTGTAGACTAAATTTTCAATAGTCTTTGGAAAAAAGGCTATGATTTAGAAAATGGGCTAGATATCAGGGATGCATTTTCTTCATCTCCTTGAGCATTTGAAGAAATTCTTTCTAGCAGCTGCCCTGAGAGGATGAAGATCTGATAACTTGTCTGACAGCCAATCTATTTTTGCACCTACAGGTTGAAGATTTTTTCAGGAAAATGTCTCCATTGACTTTTACTTTTCATGAGGATCAAGGAAAAGATCTCCAGTTAAATGAAAAGCCCGAGAAGGAAGATGCCCAGCTAGTACAAATGGAAGATTTATTTAGCCAGTTGTTATTGGATATGAGCACAATATTTGAAAAAAGCAAAGCTTTTTTCAAACAGATTCAAAAAGAATTTGATCAATCTTTTCAAATATATTTCATGTCTGATCTGGACTTAACTGAATCCCACTATATGCCTGCTTTCCCTGATGATCCTATGAGAAACAGTGGTTTTCAGAAAGAAGGGGGTATGGCAGGCTTCCTTCAGACATTTTTTGACTTCAGCAAGGCTCTTTTTGAAGGTGTCAGCGAGGTGATTACTGAAGCATTTGATGGATACATAGACAGTACAAGAAATTTGCCAGAACAAGCCAAAGGCAAGTGTTAGAAGGAGTTAAAACAGACATGGTACCAATAATATCAAACTTTTACAAGTGTTAGCGATGGTTTTTAAATGGCTACCAATTCAGCCTGATTCCTATAATAATTCTCAAAGCACTTTGTAGAAGGGCAGATATAGATTTTCATGTGGCTGATTGACAAATCTGATCTTAACATTGGACAGGAAGAACTACATTGGGATGATGTGCTTGCATTGCTCCTAAAAGAATTTAAGGATGTCAAGACACTCACCAACTCCCACAAAATGTCAGGAAAGAGATGTGTCAGGCAGCTGTAAGAACAGCTTGCAGATGTAACAGGCATCTAACGTGCCAACAAGACACAAAGACAGACATAATTTGCTCTAACAAATATGAAGAATTCCATTTAGGATGGCTAAATTTGTTTGTTTTTGAGAGGATAACAACAATAGTTTTCAAGGTTTGCGTGCATGGAGGAGAGCATCATAAAACAGGCTGTTGACACCACTCACACTCCTTTTTTAACCATGGAGAGGAGACAGTCAAACTTTTGGCAATAGTAATTCTTTGCAAAAACAAGAGTGCAGCTTTGGGATGCGAAGTCGATCAGAATCAGGTGAAGCAACTGGGAAGAGAAATGATGAGAGCTTGCTTCCTCCAGCTCTCAGCCCTCAGTAATTTTCTGTAGCTTTGTGCATTATAAAACAAATAGAAAAATGTGTGGTTGGGGGGACAGGCTTTTTGTTAGTTGCTTTCTCACCGAGTTAGCCGAAATCACGTGTAGCATAGGCATCCAACAGCCACATGTTGAACCAGGTAATTATAAATTGGCCAGGAACATTGTTTATAAGACTAATTTGCCTCACTCTGAAGCATCAAAAGGATAGGCCATTGCTGGAGGTACAGTACTAGACAAGATAGTCCAATGATACACTCTGGTAGAGCAAAATTTGTATTCCTAATAATTGAAATGGACAGTTCTTAGCCTTGCCCTCTAGCATATTGGGTTTTTTAATTTACTCACCAAGAGTTTAGATCTTTTAGGACAAGACCTGAAACCATGTCATGGTTCATTAAAATATCTTAAATAATGAAAAGTATACTATATACATTTTTGTATATATACCTTTTTTTAATGACAAGATTCTTATTTGAGTAGAATCAAAAGCACCAAGTAGCCTAATTAAATGACAAACTGAAAGGGCATATTGAATGAGGTCTTGCAGGGATCAGTTCTGGATCCAGTTCTGTTCAATATCTTCATCAAGGTTTATATAATTGCATAGAGTGCACACTTATGAAGTCTGCGGATGATACCAAACTGGGAGGGGTTGCAAGTGATTTGGATAATTAAAATTCAAAATGATTTGTACAAACTGTAGAAATAGTGTGAAAATAAATAGGAGGAAATTCAATAAGGACAAATGTAAAGTATACCACTTAAGAAGAAACAATCAGTTGCCCACATAAAAATGGGAAATGACTGTGTAGGAAAGAGTATTACAGAAAGGGATCTGGAGGTCAGACTAAATATGAGTCAACAGTGTAACACTTGCCAAAAAAAGCAGACATCATTCTGGGATGTATTAGAGTGTTGATAGCAAGACATGATAGGTAATTCTTCCACTCTACTTCCTGCTGATCAGGCCTCAGTGAAGTATTGTGTCTAGTTCCGGGGGCCACATTTCAGGAAAGATGTGGACAATTTGGAGAAAGTCCAGAGAAGAGCAACAAAAATGATTAAAAAACATAACCTGTAGGAGAAGATTGAAAAAACTGAGTTTGTTTTGTCTGGAGAAGAGAAGACTAAGAGGGGACATGATAAGCTTTCAAGTATATAAAAGAAGTTGTTACAAGAAGGATGGAGAAAAACTGTTCTCCTTAACCTTTGAGGATAGGACAAGAAGCAATGGGCTTAAACTGCAACAAGGCCAGCTTAGGTTGGACATTAGGAAAAACTTCCTTAACTGCCAGGGTAGTTAAGTACTGTAATAAATTGCCTGGTGAAGTTGTGGGATCTCCATCATTGGAGATTTTTAAGAGCAAGTTAAATAAACACCTGTCAGGGATGGGTCTTGATAACATTTGGTCCTGCCGTAAGTATGGGGGACTGGAATAGAAGACCTCTTGAGGTCCCTTCCAGTTCTAGAAACCTATGATTCTCTGCTAGTGCTTATCTAAAATGAAAATCCCTTGTTTTAAAAAAAGATAGATTAATCAACAACAGTGGTTCTCAAGATTTCCATATCATGACCCCATAGTATCACAGAAACTAGTGTTGTGATTCCACTCCCATTTAGAAGTAAATAAAGGGACAGTGGTTGCAAGCCCTCTTTGCCAGTTGCTTACATCCTTGTAGGTTGCAACCTGCAGGCTGAGAAACCATGTTCCACAGGAACAGACTAAAATATTATAGGTAGTGTTTTGGACTCTTTAGTGTTTTTATAAGGGATCACATAATAGTGACACATACTGTTTCAAAGGGAGCATGCTTTAGTTCCCAATTTTCCGGTCTTATACTCACTCATTTTGAATTCAGGGATAGAAGTTTTATTTTAAAACAGTGGAGTAGGAAAATATCAACAGGGCCATAGCCAGTGAGCTCACTTTATACTATGTATTCACTTTAGACTCTGATAAAAGTGGCATGTTTTCAAAGATCATACCAGGACACAAAAGAACTCTGTGTAGAGATCTTCGTCAGAATTCATCAGGATGCCTGCAGTTTCATGACAGATGCCAGAAATGTCAGGATAACCTGATGAGAGGTAAACAGTTATTTTCTACTATGTTTCCATGAAAAAGCAGAGACCTGTTTTTGTGTGTGTGCAGATTTTGGTGCTATAATTTTCTATTGTCCTATTTACATATTTTGGAGTTAAGTTTCAGCTTCTGCAGATTTATTATTATTGTGAATACAAATGCCACAGAGCTGATACAAATGATTTCATTTATCCTTCCCCAAGTCTCCACACAGTGTCAGTATAACTCAGTTGTTAACACTGTCAGTTCCAAGTGATGTTTCCACACTCATATAAGTATGTATTTTACTATTAAAGATACCACCTTCCCGTGAAAACAAAGGGCCAGATTTTAATTGGCCCTGCCTGAGTGCAAAATTTGGGGGGTGGGGGGGGTTTTTGGCGCCGCAGTCCCCCCCCCCCCCCCCCCCCCGCTCCCCGCTTCTCCTTGTACTCCTGCATTGGGGCAGCCATAATTTTATCTGAGATTCAATTCCTCAAATGGAAAGTGAAGGCTGAATGAACCAAGGTTATACCTTTTTTATTTCTCCAGCCAACAAAGCTGAGCTGGTGAGTGGAAAATGGGAGGGCACACTGTACTATGTAAAAGGGTAGCAGGCACACTGATCTTAGAAGAATCTTAGATCTCTGGCACACTGATCTTAGAAGAATTCTGACTAAATCAGCTAGCATTGCTATGGAGACTCCTTCTGCTGTGTGGTAGATATGTAGCCACTCCACCTTCCTCTTCCCCCAAACTAATGATGCCTTTAAAGCCCCAGTACCCTATTCCAAGTACCTTCATTCTGGCTCTCGCCTGGCAAAAGTTAAAGAATTAGTGGCACAATTTGAAAAGTGTGCAGGGTAATCCCAATGGTCTAGTCAACATTTTCCTCTCAGTAAAATAGATCCCAATTGACCAAAGCTGTTTGTAACTGAATGCAAAACTGAAGTCAGTTTGTATCCATTGCACTGTGCTACCGTACTGAATACAGGCTTTGTAATGAAGTTTGGGAATGGGTATCTTAAGTTTGACTGTCATAATTTGTCTGTGCCATTATTTAAAACCCACATTTTTGTAATTAAAAAATACAGCAATCCAAAATACTGAATGAGAAACAAGAAATACAAATGTAACTGATTGGTTTGAGAGACATCTTTGGGAGTTTTAAATGATGTTAGGACAAGACCCATTTTATTTACTAGCAGAAAAGTTAAAATTATAGCCACAAAGGCTATGTCTACACTTGCTAAAATTAGTTCGAATTAGTTAGTCCGAACTAACTAATTCGAACTAATTTTAATTAGTTCGAATTAGCTTAATTCGAACTAGCATGGCCACATTGGAATGTTAGTTCGAACTAAGCAAGCAAGCACTTGCTTAAATTCCAAATACACTTGCTTAGTTAGAATTAGCAATCCCCATTCATTTCAATGGCCGGTTAATTCAAACTAAGCCTCCTTAATTTGAACTAACTTGCCAGTGTAGACATAGCCAGAGTTCTTTGAAGGGTTTTTTTAATGATACATTGTGGGTCAAATTCTAATTTCATGTGCAATGAGCATAACTGTTTACAAAACCTAAAATCTATTATTATGCTTATATGTGCAAGTTCTGTAACAGATTAGTCTAGTTGTGTAGTAATGTTTATTGCTCATCTGAAATAAAATTAGGCCTTAAAATTCAACAGCAATAAAAGCTACCAGCATATATTTTAGGCTTACTTTTGATAACTGCAATGAACAGATAAAGGGGTTACGGACAATAAAAGGAGATGATAACCCATTTGTCCTCTATATGTAGTAGTGGTTGAATTTTTATTTAGCATACTACAGTGTCCAGTTACCATGAAGGACAGGTGAATCAAGGTTATGTATCTAACCTGAACCCATTTAAATATGTCAGCAAAAATTACGTTGAATTTTTTTTCTAAATCTACACTAGAACTACAAACTATACATGTCTGTGTATTTAATATACATATAAATGCAAAACATTAATACTTTCCAATAAAGTTTGATGTCTGTTTTCTAACCAGACTGCCCAAATGTTCCTGAACTACACATAAAGTTTGACGATGCCTTTAAGCTGGTTAATGTCTCGGGTGACCAGTACGAGCAGATTCTCCAGGTGGTTCAGCGTCATACAGAAGACACTTCTTACTTGTTGAGCAAAATGAAAGAAAGGTTCGGGTGGGTGTCTGAGCTATCCAACGTGACCATTGGACCAGAAAATATTTTCAATATAGTAAAGGTAAAAAGCTAGTTATTAAAAGGGAAGTAACTACAGCCCAATGATGTCTATGCTCTATATTTCACTCACACTTAAGCTTCTGGAAAGGTTGGGAGGACAGTGTGTGTTTTGTGTGTTATTTTTGGTCTTTAAAACATTAAGCTGTTGCTAAGGTTGATTTTAAATATACTTGATAATCCCTTGATGATCTGAAACTCCAGGGATTAAAAACTACTCTACTCTAAATCCTTTTAGTATGATGGAAAACTGACAGAGCCAACTTGTATCCATCCCTGCCTGAGAAGAGTAAATTGGCACTAACAGGTTTGAATGCTCCCAGCTTACCTTTCCAGAAGAAGGGAGGCCCTGCCAATGAGTAGTACAGAACACACACATCTTTATTAGATCAATATAGCAACATCAGAGCTCCAAATAGCAAAAATGTAAATAATTGATTACAATATAGGCTCAGCCTTTGCCCCATTGTACATAGGTACAATGGGGCAAAGGGGGTCGGGGACCCTGGCAGGGCATAGGGGCAGGGTGGGCAGAGCTCTGCCCTGCCCTGTGGGGGGGGCATGCCAGGCTCCCCTTGTGCCCCCCGGCAGGGAGGGCATTGGTTTAGTCCTGGGGTAGCCCTAGGTCGACTTAGGGCTACCCCACGTCTACACTGGCTTAAGTCAACTCTAGGGAGTCGACTTAAGCATTAAGTCAAATTAAAAGGAGGTGTTATAAAGTCGACTTAATTTTTATTAAATCGACTTTATTTTCTTTAAGTCAACTTAAGCAAGCTGCTTAAGTCGACTTAAGGAAACTATAGTGTAGACGCAGGGTAAATTAAGTCGACTTAAGCCTGCTTAAGTCGACTTAATTTACAAGTGTAGACGCAGCCTAGAAGAGTGGTGAAGCATTGGAATGGGTTACCTAAGGAGGTGATGGAATCTCCGTCTTTGGAGATATTTAAGACAAAACCCTGGCTGGGATGATTTAGTGGGAGTGGTCCTGCTTTTAGCAGGGGGTTGGAGTAGATGACCTCATGAGGTCCCTTCCAGCCCTAAGATTCTATGCACTATAAAATGTGTATCTCCCGTTGACTTACTTACTCCCCCTTACCGCGGTGTCTTCACTTCGCTTCGTCGATGGGAAATGCTCTCCCTTTGACACAGTGTTACTCTTTTTAGGGGGGGGTGGAGTTACTGTGTTGCAGGGAGAGCATTTCCAGGATCGACTGAGCGGGTTCAGCTACTCAATCAATCCCGCTGTGTCGATCCGTGAAGATCAAGCAGCAATTTCAGTGTAGACAAGCCCTAAGAAATAAGAGGAAATAAGTTGATTTTTTAAAAAAATGAAATGATACTTAGCATGACTAAAGCAGTGTACAAACAGTAATGTGCACACTTCCATCGTGGTGGCGCAATGCATTATTGCCACACCTGCTCCCCTGCCACCTAAAATGTATATTGACATTAATCTAGAAATCTATAGCTCACTTCAGAAGAAAGCAGCTAGATGAAAACATCCATGTTTAAAAATACCCTCCTTGCTCATTTTTCTTACTAACGCAAGAGGATGCAAAACAGATACTAACAAATTGACAGTGTACAAAGTTACAGTAACCTAAGTGTTGAATTGCTCTATTTCAGGTGTCACCAAGTGTCCAAGGAGCAGATTCTTCCAGTCTGAATGAAACAGCGGTAGATGTGAATATTCTGACTTCACCTACTTTCACAATTAGGGTTCCTCATGATTTAGGAACAAGGAGCTCTGAATTCATTGAATATGTAGCTGGGAAAGCTTTACAACTTTACAAGCAGAATTTTTAAGTATGGTAAATTGTTTCTCCTTGCATAGTGACTGTAAAACTTAGAAGTATCCATCTATTTTTTCCACATTGCAACTGATTTCACCTGGAACAGGATTATGATACAGTCCATACCTGTCTCTCCATTAGATAGATGGAAGATAAAAGTGGTATGAAAAACAAAACCAATCGCTTAATGTTTTTGTCTGTAAAATTCAGACCTGTCATGATAAGATCCATGGACCATTCTTATTTATATGTTAGAGCCTCCAGCTCTAAGTAATATCTAGGACAAGATAAGATTGAGGGAGGCAACTATTCTGTTCAAAGATAACTGTGTCACAACTACAGAATAGCACTCCAGGGCTCTGGCCCAGGCCTTCATGTTCATTAATTAAGGATAAAAGACCACTTAATTATACTTTAGGTCAACTTGCTGTGCTTGACACTTTTGAAATGTAGAGAAAGACAAATTCAGAACAGATGTAGTGATTTGTAAGAGCTCATTACAATGTTGTGCCATATGATCTTGGGACAAATACTGCTGTTTAACTAAAAGGCCTATTCTATACACACGTACAAAGGGGAGACTCCACTTTTCCTCCCATCATCTGCATGGATGAAGGCTTAGTCATGCTTCCTCCTCTGGGTCTCACAGAGGCAGCACTACAGGTTTAGGAATCTCCAGGAAAGAAAGGCAGGCTGGAGGAGAAATGCATAATGTTCTCTAACATTGAGTAAATACCCAGAGAAGATACTACTTCTTCTGTGGAGCCCACCCACCCCCTAAGCCCACGCATAGCTGCAGCCAGGGGTGCTTCTGCCCAGTTCCAGTAAGAAGATATATTCACCATCATATGTTATTCATTTATATAACATCCTTCTTTAGTCCAAAAATAGAAAAAAAGACAGTTGTTTCACAAATGCACTATGGCCACTGATACACTCCAGAATGCAAACCTTATTTTATTCCCCTAGACAACAAGATCTGTGAAATATCATCCACTTCACATCCAGCATCCCCTACTTACAATGACGTTCTCCGAAGTTCAACATATAGAGAATTATTCTATGAACAGGGCTTTAAAATGTTTGCTTACAAACAAAATATTGTTTAATAAATATTATGACATACCAAGTATTCAATATTTATAATAATTTAATTGCATGGCAAATTAAAATCCATTTCAATCTCCATTCTATTTAAATGAAAATTTATATGCATGCATGGTACATTGTGATTGTTGGTTACCACTTATGATCCCAGTTTTACAAAGACTTAAGCACATGCTCTACTTCAAGCATGCAAGTTGTTCACATTGCCCTTAAACTAACCACCAGTACTTGCATGCATAAAATTAAGAAGATGCTTAAGACTCTGCAGGACTGGGACCTAAATCCCTTGCACAGGTAAGTATGAGTCAACCGAGTCTGAATGTATATGTAATATGCCATTCTGGCATTCTTTTTCTTCTTCTAGTTGCTTTTACATTTATAATGTACATTAAATGGCTTTTTCTAAATTTGTTATGAAGAGCAAATTCTTCAACTTTTTGCATAGCTTAATAGTCTTTTGCAACTCAGGTAATATTTTAACTGAGCAATAAATATTTCCCTTGGAAAAAGTTTGTTTTGTCTATTTTACATGTTTGCTTGAACTTCATGGGTAAAATATTATAAACACTAAGACCTTCATGCCAGGGCACAACAAACTTCCCGCCCAGCTAGGCATCCAGCTTCAAACTACGGCGCCTAGCTTGGATGCCCCCCAGTGCCAAAAAACTGCCACCGTCACTTTCAGTGGTGGCGCAGGGTCCTACCACTGCCAAAATGCTGCGAAGTCCACTTAGCACCGCTGCAGGTGGCGCTATTTTTAGGTGCATGGGGCCATTCTGCTGCTGCAGTTCTGCGGCGAAGCTAGGCACCACGCTACAAACCCCGTGTGCCATGGCGACCTAGCACCTGGGGTTTGTCAAGCCCTGCCTTATGCTATAATGCCCTCAATCCTAGGCAGAGCTCCGAGTGATTTCAATTTCATTTGCTGTGTACACCAAGATAGTACATAGCCTGAAGACTATTCCCCATTCTCAGATATATTTTTTTCAACTCACTTTTCTTTATTTGTAAGTGCACAAAATATTAGCTTCCAATATAAAAAGCTACACCTTTTTGATTATACCATATTATGTTTCTTCAGTCCTACTTACCTTAAAAAAATTAAAAAATGTAACCAATTAACTGTACATAGCCAGGCTTTTTAGGAGTCCTCATTATTTCCTTTATTGGGCAAGATACATTGTTAGGGCAGGCGGGTGAAGTTCTCTAGAATGCAAGGCCTACTGCACCACTTAAAGGAGACTAAGCCTTAACAAAGCTAGTACCAACAGGCAGGGCCGTCCCGGGGGGGGGCGAACGGGGCGATCACCTCGGGCCCCGCAGTTACATGGGCCCTGCGCTGTCCCGCTCCCAGCAGAGCAGTGCGGGGCCCGCACTGCGGCCGCCCCACCACAGCCGCTTCCTCCTGCAACCCTCCCCGCTGCCTTTGGCAGCGAGCCAAAGGCAGCAGGGCGGGGCAGGCCAGGAGCACTATGCCTGGCCCCTGGGCGGCCCTCTCCGCCCCCCAGGGCAGAGCAGGTAGGCCCAGGGGCGGAGCACGTGTGGGGAGCCCGGCCTCTGGGCCAGCCTGCCCCACACAGCCGCATGTGACCAGCTCTCCACCGGCAGCCTCGGCTTCCAGGGCCAGGGCTGGAGCTGAGGCTGGAACCGGCTCCCTGCGCCTGTGGCCTCGGCGACCCGGGCCGGAGACGGCTCCCCCCACCAGTGGACTTCCGGGCCGGGACCGGGACCGAGGCCGGAGCCGGCTTCCTCCCCCGGTGGCCTCGGCCTCTCAGGCCAGGGCCGGAGCTGGCTCCCCACGCCTGTGGCCTCGGCGTCCCGGCCCCCTCGCCGCTGGCCTTGGCCTCCGGGTCCAGCTCCCTGGGGGGCGGAGCAGGCTGGTGGGCCCGCCTCGCTTCCCTGCAGCATGGGGGGGGCAGGGCCCCACGTAGGCCTATTGGCCCAGGGCCCTGCTCCCCCCAAGGGACGGCCCTGCCAACAGGGACCTAGCCCCAAGAGATGAAGCCAAAACTACGATAACCAGATAGCAAATGAGAAAAATCAGGACGGGGTGGGGGTGGGGGAGGTAACAGGTGCCTATATAAGAAAAAACCCTGTATATCAAGACTGTCCTTATAAAATCGGGACACCTGGTCACTCTAGCCACAACTCCCATGTGAAGTGGCACATCTCAGGACTGGGCTCTAAATTAATAATGAAGCTTCTAAACAACTTTGTAAAGCATCAGATATTAAAGCAGAAGTATTCGGAGATTATTCAACCCATTATGGCTGCCTGTTAACGCCCTCACAACTCCACAATCCAGAACACATCCGCCAACCTAGTATCAACCTGAAGCAATGTGTTAGTTGCTGTAATTCTATTCCCCCATTCCTTTTTTAGATGTGTGTCCAGTACACCCAAGAATTGAAGAGCTTACTATAAAGCACTGAAAACAAAGGAAATAAATGTATTAAAATTCAAGATACTGTATTGCTTTGACATAAATGTTGTCAAAGTGTACAGTAAAGGATTATACAAGGTAAATTGTTAACAAATGGCTTTTTCAACCATGAGGCTGACTGAAAAGACCAGTTCCCCATTATCAATTTACTATCCACCAATTCATCTGCAGAAGAGTAACAAAAACATATACTGACAAGAAAGTGAACCCTTTTTAATACTAACAGTAATTAAAATATATTAAACAGATTATTTATGATAGCATTTTTATAAGAAAGGATGATGTGCCATGAGTGCAAAATTATTAGCTTCTAAGAAAGGTGAAGAATAGAGAGAACAGCATTGGATTCTGGATAAGAATGCTCTCAGGAAGACTTATTCAATGTAATAAACGTAAGAACAGAAGAATGGCCATACTGGGTTAGATCAATGGTTCCTCTAGCCCAGGATCCTGTCTTTCAATAATGCCCAGTGCCAGATCTTTCAGAGGGAATGAGCACACCAGGGTAATTTATTATGTGATCCATCCTCTGTTATCCAGCTTCTGGCAGTCAGAGACTTAGGGACATATGGAACATGGAGTTGCATCCCTGACCATCCTGGCTAATACCACAGCTTAGATCACAGAGCCATACCCTTCATGAATTTAGCTAATTTTTTAAAGCGAGTTATACTTTTGGCCTTCACAATATCCTCTGGCAGTGAGTTCCACAGACTGACTCTATATTTTATGAAGTACTTCCTTATGTTTAAACTTGCTGTAAATTAATTTCATTGGGTGATTTCTCATTCTTGTGTTATGTGAATGGGTAAATAACACTTCCTGAGTCATTTTTTCCCCACACAATTCATTATTTTACAAACTTCTATCACAACTCCCCTTAATTATCTATTTTCTAAACATTCCAGTCTTTTTAATCTCTCCTCATATGAAAGCTGTTCCATACCCCTAATCATTTTTATTGCCTTTCTCTGTACTTTTCTCAATTCTAATATATATATATATATATACTGGGAAGTCAGAACTCACCCAGTATTTAAGATATGAGTGGTACTATGGATTTAGATAGTGGCATTAAATTTGCTTTCTTATTATCTATCCCTTTCCTAATGGTTTGTTTCTGTTAACTTTTTTGACCCTCACTGCACATTGAATGGATGTTTTCATACAGAACTATCAATGATGACTCTTGACTGGTAACCAGTAACAGCTAATTTAGACCCCATCATTTTGTATGTATAATTGGTATTATGCTTTTCAATGTGTATTACTTTGCAATGCAGAAGGAGGCAAAAGGCACCTGTTTTCCTTTTCTCTTCATCTGTTTTCAACATCTCTGAGACTGAATTTTCCAAACTTTCTTCTTCCCTGCTGGTCTTGTACAGCATCAGTGTCTTCCTGTGGGTGTGGAGAGAGAGGAACTTTATGATCCTTCCCTGGATTGCTTTTAGGCTTGACAACAATTCTCCTTTTCCACCCTTAGAGGAACCAAGTCTACTGATGACTGTATATATGAAACTGACAGGTGCTGCCTAAATGCAGAAGGGAGACTTCTAGTGCATGACAGGGCTGAAATTTACACAGAGACTTGAAGAGTCTTGAAAAGTTCGAAAGGGATAGCCATGCGATAAATCAATGTATTAGTCTTGAAAAGTGCCACAGTGCTCCTTGTTTGTTTTGAAAAGATTCTTGTAACAAAAGGAATGTTTGTGGGGGAAGGTAAAATGACTGCCTCTCTAAACAGGGCAGATGTAGTTGTAAACAACTCTTGCAAAAAAAAAAAAAAAAAGAAAGAAAGAAACAGAGTCCACTGGCACTTTTAAAGACGAACATATTTATTTATCGCTTGAGCTTCCTGGGAGAAAATCCCACTTTGTCAGACGCTCACAAAGTGCCAAAGCAGGAAGGCACAGAAGGCAATCCCTTCCCAAACAGTGCAGAGGATGGAACCACCCATATGAAAATGTTTTATGCTGAGGACTTTAGCAAAGGCGGTAAACATCTAATAATGTCCTCAAAACAAATAATGGGCATGGGCCACTGCAGATACACCTGGCTCAACATCAATGGGAGTTAAAGGAAAATCCCAGGGGGGGAATAAGTGCCATTGAACTACCCAGGCCAGTGTCCTCCACTGTCCATCAGCTGAACATCACTAGGGCCCCCCTGGAGCCAGGGAACTGCTCCTGGAGCCCTACACGGTTCCTGGCTCGGTGCCAGGCCCGAGCCCAGATGTTCAAGTCAGGAAGAGCAGCCCCGGCCAGACCGTCCCCGCACACCGGCCAGGCTGAGGCGGGAACCTGCCCCGCGGGTGTCTCGGGCCGGCAGGGAACCAGGCCCCAACCCCGCCCACTGACACTGTGCACTGTTCTACGCCCTCCCCCAGCGCTCCCGGATTGGCTACCGCGGGCCGCCGCCTCCTGCGATTGGCTGGCGGGAGAAGCCAATTCTAAAAGTGGCGCGAAGGCAGCAGCTGGCTCGTAGCTGCGGCCCCGCCATGCCCGCCAACCCGGAGACTCCGAGCCCGGCCGCGCCGCCGCCGCCGCCGCACGGGGAGCTGCAGTACCTGGGGCAGGTGGCGCACATTCTGCAGCATGGCTACCGGAAGGAGGACCGCACCGGCACGGGCACCGTTTCCGCCTTCGGGATGCAGGCGCGGTACAGCCTCCGAGGTGACTGCCTGGCCGGCCCGGAGCCGGTCTCGTGGGGGACACGGCGCCCCATAGGCACCCCCAGAGCCCTCCCTTGGTCCCCTCCACAGACCCTCCCACCCCGCCAGCTGCCCCCCCGACCTGGGGACTGGCAGACCGGCCAAGCGCTGCACCCATCCCTGACTGAGCTGGCTGCCAACATCCCCCAGCGCCCCCACCCCAATGCTGTTTGCCCCATCCTTGGCTGCATCTCCCCCAACTTCCCCCCCGTGTCTTCTGGTGATGGTCTTCAGCCTCATCACTGTGCAGGAGGGGAGGCTGCTGTGCCACATAGAGGGCAGCCTTATCTATTTCTTCTGCTGATGCAGAACTCAGCTCTAGTCTCGATGGAGTGGGGCCCCCCCTTTCATAAGCAGAGACTGGGTTGGGTAACCCAGGTATGGTAGGGGTAACTCCTGTCTGCCTGCAGAGAAGAGCCTCCAACTGTCCATCTCCCTACATGTAAGGCCTCTGAGCCTATCAGAACAGATCTAGAGGGAAAGAAAGAGACTGGTGGATGTTGACTGAGTCCTCCTGCCCCATAGAGTCCCAGACCCTCATATATGGAGAAAAAACAAGAGATGAGGATAGACCTGGTTCAGTCTAACCTCCTGAGACTGCTTTAACATGCACTCTAGTGAGTATCCTAAGTCAGCAAAACAAACAACAACCCCTTTGGAACCTGTCAATATCCTAGGTCAGATTCGCCTTCATGTTAGTAAAGAAGGGATGACCAGAACTTGAGCTTCTGAATTCAACTGCATATATGCATATTTTACCTTGCCCATAAGGTCTTGACTGCAGTGCATGATTGAGTTTTATGAACAGTACATTTATAATTAACCTATCTTTAACTGGTAACGTACTTGGCTCCAAGGATCATTTTTTAGGAAGAAGAGTGGATGCCTGTGTTCCTTTGCTAGCGAAGCAGTAGTAGAATTTACACTGTTCACTGAATGTTTTTCAGCCTGTTACGGTGCTGTAGTAAACTCTAAATGAGTGCTGCAACAAACTAGATTGTTATTGCGATAGTATGTACTACACCTGCATAATGTCAATATCTAAACTTTAACACATTTGTAGACCTATAAATATTAATTTATGACCATATTTTCTAAGTGGAAAGTAATTAGTGCTATTAGGTTAGTGAGAATTGACTTCGCTGCTGTGACATTTTAAATCTGTTTTTTTCAGATCAGTTTCCTTTGCTGACAACAAAACGAGTTTTCTGGAAGGGAGTGCTGGAAGAGCTGCTATGGTTTATCAAGGTATGAAGCATGGATGTTTAAGTCAGTAATGTAAATCTCCCACGAAAGCTCATGCGATAAATAAATCTGTTAGTCTTTAAAAGTGCCACAGGACTCTGTTGTCTTTCTACAATAGACTAACTCGGCTACCCCTTTGGAATTTAAGTCAGTAATGTTCATTGATAATAGTTGAAGGTGCTGTCTATGGTATTTGGAACAATTACAGACTTTTTCATTCATATAGGAAACACATTCTAATATTTTTCCAATTTATTTATAAATCCATTAATCTTCAAAATATTTTGTTAATGTTAGTTAAAGTGCTAGTACAATTTGATGAAAATGTTTGATTAAATCTTACTGTCTCTGCTCCTTTTTAGTGAAATGTTCTTAGGTGATGTAGGACTTATGTACATGGAAAAAAGTTTTGCTTGTTAAACTCTGTACCCTTGTATTTAAAGCAGGAAAACCCTGTGTGGGTGCAGTCTGCTGGTGTAAAAATAGCTTATTCCAGTGCGGTAACCAAAATGAGACACTCCAGTATAAGGCACTTTTATAGGGGTATAATTGCCTATATTTTAGGCTTTTTACTAATACAACTGTTGGCTAAATAAAAATCACATCTCTAATTGACCTTCATACCTTTGCCAAACAGTTTATACTGGTAAAACTTTTAACGGTAGACAAGTTCTAAGATGGTGTGTTGTCGTGTAGATGTTCACTGGTGCAGTTATAAGTAGCGTTTGATTAAAAGCTAATTACATCAGCACTCGGAAAATGCACTTATCCAGATATCAATTTCTGAAGAACTTAACACTTTTTTTTTTTAAAAGAAAATGCAATTTGTATTTTCAACTGTAACTAAGGGCTAGAAACCCTTGGGTTGTGAACCAGTATGGGGCTGTACTTCTAAGCCTATAGACTTGTTTTGGTAGCAGAGAGTACTTAAGTCTATTCACTTTCATCTGCTATTTTAATCTCTGGGAATATTTATTTTCTTATCCTCACCTCAAGGTTTTATACCAAGTGGCAGAGTAGAATATGGAGCCTACCATCTATCTGCTCAGTGACTAAAGAGAACTTCAGGCTATTTCTAATTGGCAGCTCTCATGAGCATGTAACTTAGTTAACCTTCAACAAAACAAAAGAAGCAAGGGACAGAGAAGGACAGCATAACTTTTCCCGCTCTCATAAGCCAGCTCTCATAAACCTGACAGCTGATACATCAGCAGTAGCAGAATTGTACAGACATGGATCAAGTACGTCTAGCTGCATCAGTTCAAAAGTCAAACCTTATTTCCTGAAGGGTCTGTGCACAAGCAACTGTAGGCTATCACAGTTAGCCGTGAACCACCACTGGCCTGCAGTTTAGAAGGCAAGAGATGTATTAATTAGAATGACTAGAGCACTTCAGTTGTATTGTGTACACGCAATATTGTGTGGCAGGAGCCAGCTCTTGAGTAACTGTTGCTGGGCACTCACTAGAATCAGTGTAAGTTACCAGCGAGACACAGTACGCCTGATTTGCAGATCAATACAGTTTAATATGCAAGGATTTCTTAGAGAGTTCAATACAAAGCCAAAAATTAACTACAATATATCCATACTCACTAGACCAAAAGAATTACATGTTCGCTCCATAGGCTGTATACAGCACTGGCTTGCTTCAGGAGCCCTGACAGGTGATCAGCCAGACAGCATCTCCTGCATAATCAGGTGGTGATGAAGTGTGCCCCTTGCCTGGATGGTGGCTTTTTATTTTCTTCTGTACATGGCTTCTATTCATTCCCTTACCTTGGCTGATGTTCTCCTATCCTTCACTTTTTCTATGCTTCATTGATTTATAATAGCTACCTATTTATGTTCTCACCATGAAAAATTGGAGCAAAACAACATCTGGTAATAAGAAAGGTGGTGGGAGAGATGGCCCCTTACCGTAAAATGTGTAAACTCTTATCCTTTTTTATCTTTATATACAGCTAACTAACAAACTGTTTGCTGTGTTGTGCAAACCCATGGTATTTACTATCTGATGTGGAGCACAAAAACTGAGATATCATAAGGTTACTCAGTACTCTATTGGTCTTCATCAATTTATAAAGAGCAGTCAGACTGCTGAGGCTTAGGCATCAAACAGTGGTCAAGCAATCTGACCAGTGGTCAAGCAATTTAGGCCAAGCTAGACCTCCAACAGTAACTACAGAAATAGCTTAAAATTTAGGACCAGCATTTAAAGTCTAGCCCTTTATCTTGACAGGTAGTATTTGCTTTTGTATTTCTTTCACCATATAGGGTTCGACAAATGCTAAAGAGCTCTCTGCAAAAGGAGTGAAGATTTGGGATGCCAATGGATCCCGTGAATTCTTGGATAAACTGGGTTTCAATGGCAGAGAGGAAGGGGATTTGGGACCAGTGTATGGTTTCCAGTGGAGACACTTTGGGGCTGAGTACAAAGACATGAATACAGGTGAGGAATGTGGGTAACTTCGGCAAGGGAAAAATCAAGATTTTATCTTGAGTACTTAGTAAGACTGACAAGATTCCTGTGGTCCCTCACTTTCAGCAGGCTATGGAGGGATGGTAAGGTTATGAAGAGGACATATTTAATAGAAATGGAGAGTCAAAGTAAGTAGATTTTGCGCAGTGAGGGGGAGAGGTTATTTGGAGCTTTTTTTAAAAGCCTACCATTATGAAATATGCAGCACTGCAGGCAGTAGCCTATTTGTAGACTGGATGAATCACAGGCAGTACTCTCTTCTGCTAATGTGGTACTTTGATCACCTGTAGGTTGGAGGATATCTTCATTTCCACGCATGATTAGTTCTTTGCCTCTCTGCTGAAGCTGCCAATTGTAAAAAGATAACTTTGTTTTTGGCCCTACGCTCTCACTCATTTCAGAGAGATGCTATTATTAATTTCTGTAACTAGCACATTAATTTTTGCTGTTTACAGGAACCTGTCATTAGAAAATCATGACTCTCCCACGCTTAGCTTTCATAATGATGTTGGGAGTGGTGAACTAATGTTTTATTCAACCATCAAAAACTATTAACTTGCCCTTTTGGATGGGGAAAAAATGTAAAGAAGAACTATAGTACCACACGCTATCAACCCGGGCATAATGCCTTTTTTTTTTTTAAAAAGGGGCACTGTCATACCAGAACAACCTGAACATGCTTACCTATTGATAGAGGGCAAAGAAAAGGCCGGTAGTTAATCCATTTGGATAGCAG
The DNA here is from genome assembly GCA_007922175.1 of Pelusios castaneus. Taxonomy (NCBI): domain Eukaryota; kingdom Metazoa; phylum Chordata; order Testudines; family Pelomedusidae; genus Pelusios; species Pelusios castaneus. The sequence continues at coordinate 17,000,629 of ML685766.1, forward strand.
GCCACTACAAATGTGAGTGATCAACTACAAGTAACCCAAATTGTTTTGGCCCAATATCTGTTTTTCAGATTTCTCCTGGACTAAGGTACCTTTGATTCCCATGAAAAGCCTATTCCCTTGCTTAAATTGTTACAGGAATGGTTAATTTTAATTGAAATTTAACAGTTGTCACGATATGAACTAACAGTTAGTGGCATCGTTCTCCACTGAAATCGGATTTTTGTGCTGTTCTCAAAAATAGGCTATTAAGGGTGATAGAAAAGGCATGTTAGTTCTGGTCCATTTCAACACTGTAGACTCTAAGACCCACTGTGAGATATACAGATAGACCTCTCAATTATTCTCCAGGGTCTCAGCTTTCATTTAAAACCTTTAGTTGTTGTGCTTGAGAAGAAAATGTTCAAACATGGGTTGCGTCTACACTACAGGCACAAGCCACAGCACTGTAGCTATAGCCCTGTGTAACCACAAAGTATGGATGCAGGCTACATAAGTTCACCAGCCCCAACGTCATTATGAAAGCTAAGTGCGGGAGACTCATGATTTTTCCAATGATACATTCCTGTAAACAGCACAAATTAATGTGCTAGTTAAACAAATTTAATATTAGCAGCTCTCTGAAATGAGTGATTTTTAGAGTTTAGTTCCAAAAACAAATGTATCTTGCTACAGTTGGCACCTTTTTGTGAGGCTCAGCCAAGAGGCAAAGAACTAACTGTCCATGGAAACAAAAAAAAAACCGCTCCCACCTACAGGTGATCATAGCGGCACATTAGCAGAAGAGTACTGCCTGTGATTCATTGTACTACAAATAGTGTACTGCCTTCAATACTGCATAGTTCACAATGGTAGGGTTTTCCATTGCTGTAGAAACTCCATCTCCTCAAGATATGGTAGTTAATCAACAGAAACATTCTTCCATCAACTTAACTGTGTCTACGCTGGTGGTCAGGTTAACACAGTTCAGCACTCAGTGGTGTACTTAGCTATGTTGAGATACGCTTTAAATGTAGACCTGATTTTGGGATGTCAGGATCCAGACACTTGTTTGAGCTTGCAAAAGACTGAAAGAATAGCTTGGAGGGGTGTGAATGACCCCATTTCAGGAGGTGCTTTCCCCAGATACCAGTAATGATGCTTTAAGTGTCAATAATAACTATTTCACTGCTCAAAGCATGCAAGGAAAGAGATGTCAACACCAGCTTTTTCCAAAAGCACTTGGAGCACTCATTGGGGGCCCCAAAGGACTATCCAGAGGGGGGAGGCTCAGTAGTTGTATTAAGATGTAAGCCTTTAACAACACAAAGTATGGCCAGAAGAGGGCACAATTAGTGTAATTTTCCTAGATGGTGCAGGTTTAATTTTATTTTTTTTTCCAGAAATATTTTGGGGGGGGCAACTCAACTATTGTTGAAACAACTGTAGGCTGTCTGGCTTGTTTAAAACTTGTTTGGTAACTTTCTTCAGATTACGCCGGCCAAGGAGTGGACCAGTTGCAGAATGTAATCAACACAATCAAAAACAATCCAGATGACAGAAGAATCATTATGTGTGCTTGGAATCCCAAAGGTATGGAAAAGTGTGTGTGAAGTGCCTGGAGTTGCATATGACCATGCTGTGTGCTAAGAGCTGCATCATGGTGCTCATTTAGTCCTTGAAGCTTGCATAATTGCCATATCCTGTGTCTATTACCAACTCTGTTGGTGGTTACATTTTTGCTGCAAGAAAATGTGAGCTTATGCAACTATTCTTCTATTTCTCATGGCTCTCATTGATGAGAGGATATTCAGGCCCAAAAACATCATGGATGATTTTAAACCTTTTCTGCCTTCGCATAAATGCAAATATGTGATCATTGCTGCCTGCTAAATACAGTCACTGTGCAAAGACACTTTGCAGATAATAAAAATCGTGTTGTTTGGTGTTTTTCCTCTTTTAAAAAAAAAATCAAGCAGCTGCTAGTTCAGTATGTGCTAAATTCTAGAATAATACTAAAAACTTTCGAAGGGAGGAAAGAAAAAAATTTACCATGGGCATCACCATTATTTTCTATTACTTTGGCCCATAACGTGAGCATCATCTTAACTTGACCATTTCTCTAAATCCTCATAATCAGACTGTGCCTAATTCAGGGTTTTCTTATCTGTGGTACATTGTATGTTCCATCAGTTCACTTCATAGTGATGTTTTTTTCCTTTTAAAGAAGGTGGTATGTGAATCAATAGTTTGAGATCCACTGGTCTAAATCTTGTTGATCCTTTCTGTCTCATCTTTATGATATATCTTTCCTTCTCTAGCCATACAGTTAACGCATCTAGTCTCCCATCATTTTGACTCCTACAACATTCTCTTCTCTTACCTTGACAGTCTCACCCCACTTACATCCATTCAGAATGCTTCTGCAAAGACCATTGTCCTATTTTGTTTGATCATGTCATCCTCTTTTCATCCGTTCTTTCTCCATTGCCACAAACATAATCTACTTGCCTTTATTTTCACAGCCTAGCCTCATGGTATCTATCATCTCTCAGACTTGGCCAAGACTTTGTCTTCTACTTCCACCCTGCCAATGACATCGGCCTTTATCATCCACTTGTTCAGCTTTCAAAAAATATCTTCATGCTTTCTCCTATGCTATCTTTTGTGCATAGGAAGAACTCCCCATAAACTTCCACTAAACCACTTCATTGTCCTCCTTACAGCTCTCCTTTGCTGTGGTGCCTACAAAAACATGATAGTAAGTAGGTATATTGTGTTGATTTAAATGGAATAAATAGGCCCAAAGAGCCCGTGGTGTTAACATGATCCTGAAACTTTCCAACCTTAAACAGTTTTAAACAAAGTTTGGGGTTTGGTATACAGAGTCTGCAGCTTGTTTACAACGATGGAAACACTCCTTTAAAAAATCTTCCTAGCCTTTTATTAAAGATAGAGAAAAGAAGGAAAAAGAGTTAACGCATTTGAAATGTAAAGTATTAAATAAGGCTTTCATTTTAACAGTGCCCCTTGTTTCCTTTCCCTTTAGCTGGAGCAAGCCCTTAGAAGGAAAACCCCCATGTTTGACCGTCTCTTAAATGGTGATAACTGTCATTTGTGAGGACCAGAAGGAATAGTTAGTTGAACTGGGCTGGAGCTGTTATTGCTGTTTTTAAATCCCACCGTTTCCTAGCAGATAAAAGAAGACAAACACATTCATGAAGCATAGAAAATGCAGCTTCTGCCTCTGGTGTTGACTCTCACTTGCAGCCGCACTGCTGGAGAGGCACAGGCACGGCATATGGTCTTGTCAGACGTTCCAAGTTGTGGCAAACTTACCCCAGCATCGGGCTGTTTAGCGGACTGCTTTCAGCTGGCTCTCTAGCGTACAGCGGTATTGCAAAATGTGCTGTTTCTGTTGGTGAAACCAGACTCTTACGAGACAGAAGGAAAAATGCAAGGGCTAGGAAAGAAAAGAAATACATTTGGAAAGGAAAATGTCTCTCACATGCTTGTGCACACGTATGTGTACGTCCAAATCTCCACAGGTGGTGATGTCATCTGGCTCCCACTCTTTGGTGTGGTCTGGTCAGGACACTTCTCAGGATCAGAACAATAAAGGCCTCAAAGTGTCTACAGTAAAGACCAGGGCCCCAATGTGACAATGAGTGTGGCAAACATGATCATAAAACTTCCTCTTTTTCTGTCTGTCAGCCAGTGTTAGGGATTTTTTCCCCCAAAAGTCCTATTATTTTCCCAATGATCCTAAATTGTGTGCTGAATATCAGTCCCAAAGTTTGGTCCACTGATTTCCAATCCCACAGTGTTCTTATTTACCAGCTAGGATGCCAACACAGTCTTGGAGTTGTATCAATAGTTATATCAGTAGGCCTTTTTGTTTAGAATAGTTGTCTTCTTGTCTCACTCTTGTAATGGGAAAAGATAATTTTCCCATCAACATTTGGTGTAACAGGTTATTATAACACGCTTTTAAACCTTCACTGTTCACATACAAGCTCACAATTGGGCCAATAAATTTACGTCAGGTTGAGATTGGCCTTCCTCCTGGCCAATATTGTCTCATTGTTCCCATGTGCTCCCTTATTTGTCTCCATTATACATTTTGTCTTGTACTCTCTCAGGCTGGGGATGTCTTTTTGCTATGTGTCTAGTGCTGCTCCATGATGGGTTCTGATGTGCAACTGCAACTCAGATAATGCGTATTGGAGCAGGCCTTGAGAAATCTGTTGCACCCTAGGGGCCAGCCCAAAAACTGAGGAGCCCGGGTGTGCAGCAGTGAAGGGTCCTCTACTGCCGCAAGGCCACCACCGCCACTTTTTTTGGCACTGGCACAGAATTCACAGCCCCTCCCCCCATCCCCAACCGAAAAACCACCTCCACCATCGGTGGCAGCATGGGATGCAAAAGAGCCCATCACCACTGAAAAAAGCCACTGGGAGTAGAGATGGCTGCGCTGATGGCTCTGTTTTTAGGTGCCAAGGTGTGTTCACCTTTCTGGCTACGGCTAGATGCAAAATCCTGGATGCCACGCCGACTTAGTGCACAGGATTTGTCAAGCCCTGTATTAGAGGCAGGAGCTCGTTTAAGAAGGAAAACATAGGCTGAAGGACCCTGATATTGCAAACACTTAACACATACCTAATTTTACTTGTGAATATTCTCATAAAAATCAATCGGACTAGCTTGAAATGTTTGCAGTATCAGGACCTAAAACTTTTTTCAGTGTAATTTCTAGATGTGATTTTCCTCTGTCCATCAAGTTACTGCTAATAATAGTACTTATGTAGTCAAGCAATTAATATCTGATGGTGATAATAGCAGAATTTAAAAAGTCTTAAAAGTAAAAAGCAATAGAACTATAACCCATGATTTAATATTGCTATTGGGAATATTTATTTCTGTATACATACTCTCTGTTCTTTCATGGTGTCTTAGTACTGCTTTTATATATATATAAACCCTATTTCATGGTGTCTTAATACTACTTTTTTTTTTCCCCCTTCCCCCTCTTGTTTTGTAACTCCTCAGATATTTCACTAATGGCTTTGCCTCCATGCCATGCTCTTTGCCAGTTTTATGTTCTAAATGGTGAACTGTCTTGCCAGTTGTATCAGAGATCTGGAGACATGGGACTGGGGGTGCCTTTCAATATTGCCAGTTATTCACTGCTGACATATATGATTGCCCATGTCACAGGCCTGAAGGTATGGTATTCTTTTGCTTAGAAATGTATAGTTTGAACAGAGTATGAAAACATTAAATAGAATAACACTTTTGTAGGAAGAACTGAAATGAATACAATGTTCAAAAGTTTTGATATGTACAGGAGTGGGCTCTGTAGATTAATTGTATTTAATGTATATGGTAAGTGGCCTGCACTATGAGCTCTATAAATCCTACAATGGTCACTTGTATCAAAGAATCTGAAAGAAGGAACTTATCAAAATCAGGTTATGTCCTGACTTAGTCCACCAGTTTATCTCCCAGAAATCTGAGTTGGACTTTTCCTTCTCATAAAAATATACCACAGAATGTCTTTGTGCTATTGAAATGGCTGTCTTCAAGGTACTATCGACTTCCAGCAATTAGAACTTTCATAGTATATTTTTTTTTATTGTACTAGAGCATTAATTGTGTATGGTTGTTGTCTGTTTCCGTGGGGGTAGCTGTGTTAGTCTAGTTCAGCAAAACAAACAAGGAGTCCTGTGGCACTTTTTAAAGATTAACAAATTTATGAATAAATTAAAGTGCCACAGGATTCCTAGTTTCCATATTGTGATCTGACCACCTAACTTCCTGCTCTGGTTTCATTTAGATATTCTTCACTTCTGACTATAAGGACTCGTCTATACTTGTGCTAATGCTGGCAAAACTTGTCACTCAGTGGGGTGTTTTTTAAATGCCCCGAGTGACAAAAATTTTGTTAGCATAAGTATGAGTGTAGACCTAAATGGTTGTATAATGCTGCTTTTTGCGGTTAGACGGCTGTTGTCTGTTCTCCTGAGAGCTGCATTCTTGTGATGTGCCACAGCAGAGATTTGTTTAAATTAAATCATAAAACTGGAAGTATCACGAGAGGTCATCAAGTCCAGTCCCTGCATTCATGGCAGGATCAAGCTCCATCTATATCAGTGGTTTTCAGATTCAGGGGTGGGATCCAGTACTGGGTCGTGGACCCTCAGGCACTGGGTCACAGCACCCCCTGCTGCCGCCGCCAAAAGACTGGAATGCATTGCTCAAAGATGGAGTTGTTGGGACCCAAGAAAGAAAGTTTGAAAACCACTGGTTTAGACCATCCAACACATTACAATCTCTCTTCTAAAATCTGACTTCCTCACTTAAATTTAACAGTGACAGTGTGGTTGTTTGAGCCCCCCACCCCCTGCAGCTATCATCTTTCACTTTTAGCACTGAAGAGAGGAGATAAAAGGTTAGTGGAGAAAATCAAGCTTTATAATGAGTAAGGATTTAGTCTCTTATCTCAAAGACAATTAAAGTAAATGCCATTTGATATCTTCTCCACACCTTCATGTAGCTATTCCATCTCCTCTTAAAGCAAACCATACTACTTGTGGGAGAGATCTGCCCTATAAACTCATGCAAGACTTGTGAATTTTTACATAACATTAAATATTGCAACAAGACTGCTGACAAATTAGGTAAATAGCTGTGCTTTTAAGATCCAGTCTTTCGCCACATGCCGTGGTTAAGGATTTTGCAGCAAAACAGTATAGATACTTTCAGGAGCAGTAGACTTTAAGTGCTAGACTAACCCAGTGATGATGGTAAATTGTGAAACAATACTTAATCACACAAAGTGCTTATCCAGGGCTCTAAGTGGCCTCTGCGATGTGTGAAAGAAATGTTAATGCAGGCATACAAGCTTTCCCAGTTGGGGAAAAAGTCTTTCTCCAAAGATGAGGATAGCTGTGACTTGTAGCAGGCCACGAAGACCAGCAGATTTGGACTATTTCAAATCAAGATGATGGGCAAAGAATTCCAATGTTCAGGGCTCGTTATAGAAAGCATTTTGCCAGCAGCTCTGTCTTCAACCAGTGAGAGGACCTAGCTTTTGAATGCTTCTGCTTCCCATAGCTGTGGCAACAGTGTGGCTTGTATCTCAGCTGGGCAGGTTCCGAAGCCCTTTTGGATATGTCTCCATTGCAGCTGGGAGTATGCCGGGCAGTGTGGATAAAGAGACGTTTGCTATCTCTGCTTGAGCTCTAGTATGCTAAAAATAGCACTGCAGGACGGGCGGTGGCTTAGGCTAGCTCCCTGAACCCACACCTGTTACCACAGGATAAGGACGGGTTTCCAGCTGCACTATAGTCATCCTCAGGACTTTGTCAGCACAGATCACAGTGCACAGGTTTCATGTGCTCCTGCAACAAACTCCATTTAATGAGTTGCTTCTTTTTTTGAAGTGCCACAATAGGCACTGCAGTGGTATAATCTTGAGGTAAAAGCATGGATGAGTGCATGTAATGTCTAAGAAACACATGCAACCTATCACTTCAGTGTAGATGGAGAAAGTTGCATTTCTCACTGCCCCCATCTCCTTCCACTTGTGGTAGCAGATCAACATGAGTGCTCAGTTGCTGTATCTGTTGCAGCATCCTTGTAGTAGGACTTCACATGCCACTTCTGGTAGCTTAAAACAATGATTAGCTTCTTCAGGGAAGGATATGAACATACAAGGAAATGTCTTAAGACAATACGGTGCAAGAGCTACACTTCTACAATGGAGGTGCGGGAACCTCTTGACATAAGAATTACAATGTCAAATAGTCCTGAAACTAGACCCCTGCCACCTTGTTTGTCTGAAAACTTCTTTCCTCTTTCTCTTCAGCCTGGTGAATTCATACATACACTAGGAGATGCTCATATATATCTGAATCATATTGAACCTTTGAAAATTCAAGTAAGTATTTATGGCAACTGGAACTTGGCTCTGTTTTTATTTACATTTACCACAACTGGTTGCCCAACTCATAGTAATCCTGTGCTTTCTGATCTGGTAGCGTGGAGACCTTTCATTGTAAATACTAGCTTAATTGGCATTGCTGATCCTCTCATTCTCCAACGCTACCTGTATTCAACTCTGACTTGGATGACATGTGAAACCACTGTAGAATTGTCAAAAAGTGACACTCTCTGAAAATCAAAGACTTTGCACTCTTATCGCATTTGTTATTGTTATAAAATGGTAATGTCCTATCATGGGGTCTACAACCCCCATACTGAGCTTCAGTGGGGGCAGTCTTTTCTGTCTGCTGGCAAGCAGCCCAGCTCTACCCCCATGCAGCTGCCAGAGCTACCAGTCATGGAAGCAGGCATTCTTAGTGCACCTAGTGGAGGAAATAAAGCTCAGCAGAAAAGAAGCAGAACATAGAATGAGGAGGCAGAAGGGCCTGGGACAGCCAAAGGGCAACACCCCTGCTCCTGGCTACCTCCCTGAGTACAGCTCAGAGTGAAGCAGACTTCTAGACTCAAAGTGCAGAGCTGAGCTGCCCTGTCCAAAAGCATACTGAGTGGGGACAACAGCAACTCTCCAAAGAACCACACATGGAGTAAGCAACATGTCCCTAATCCTTGTCTTACCAAAACGAATGATGGCTACTAAATGCGTAAGGTGCATTTTGATGCACTATTTTGGGGGGAGGGGGCGCGATAGGCAGTTTCCAAACCAATAATTCATAGTCAAGATCCCACTGAATGGTAAGGCTCACCTGTACTTTTATTTGGTGTCTGACAGATTTGTTCACTTAATATCAATTGTTCCACCTTCACAAAATCTACATTCTCAGTCAGGGACTGAGAACGTTATGGAAAGTGAGGTCTGACAGCTGTCTAAAGTCTTCTTTCAGCAGGCACTGTTCTTTACTTTTGAGAGCCAATCTTGTACAAATGTAAGTCAAACTTTTTTTAATTTCAGCTTCAGCGGGAACTACGTCCTTTCCCCAAACTCAAAATTCTTCGTAAAGTTGAAAACATTGGTGATTTCCAAGCAGATGACTTTCAGCTTGAAGGCTATAACCCACATCCAGCTATTAAAATGGAGATGGCTGTTTAGTGCACTTAACTTCTTAAACATGATACAAGATTTTCCTAAGAGTGTTGCCTTGCCTGTACTTAAACTCAGTGCATTCTCTTAAATGTTGGCAAAACAGTTAAATCTGAAAGGGGGTCTGTTCTAGAGGACATACCATTCAAGAGCAGATCTACAGTATCTTTTTAATAAGAAATGTACATTAATGGAAGGGGGTTACTATCAGTCATTGAACTGAATCTTGGTGTGAAGGAAAAAATTAGCATGCTGCCACTCACTAGCCAGTTCCTGAGTCCCAATTGTTTTAAGGTGACTCTTGGTTGTATATTTCTGCTATTTATGAACTGGCTGGAGAGTCCTAGGCTTAAATTACTGTGTTTCAGTTGAGTTAATGGGTCAGGTTTTTCCTCATTCTAGACTGTAGCCCAATGCATGATGAGTGAGATGTCTTGGTAAGCATAGCTAATACTGTACCTTATGCATTAGTATTTAAACAAAACACTTTTTTTAATAACGATTTCCCTAAGCTTAAAAAATATGAAGTGATAAGGTTTAATAAAGCTTTTCTATAAATATGTGCTTTCAAGGGTATTTTGGAAAGTGTGTTGCATCTTTAATGTCTGGTACTGAATTTGTGCTTGTAAACATTTGTATTACGTAGAACAAGGAACTGTTCTGGAGCATGATGAGATTGCAAAGGTTTGGCTGTTTGAATTCAGAACAGAAATCAAAACAGTAACTTTAAGTGGAATAGGGGCTGTGGAAGTTCTGACAGTGATGGGGTGCCTGGTATGCTGCAAGATCTTGAGGGCTGCCTGTTGCCAGCAGTTCTGTAGGCTGGGGCTTCCAGGTCTCTGCTCCACCTCAGCCAGCACGGCCTGCTGCTAAACAGGTGGGTAGGTGAGTAAATTGTCAGGAAAACAGGTACACTTCCACTAAAAGCTGCTTGGACACTAATTTCAAAACATTTCAATTCTGATGAATTTGCAGATGTGTTACGATTTTTCTAGGCACCAAAATCTTGATACAAATCAAGCACAATCTATAACTATCAACTTCCCCCTTCTGCAGATTACAGATGGTCATTGCTAGTTTTGGTCCTCTCATGCAGTTCCTCTTACCCAAATCATGATGGTTGATGTATACGTAGATGAAAACATAAACGTTCTTACTCATTAAGCCCAAATCTGCAGACACAAAAATTCAACAGTAAAGTTGATTACAAACAAATCTGTATTTGCAGGATTGGTGCCTAAGGCCAGAGTTGAATTCTGCTCTCAGGAGAAACAGACTTATCACTTACTCCTGCTATTCTTGAAGGGTTTGTCTGCTCACATTTAAATATGAATAGCTCTTTGCTTAACAGTACACACAACAGCTTTTAGTTCCAACATGTAGTTTTGTATATGATCAGGACAATAGAGAGCAAGGAATTTTGAAAAATATATTCATGTTTGTTTTAGTACAGCACAAGAAAAGTATTGGAACAATATAGCAGGGTTATGTTGGATGCCCCAGCACAGGCTATTTTTAAACTAAGAATGGATGCATGAATGAGTGAATGTATCCTTTGGGAGAAAGACACTCTATTTCAAAAGGAATTATTTTGGGGAAGTTCTGTGGCCTGTATTTAGCAGGTAATTGGACTAGAATGATCACAATGGTCCCTTCGGACCTTGAATCTATGAATATAGTCACTGCAAAGTTACTCTGAATTATAGACTCCTAGAAATTCTGTACATAGCTCACCAATTAGTTACACTAAAGACTAACAAATTTCTTCAGGCAAGAGCTTTCATGGGCTCCAACCCACTTAGGCAGATGCAAATCATCAGATGAAATCTTATAGCGTCACCTAACAATAGTGTGGGGAATTTAATCTTGAGCCTGAAACCTGTCAGGGTTAGGATTAATGCAGCAGTATTTTAGGATTTAGAAAGCAGCTTCTGCCAAATCTCTCCCTGTGGAAACTGGTATTTCCTTGCAGAGTCTTCCTTCATTTCAGTGGAATATCCAGCATCCTACAGCAATAAAGGGGGGAAAAAATGGCTATTTAGAAAGTGATACTATATTTAGGTCCCCTCTTCATCCAAATAACTGCTGTCATTCAACTGGAGAATAATTCTTCTTTAAACTCTTTGCTGCTGAGGATCAAGTGAGCCTAGTTTGTAATACAAAAGGTAGCAGCTGTAATCAGTGTTAAATGGAAAGCTAGAACCCTAAAAAGGCTGGCTAGAACAGGATTATAATCAATACTTTAATTTTGGAATACGAGTTCCAGGGAAAACCTGAAGAGCCCTATTATAAGAAATCATCTCTAATGGGTTATAAATTGGGTCCAGCAATGCATAAATATTAAACACTATATTAAACTAGAGCATTCCTTTGGGCTGAAGTTTTACAATAGGGTCACAATCCACTTCTCGAAGTATGTGTGGTAAATGTCTTTCATTTAGCATTTCTGAACCAGCAGGCCTATGCAGTGATTTGGTCTAATCACACATCTCCAACTTTTTCATTCTGCAGACTGCTTTGTAAGAGCTTTTCACAAACAACCTGAGTCTTTCACTGCTTGTAATTGATACTTTCCTCATTGTGCCATTTAAAGATGCTCATAGCATACCTGAGGTGGTACATAGGATGCCTTCTTGATTACCACAGGATACCTGAAGTGTTCATGCAGATGATCTACATACTCACACATCCTGCAAGAGAGAGGAGTGGTTTTCAGATATACCTGATCTTGTATTTATTCATGGCTATTATCCTCAGCCAGGAAACAAGGTTGTGGTGAAAGTTTCTGATATTTGCATCCTAATCATCGACAAGCCACACAGCCTCCTTTTAGAAGCAGAAACTACTGCTAGATAGTACTTCATACAGAAAAACTGGAATCTTAGCAGTCTAGCTCTTTGTGGACTGGTTGTCTCAATGAAATGAACAAGACACAGCAAAAGACAGCCCCCCCCCCCCCCCGGCAGCATTTAGGCGTAGGAGAGCAAAAATCAAACTTCCTTTTTCCAATGCATACCGTAATTAGCAAAATTATACAGAAGAGCGATGGTGGATTATATATTTTACAAAGTTCCACAACAGCTTGTTTCTTATGTTAGCTAAATGTGGATTACAGAGTGTCTGAATCTAAGATGGGTACTTACTAGGTATAAACAAAACATAACAGAAGTAGCTGAAGGACTGGCCACGGGGCTGCTGCTTTTAAGTGTCTGAATTAACCAGAACAGCGCTGTGGCAATAGACCAGCAAAAGTTCCTACTGAAAGATTTGAAATACACATTAAACAGGGGCTAAAGAAATTTTAAATATACAGCTCAAGAGCCAAGGAAGATTGAAACGCAGAGGCATGGCTTATGGTACAGCTGCTTTTAAATGTGAGGAAAGGTGAAGCTACAACATTTGACTTTGTCTGCAAGACAGCTATTGTGAAGAACTGGAATATGCATCCACTGAGAGAGATTCGGTGAATTTTTATGTGCAGTAATGTGAAAAGAATTGTTTATTGCAGGCAAAGGCAGCTAATAAGCTCGTATTAATCAAGACAAGGGAAGTTGTCGGATCCTTTTGGGAAGCTACGCCTAGAACACAATTCAACTGAGAGCCGTGATGGTAGTCCTTTGGACATACGTGTTGGCTGCCATTGTAGTCACTGAAGCAGGGAGGGGAGAGAAAGCGAGAAGCCCAAATATTAGTTCCAAAAGTATCAGTCTTTGTAAAAACCATGCCTGTGGGGGTGCCAGGCAATTTTTGGTAATTACCGTATTTCCCCAACGATAGGCCGCGGCTTATACATCAGTTTTACAAACCTGCGTATTGGGTGCGGCTTGATTAAATGGGGTGGCCTATCTAAAAACATGCAAAGGCCTCCAGGGGCGTGCCAAATTAGATGCTTTTACTTCAGATTGGTAAATTCAGTAACGCCGCGGCTAATAACACGGGGCGGCTTATCTTAGAGTTTTAAAACATAAATGAGCATTTTCTGTGGCTTATAGAATGGGGCAGCCTATAATGTGGGGTGGCTTATCGTTGGGGAAATACGGTACTGTACACGAACAGCCCTTTGGAAAAAAGCCATCACCACTACTGAATGTGACAGTAAAGTTTTACATTACTAACCTGTTTTCAAGGCTTCCAGATACTGAAATATAGTCAAATATTATCAAGTGCTGCACCAACTCACAGAGCCCAACACCCCCAGCATGAGGACAAACAGGAACTGAAATGAAAACAGAACAATGCCTGTTTAGATCAATCTCTAGATTATTAAGAAGCCTGTGTACCCATTTTTGGTTTTAACTACAGCTCCAATACCACCCCCTCCACTTTAGAGAAACTCAGCTCCTAGTATTAAGGGAGCAAAGGCATTTTTGAATTAGTACTAAAGCATGACAAAACAAATGACTGAAGCACACTCAAGCGCATGCTCATGAGTTAGCAACACGGCAGCTGAAGAAGCTGCATGGCAAACTGGCTTGGAAAGAAAGACGTTTTAGTGCTATGGACACATTTCCAAGAGCCTTACTCTGGAACTTTTTGGCCATCAACAGCACAGACAAGTTTTCATTCACACTTCCCAGCCTGCAGCTGTCAATCTGGAGATAGCTCAGAGCCTTAGCCTGTAGGAGTTGCTTAAATATCACTCTATTGTGGCACTGCAGTGGGGGAAGGAAAAGAAAAAAAACGTTAGGCCACCAATTCTAAGGAATTGGCAGGATATTACAAGAACTGTTGGCAATTCACATCAAAACCATTGTACAATGTTCCCACTATATTTCCCATTAAAACCAAGTCCCTTTTTTTATACCAGTTATAGGAAACAATGCACAGAAGTGCAGAGGACTACAAAGCATTTTATAAACATTGAAGAATTACAGTACAGTTGAAAGAGACACAGAAATGTCACTAAGTTGGTGCAGCAATTCAGTGGCAGAGCTGGGATCAGAACTGATGCCTAATTTTTTGGTTTAATCACCAAACAAATCTCTTATCCCTTATATGAACAACTGAGCTAGTACAGCATTCAGACAGCACTAGCGGATACAGAGTGGTTTTGCTGGCTATGGAAGGCTCTTCCTTCCCTGGGATTCCTGCAGACCAGTCCAATGAGATGGATGCATGGTCTAGTAAGTGGTCTTCAATCTTTTTTGGATCAGCACCCAGTTTTTCAATATTTTCACATTTGCAGTAAGTTTACTGCCCACCTACATAAATTGTTACTTTTTATAAATTGCCACTGTCGTTAAATTGTTTGTAGTGCCCACTAAAAAAAAAAAAATCACAAAATGCCCACTAGTGGGCGGCATCGTCCAGGTTGAAGACTACTGGTCTAGTGGCTAAGACATTTGACTAAGACTCAGGAATAAATAGTACTTGGCTACCTAGCAGGGAGTTAAGAACAAATACATTCATGTTTATGGGATGGTCGGATAGTATGGTGAGTGCTATGGAAAAGCCTCTGTGTACAATATACAAAGCCTATTTTTCAGGAACTGGTCATGTTATTTAAGTCTCTAGTGAGAAAGGAGAGTAAACTTTGGCCTGAATTCTCAAAAGTCCCAGTAGATACATTAAATAAAAGACTAAATGAAAAACAAACAATTAGAGATCCACTTACTTGTTCTCCTGTTGCCACACCAATTCCTAATGGCACCAAGGCCTACAAAAATAAATAAACAAAGGACCTGCTACCAATTTATAATTCTCAAACACAGCTATTCACCAAAACATGGGATGGGTGTAGAACAATACTTAATAGAGGGCAATGTTTGTCACTTGCTAAGCATTTTGAAAAAAAAACAAACTAAGTAGTATAATTTTTTGTTAGTGCATTTTATGCAGCTTTTTTGCTACATTAATAATATGTGAAGAATTACATAAGAGGGTATGTGCTGTCATAAGGGTCTATACATCTGGGGCCCTAGTATTACTATATCACATTATGAACACATATCCTGAGTTGGCATTATTCTAAAACTTTACTGAAACTCTAATCCACATACATTAAAAGAAAAAGACACGTGCATACATTTCAGGACAAATCCTGCTTGGCTTACTTATGCTAGTGTGATACTCTCATGGCCTTTTACACAGTCTTTGGAACAAGTTTAAGTGTAATGGAATACAAACACCGGATGTGCAACAGGATTTTGTAGCAAACATACTTAATGACTTTTGACAGCTGTTTCAGACTGAACTTTGAAATTCCAAACAGTATCAGTAAATGAATCATTACTACTCTCTGGTGTGTAGTCACTATATCACTACTGAAATGAAAAACAAAAATTCAACCTTAGAAATGGCTGCATGTCCAAGGATATCATCAGGGGAAGTTGGCTCCTCAATCCATAATGGTTTAAATTCAGCTAATTTAGTAACCCACTCTATTGCTTCCTTCACTTCCCATCGTTGGTTAGCATCCAGCATCTGAGAGTAATTACAAATCAATTTCACTTACATGACTCTACTGAATTTTTATATATGAAACTGTTAAAATAACCATAATGTTGATTATAAATTAATGAAAAAAAAAAAGAAACAAAGTCCAGACTCTCATTCATAGGGATACACAGTCTTGCATCCACTCCTCTTTTCTTCTGATCTTTAACATGTCATATGATGTTATATAGCACATTTTCTACAATTAGACTCAATAAAGGTAAGGATAAAGCAATAGCCTAAAAGATGAACTCCAGAAGGAAATCAAAAAATTAGGTTTTGCTGGAAACGGTGTTTGAGATGATACATGAAATCAAAAGCCCTGGTGCGCTGTAATCTTTAAAGATCCCAAGAAACTTCTCACAAAAGTGAGGGTCACAGATTTGGTCCCACACTCTTACTCCAATAAAGACTGTATTCTGCTACTGTCAATTCCCTCAGGAAGTTTCAAATGAATATGATATTGTGAATTTCTCTCCTAAACCATTGTGTAGTGGCTTTGTACACCATTCAAAAGCACCACATTAAATTTCAGAAATGACTGTTTTAGTAGCAGGCAAAATAATTCTTGTGTGTGTAAAGCACTCTAGAATAGGAATGGTTGAAAATTTTCAACAGAAGCCTTGTGTCCTCATTTTCCTCTATGGTTCAGGCTCTCCACCCAGACTACACTTCCCATGATGCACTACAAACATGGAGCTTCCATAATACACTGCATTGGTTTAATTCCAAAGGGGTAGCCGTGTTAGTCTATTGTAGAAAGACAACAGAGTCTTGCGGCACTTTCCTAACACCTACTTTGATTTGCTGTTACAGCCTGACCTGATGCTATGTCATACACTCCCCTGCATTTAATTTCCTCCCACTCTGTAACTTTCCTATCTTCAAAGCGTCTGACGAAGTGGGATTTTCTCCCACGAAAGCTCATGCGATTAATAAATCTGTTAGTCTTTAAAAGTGCCACAAGACTCTGTTGCATTGGTTTAGCAAGAGTGGAGACCATGGTGTCATAAGAGGTGGAATATGGCCAAAGAGCCCAATCTATAGAGGATTATGGAAACATGAGGCGTTTCAATTACAACTCCTATGATGCAGTGCAGTCGTTTTTTCAAATAAGTATTTTTCATTTTAATCCAAAAGTATTTGGCTGGAATTTTTTGGTCAAGTTTTTCATTTTTTGCTGAAAATTCAAAATTTTCTGACCAGTTCTGCTTTGGAACTTTACTGGATGAGTGAGGTACTTTTAGGGCCTAGCCCTGTAGTTCTTATTCAGGCAACATTCCCATAGATTCCAATGGGAATTTTGGCACGAGAAATACATAACTGAGATAGATAGATATAAACAAAACATTACACACACACACAGAGGTGATGCAGTTTATTAACTCTCCTGGTGTAAGAGCAGTGCTTGCAGTCATGATTATTCAGGATTTCAGTAAGAAAAAGTATCTTCTATGTAATCTCCCCCTGAAGCAATACCTATATAAACAGATGGTCATTTTATATTTAAAATTACTTAAATGTAGTGAAGTCATTAAAAATAATATTCACCAATGTCTTGTCAGGGCCAATCATTTCTCTTATAAGTCTGCATCTACGAATGTCATCCTGCAGATCTGCACCAACCTTTACTTTGAACCTAGACACATTTGCAATTAAAGGGAGATCACTTCTCATACATTAATGAAGCAGTGATAATTTTTCCTCTAAAAAACCCTGTAAATTACAAACATTAAAGTTGGTGTTTTATGGTCAATATTTTCATATCACTTTCTGTCCCTTTTCCACTAGGCCTCACCCTAGTTTAACAAAAAAGAACAGCAATTATTTTTCCATGAATCAATGGAAAGCAGCTACCTGTGTTAGCTACTAATTTAGAACTTGTGAAGGAGTTAGCTCGTTGTGCCATACATTTACTTAGATACTTACTCTAATGGCATGTGATAGAATAGCAGAATGGGGAAAAATATTTTTTAAAAATAGGCAGAAGCAAAGACATCTCTTCACAGAAGTTAGAGTCTGAAAAGACCTATGAGATCATCTAGTCTGTCCCTCTGCCAAGTCAGGACTATTCTCCACAGTATATTTCTACTTACTACTAATCATTAAACAGAAAAGTTCAACATTCAAGATAACTGTTTACTATACCTTGTCCAACCATCCTTCAATGCCTCAGTGCATAGCTGCAGAGAAAATTACATCTATTAGAAGTAACTGCACCACTCAGTAACTGGACTAATATTTATTTACAAGCTGTCTAACTCATAATGCACTTCCTAGCCATTTTTTTATTGGACATAATGTAGAGCAGACAGTAACTGAGATTAGTGATATGAACATCCAGCTGAAATGTAGGATCCAAACAACACAAGTAAAGAAATATTTTATGCATTTATTTTCATGTTCTGTGCATGACAGTCCTACGATCTAACAATGCTATTTGCAGATACAGCGATAGCGGAACTTTTCCAAAAACTAAACCAGATGAGAAATATGTATTGTGTTAACCAGACCCCAGATCCTAGAGCTGTGAAGACCTTCGTAATGTTTCACTTTGAAAGAGGATTTAGTTACAGCAAACTAGGGCCGTTTTAGTTCTCAAGGAGTGTCTCCACACAGAGGTTTAATGTCACACCTTTTGTTAATTCATTCTTAACTTTCCTGAGCAACCCCATGTAAACAAGTCCTATGTCTGCACCAACCGAGCTGCAAAAGGTCAAACCCCTAGTTACATACAGAACAGCAGTGGGAAGTGGCTTGCAGGGGTCCATGCTTACCAACAAAAGCTATGGCCAACAGCCCAAGGTAGGCCAGGCCTTAAAACCCTTCCCGTCCTGGGCAGCACCAAAGCCAATGAATACACAGAACAGGGCTTGTTTCCAAACACTCCTCAACCCACCACATGCAACGTTTAATTATTCCACTTTGCATCCAAACTCAGAGCTAAGCTCAGTGCTGAACCGTCACCTGTCGGCATTCCCCAGTGGACAGAAATGTTTAAAAATCTTACCACTGCACTTGAACGTTAATCAAACCTGTTTTAACTGCTGGTCCGGGTAACCCAGCCAGGCACACGACGTGGTGTAAGCAGGGTATCCATGCTTTAACATTTGCTCTTCTACAAAGACAAAGAATGTCTTAATGGATAATTAGTTTGTATGATAGTTTTAGATAAGCTGTTACTCATTAAAGGAGTTTAAAAAATCAATCTCATTCTAGTAAGGATAGATCAAATTTGCTGAGGAAAATTGTTTCTATGCTCCCCATCTCTCCAAAATGTAGGAAAGCTTCAGTTCAGAATAATACTATTAGGGTGTAACAACCAGCAATGTCATCATGCCTTTGTGCCTGACAGACATTCACCCAGGAGTTCCAAAGCATATGGCCACCAAGACAGCCACCAAGCTCTCTCTACCTGTACAACTATCACCTCCCCAAGAACACATAGAAGAGAAGCTATCACACAGTGCATTCAGCCTCACGTGTCACATTCTACTTCCCACTGACTGAGGGATGAAGAGTGCCATAACAATCATGCAGTGTGTTCGGTCCTGTATTCTCCCACAAGGCAGTCAAAGTAAACTCAGTTTTAACTTACCTCTTTCCTTCTTCCCAATTAGGCCATTTTGGAGTATTTCTGTATGAGGGCAGGGGAGAAAAAAGGGGAAATTATTGCATTAAACCACAAAGTTCAATTCCTCCACATCTCCAGATCCTACCTCCACTCTGCTGCTTTCATAAAGCCAGATTCTGATCTCCTTACT
>ML685766.1:17020288-17088971 GCA_007922175.1 Pelusios castaneus
GTGGGATTTTCTCCCACGAAAGCTCATGCGATAAATAAATCTGTTAGTCTTTAAAAGTGCCACAGGACTCTGTTGTCTTTCTATAAGACAGGTTTGCAGTGTTGTCGTCATGTTGGTCTCAGGATATCAGAGAGACAAGTGGGCAAGGTAGTATCTTTTACTGGGCCAATTTAAGACAGTAGCAGTGATTTATTAGTATAGTACTATTATTATTTACTATTTCTGCTACGGTAGCGTCTAAGAGCTCTAATCGGGGATCAAGATCCCATTGTACTAGGTGCTGTACAAACACAATGAAGTGACAGTCCATGCCATAGCTACTTATTTTACAGCATCTAAGAATGTGCTAAGCACCACATGAATGATCCCTGTTCCAAACAGCTTATAATATCATATTAGACATAAAAGTGACAAGGAATTAGTAACTTTATGAACAGTCTGCAAAGGGAAAATAAGAAAGAGGAAATCAAGAAAAAAAAATAGTTGGTAAGTACACCTGATCAAAACAAAACCAAGTTTTTGTAATGATGCCATTGTAGGTCAAAATTTAAACAAAACATTTAGCTGATTTTTCCCCCCAACTAGTTCTATTGTTAAGCGTCTATTGTACGTGACAGTTACTAAGGCCTCAGTCCTGCAAAATGAACAGCCACAATGAACTCAATGATGTGCGTCTGTGAACTTAGGGTGAGGGCCTAAATCCACAAAAAATATGAGAAGCAGAACACTCTCTGATGTAACAAATACAATGACATATTTTGGCCATTGAGTTCTAAGTACATCACCTTTCCCTCCTGTTTAGCCCACAGATCCCACACAGCATTCAGAACAGCAGCTGTAGCCAGATGCACAGCACCTTTCTCTGGCCCAATCTGTTGAAGAAAAACAGAGTCACCAACAATGGCTTAGCATTCACTGAAGTCTTAAATGCTATTAAAAATATATATATATCTCCTGGAAAACATAAAGGAAAAACCATAGGAATTAAAGAGATGAACCTCTATTCATCAGAAATTCAGAAAAGTCTGAAGTTGAACATGTATTAGTTTCATTATGAGATGACTATAATGCTGTACTGGTGTCTAGTTCCTCTCATCATCATCGGAGTTTTCAATTTCCAAGAATACTAGACACTGAATAGAAATACTATTTTGTGACCATATGCCCGTCAATCCATGGACAAAAACAAATGGCTAAAGACAAAGCATTTGGGCTCTAAACAAAGGGAAACAAAGAAAGTGGACCACAGACCATGCTCTGCTATCATGTCTGTGTAGGTGGGTAGTGCATTCATTTGGAGCCCTCTTGAAAACAACAGGGCTCTGCATAACTGAAAGGATTCTGTATTCAGATCCTGTTGCAAGGTTAGAGCCTCGGATGTGAAAGAAATCCTCTCTCTCCTCGTAACTGCCCAGAGAGTCTTATATAAAAATGCAGTGTGCTCATAACACAAATTCACATCTCCCTAAGATACCTCTTACCCATCGGAGCTGTCCATCACTGGTGAGCTCCCTGTAGAATCCCCTAAAATTGCTGACAATTTCTTCAAGGTCTTTATTAACCACGTGACTGGAGAGAGCATTAACAGCACAAACAACTGAAAAACACATCAGAATTCATTGTTTTAATACCACACAGTGACTAGAACAAAATCACTACTAGTTCTATTCGTCTACCGATGTTTCAGAATTTAACAGTTTCTGAGAAAGGCTTGGTCTAGCACATTAGACATGTAACTGGGAGCCAGGAACACGTAACACTGGCTTTGCCACTGATTCTGTTTGTGCAGTTTCTGGCAAGTCATGTAACCACTGTGCATCTTACGTGTCCCTATTTGTCCCATGGGAAAGGTAATGCTACCTCTGAGAGATGGGGTAAGGCTCAATTAGTTAGTAACAGAATGGTGTTTGACGATGAAAAGTCACTTGTTCACCATTCACCAAAGAGAAATATCTTACTATCCCCAAGCACACACCAGAGTACAGAGTTTAGAGGGGACAATGTGATTGCTATCATGTCCACTAGTGAATACAGAACAGTTTCCCTAAAGCAGGCCTCAACAAATCAATGTTTCTGGCCTCCATGGCAACCAGTTTTAATAGCCTGTCACCTTGCTTCAGTGCAGAAATATAATGGAGGGGCACATGCTGGTGACCAAAAGTAAAATTGCTGGCGCCTAACTATGAGCCAATTTTGTCCACTCCTGTCCTAAAATGCTGGGAGAAGAGAGTGTCTCTGTGAATTTGACAGGCCTCACCTACATGACCTGCATACAGTGTGTTGTGTATCACTGCAATACTTGCAGCCATGTTAAATTTCTCATTTCCTAACAACGCATTTTGTTTCTGAATCTGATACAATAGTTGTGATCCAGTTGTATTAACTCTCCCCAAAATCCTGTTTGTTCCAATACTATACACTACTGGTTTCAACACCAATTCCAGAAGAGGCTTTTCTTAGAGCAAAACACGAGGAAATCAAGAAAGCATCCTTTTATATCACCAATGTTAACAAGCAGGCTGGACAGGATGGAGGCAATCACAAAAAGAAGACATGTCCAAATAGTTGAATGATACTTAAATTCATTTTTTGACACAGATAAGATGAAATAGCAAAAACAGCAAACTGAACAGGAGATGGGCCCAATCCTTTTAGGTATGCCTATTTGAGGCATTAGCTTGAGATCTGAGAAGGGTCAGTTCCGAGTCCTTGTTCCATCACAGGCTTTGGTGATCTTAGGCAAGTCTGTGTTTCTGTACCTCAGTTGTCCCTCTGTAAAATGGGGAAATAATATTTCTCTTCCCCAGAGAGATACTATGAGGATAAGTATGTTAAAGGCAGGGAGGCACTCAGCTACTAGAGAGATGGGGACCAGGTAAGTATTTACATAGGTAGTACCAAGCCACCTCCATTCCCATTTATCTCAGGAGGCTGGAGGGAACCCATGGTCAGCACCTTGTCATACCATGTCCAAAGGATACACAAAGGACCACATCGTTATTAAAGGCAATGCTGAGACTCCCAAAGCAATTAAATAAGATGGAACACCTTTATGATGGCAAGTGTGATTACATAGAATACACTGGAATATTTAAAGATGGTTTTGCCATCATGACAAGATCCAGGTGGTAGCCGTGTTAATATATTTCCGCAAAACAAATAAGGAGTCCTGTGGCACATTTAGAGACTAACTAATTTATTTATCACGAGCTTTCATGGGCCCACAGGACTCCATGTTTTTTTTGCCATTATATGGACAAAAAAATCCAGTGGTTTTTAATGGAAAAATCTATCAGTTATAACTATTTGATAGTTGTGACTTTTTATGTGCTCAGTAGTACTTTTTTCTTCCATTTAAAGAGTAAATGGACTAATTTTAAAAATGTCTAACAAATACAGATATAAAAAGGGAAAGACAACAAATCTGATCTAGGATATCACATCCATTGGAATGATTTTTTAGAGTCTGTAACATATTTAGTACTGTAACTACACTTGAATGGTAAGGTTTTAATGGATTCTGATTTTGTGACTTTCACATTGTGATTGGAGAATGCTGCTAGCTGAAAGGTTTCCAGGCAATAAAGCACTTAGGAAGAGTTGCTTGAGATCCACTTAGCAATTTTCTAAGGTAAAGTAGTGTGCAATGGATACATTTCTTCTTCAAGGCACAAAACTCACAATTGTTCAAAATGACCCTGGAAAAGTCAAGGTTTGGCCCTGTACTGTAAACCTCCTTTCCACTCCCAAGTCATCAGGTGATATGTAATGATGAACACATTACAGGAATTGCATGCACAATGCCAGCAAACTGATGCTAACTTCTGACTAGATAGGCATGCAGCACAGGTGTAAGTTTTTCAGTTATCCTTGGAGAGGTACCTCAAAGTTGAGAATCCAGGCCCTATTTGTTTGAGAGCCTGAGCCTTCAGTGAATTATGGACATATGTGACTATGTGTGACAGAAGAGCATAGGGAAGTTTGCAAAGAGACGTGCTTAAATAAACGCAAATGGATCAAGCCTTCAGCATCCATTTAAAGCAACCCTTCCTTTCTTTTTCTTGCCAATGCTAATGATATTCAAAAAACAAACCTGTGGTTTCCCTCTCCACATATTTCCTCCTCAGGGTCATGATAAGATATAAACTGGTAGGCAGAGGACTGAGCTACACAGCTCAGATCATTTCACTTAGGTCTGTGAATGAAAAAAGTTTGAAAACCACTGACTCCAGAATACTTCAAATGGAGGTACAGACCCCTTTGGAAACTGTAGACAGTATGCAGAGTCCCAGGGGTCCACAGACCCAAGGTTGAAAACCACTGACTCAGAGCAAGCTCACAGCCTTCCTTACTCTTTCAGAGTGTGATTTCATTCCACCCTTGTAGTGTTATGGCTAGGGTGACCAGACAGAAAATGTGAAAAATGGGGATAGATGGGTGGAGTTAAATGGTGCCTATGCAAGACAAGGCCCCGAATATTAGGACTGTCCCTCTGAAATTGGGACATCTGGTCACCCTAATTTATGGCTGCAAAGAAACATTTTCTCCATGAGCAAGAGAAGGCAGAGTTATGTGAAAAACCAAATCACTTGCATTTGCGAAGCCTCCCCACCTCAAGGGCATCTAGAACATTATCTCAGCTGTGCCTTCCTGCAATATGTCTTCTATTTAAAAAATAAACTTCTTAGGCCTGAAATCTGGTGCTCACCTGGGAGACATCTATTTTCATACTGTGCTCACTGCACTATGTGAAAACGCTACTGATTTCTGAGGATATGGATGCGATCTTGAAAGGTGCTAAGCACTCTGGCCCTGATCCACCCAAGCACATAAGCATGTGCTTAACTTTAAGTGAGTGGTCCTATCAACATCAGCGGGGCTACTCAGATGCTTACTGGCATTGCTAGAGTGAAACCAGCGTGCTCAGCACCTTGCAGGATGAAACCATTATTTAAACACATAAGCATAGAGTTACAGATATATCTCTAGGATCACCCATCAAACATCTAAAGCCATGGAGGGAGATTAAATTACTAGGATGGATGAAGAGTCTAAGTCCCCGTCTATAACAAGGACATTTTCTAAAACTTTCCCACTGTGAGCGACGATGACAGCCTAAATGTGGACAGGCTCCCAGAACTTTAAATATCAGCTCAATTAGACCTGCTCCTAACAGGATTGCATGACAGAGAGATAAAATGCTGAGAGCCCATCCATACTACACTAGGACTCCAAAGTCACGAATAAATGAAGATGAAAGTGATAGCTACTGTGCAAAATTTAGAAAATTTCTCTAACGTAGGGAAGGCCAACATGATTTTAAGTCAAATTCCAAAGGGATAGCAGCAGGAGAGGTTATTTGAACATGCCCAACTATTGAAGGAGGATGGGGGCGAATGGAAAATGTATTTCCCCTCACCCAACTTCTTACTATTCTGTGGATATTCCTACTGATGCCCTCTCACTGTTCGCATCTTCCTCCACCTCAAAATGTTTGTTGTTACACCAATAACGAGAAAGAACTGTAACCCACTCTAAGAACTAAGAATTTCAAAACAATCAGCCCTGTTTCCTGTTGTTGTTCGGAGAATGGAGGGAAAGCAAGCAAGCCAGCAAGAGCTGTTAAAAAGCTTAAAGAACTTACAAGACATCAGCAAGGTGACAACTGCAGCCAAGCTTACAATCTTTGCGTGACAAACTCTTTTATGGGACGTTATAATGGGAGTGTGAGAACTTCTCCAGTAAGTTACGTATTAGATCAAAAATCAAGTAAAATACTTAAATTACAAACTTTTATGACCCTAAAAACTGCACCAAGACTTATGGCTTTAAAAAACTGACGCTCTGTGATGGTCCAGTGGTCCCCTATTTCTCTTTCAAAAAATGCAGAAACTGCATTAGCCATTGAACCCAATGCTCTCACTGTAATTTGGGGCCCATTTATGTTTAGGGAGAGGATAATAACTTACCAACTTCTGTGCCTTTACCCAAAGTAAATGTTAATCCATAACCTTTGAGTCCATCGCTTGCATCAGTTTCTATTACAACATAGGCAGCAGAATAGTCTGGGTCCGGGTGCTGAGTTAAAGAGCAAAAACAACACCCAATATTGAAGCAAGAAACACAAGAGGCTTGACACTGATTCACCCATCATAGGCCACATACCTGAGATCAACAAAAAACGCCATGAAGGACTGGTGGGGAGGGCAGCAATTTAGGTAATCTAACTGACTTCTGGTTTTTTCAGTGGGTCCTCCTCTCCACCCTCTCCCCCAAGGTGCCCCTGCCCAACATGTGCTTCTTTCTGCCTCCTCTTGCCTTAAGGGCAAGCCATAGGGAGAGGGGAGTGAGCTCAGGGAAGGGGTGGGTGGGAGATAGAATGAGGGCAGAGCCTTGGTGGAAACGGGTGAGGACATGGCCATGATCAAGATACCAGTGGCCAAAAGCCTCTCTAGAGCTTCTGGCAGTGGCACTTCAAAGGCAGCAGGCCAGTGAGCCATATTTAGCAGTGAAATTTTCTTGTCCCATTTGGAGAGACTTAACCCCCCCACGCTCATATACCCACCATCCATGCTATGGCTCATTGGTGCTAAGCAACCCCTATTTTTTTTCAGTGGGTGCTTGACACCCAGAGCACCCACAGCATTGGCATCTATGACTAGATCTGTGATACTAACATAAATCACCTCACAATGAACAGGGCAAGTCATTTGAGGGTGAAGCCAGTAAATTTTATTACTAACATGGGAGCAAAAGATTTACAGAGGCGACTCATGAGCCTGGGGCAGAGCTCAACAAAACCTGGGTGCCAGGTTGCCATGGCACCCAGGAATTGTACCCTGCTGCCTAGCTGCGCTGCACTACTCCAGGGGGCGCCCCCCCCCCAAACATCACCAGCGTCTTCAGGGGTGCATGGCTTTTTCTCAGTGGTGGGGGTTTCTTCACCCTGGACTGCCACCACAAGCATCTGCAGCAGTGGGAAGGAGAGGAACTCTTTGCCCTGCACCCCTGCCTGACATTTTGGCAGCAGGAAGGCCCTCTAACATGCCACGCACCTAGGCACCCCACTTTGGGGCTAGCACCTAGGTGTGCGGTGCATTTATAGAGCCCTGGCCTGGAGGCAATGAGTTATTGCAATAACCTTTTCCCCCTGGCTGGGCAGGGGAGGGTGACGACCAGATGTCCCGATGCTTGGGGTCTGGTCTCATATCGAGCGCCTATTACTCTCCCCCCGTGGCACTTGCTCTCAGGTCACCCTAGGCAGGGAAATCAGCCTTTGGCTCCCGCTCCGAGTCCTCCCGTCCCGCTTAACGCACCAGCCCCGGCTCAGAGCGCGTGACTGACAGCCCGGCTCGGAGAAGCGGGGGGATCCCCAGACCTGCTACTGCAGCGGCGGAACGAGTCCCGCCCAGCCCGCCACAGCTGGCTCAACCCCACGTCACGTGCTGGGGGGCGGGGCGCGCGCTTACCATCGCATCGGAGCCATGGCCCCCCAGAGAGGTGGGGAAGCGGACGTCGCTCACCGCCAGCCTGGTGATCCTGCCCCGCACCATGCCGCCGCCGCCCGTCCTGAGCCAGCCCGGGAACCACGTGACGCAAGTCTCACTCGAGTCGCTGCGAAACCACTGCCCCACGAAGGCCCGGACGGCCAGGCCCCTCTCAACGCTGATTGGTGTGCGGGACGTCGGGCGCCGGAGCTGTGATTGGCCACTTGGGGGAGTTCTAGAACATGGAGAGATCCGGTTTGGGGTGTGGGGCTCGAGCGTTCGTGGACGCGCGAGGTGGGGAGGCGCTGGGGGCCTGCCTGTTCGCCCAATGAAAGGCTAATGGGGCATTACAGCATGGAGGTTGGGATGCAAAATTCACACAGCTGGAGCATAGGTTTGGCTTGTTCTGGAAGCGATCGGAGGCGGGAGGGAATCTGCCCCAGATCCGTTTCCAAATCGATGTTGGAAGTGTTTGGATCTAGAGATTGGGTTTGGAGGCCTTGTTTGGTGTGAAGCGGAGCAGAGTGAGTGGGATTTTCTCCCATGAAAACTCATGCAATAAATACATTTGTTAGTCTTTAAATGTGCCACAGGACTCCTTGTTTGTATGTAGTAGCAAATTTTTAACAGATAGTGCTTGTTACACACTGTTATTTTTAAAAAATAAAGTGTGTGTTGCCAGCTCTTGCCCTTATACTGTGTAGGGTGTGATATTAAAGCTTGTATTCTCTGCAGATAAATCAACATAAGCTGCATTGGGTCAACCTAGCTGTGTAAGTGTTTTCTCTTAAATTTGGTTCCCACCAACATAAAGTGCTTCATTGTCATGGTTTAGTAACACCACCTATCCAAGTAGCATTGAACCACAGTCAATGTAATTAGGGTGACACTCACTGTAGATGAGTGGACCCCAAATTTTGGGGGTTGCACACTCTCCCTTAACTGGTCCTCAGCCTTCCAGGAGCCACAATCAATAGCTTGGGCCAAAGTTGCTGTGTGCCTCAGGCCAGGTCTGCAAACTGGCCTGGGTCCAGGAACAGGACCTGGCCAGCCAGAGAGGGGTGGATGATCCAAGGCTGCAGCTGGGAGCTGAGTCTGGGACTGCAGTCAGGCCAGGGTTGGAGATGGGGCCAGAGGAATCCTGGGTGGAGCTTCCTCCTCGTCGCCATGAGAGCTGGCCAAGGCCTCTGTATGCCACCTGGTGGTTCCTCTGTGCTCTCCTTGTGGGGTGTCCTTTACAGTTTAGGGACCTCTGATGTAGATGATGCATTGCTTATCTCAAGTGTTACTTGCTTCCAGGGTCAGTCCTGCAATGGCCCACATTGACACTACAAGAACTCTTGGTGACAACACATACTGCTGATACCAGAAGTCAAATGTGCGCACACGTGATTTAATACCTGCAGTGGCTGTCTGCTGACATAAGTTAGGTCGACAGTTTTGTAGTGATTTTTTTAGAACCTTTGCTCTGGAGGCATAGGAACACATGAGGATCTTGGCTTTCTCTTAAAAGTAAGTTTCTAGCCCTTATGGTTGTGGAGAAATGTTTTTTTTTTTTTTTTTAAAAGATGATCTAAGTGTGCTCTAAAAGTTAAACAACCAGAAGGCAAATCAGAACAACTCAGAAGATACTACTCTAAAAAGTCTGTTTATTTGGGGATGCTGACTCATTATTTTTGAATGCTTGGGGTCAGCAATACAAAGACAGTCATTTTAAGGAACCAACTTACAATAATTACAGTGAATGGAAAATTTCCAATATGTGGTTTCTTGTCCTTCCTCTGAACTGTCTGGTTCTGGTCACTGTTAAAGGCAGAATGCATAGCCAGTGGTCTGATTTAATATAGCAATTTCAATTTTCTCACTTTGGAAGCAAAATTAATTACTACAAACTAATTAGACAACAGCACCTCGCAGCATTTTTTTAGTAGTATAGTTTGTACTAGTGGCCTATATTCTTCTTCCATAGGAAATTGAGGTGCTACTAGCCTCTGCTGTGATGCTCTTTCCCAGACCTGAAGAAGAGCTGTGAGTGACTCAAAAAGCATGTCTTTCTCACCAATAGAAGGTGGTTCAATAAAAGATATTACCTTCCCCACCTTGTCTCTCTAATTTTTATTGGAATGTGGATAGATGGATTCAATAAAGGGACTTCAATCCGGAATGGAGAATAGTTACAGAATCATGAGTAAATGGGGTGTTTGGTACAGACTAAAGGGCAAGAGCATTTTCTAATATCCGGTGTAAACGCAAACTTAGCTTCTCTGAAAGGGCCATCTGCAATGGACATTTAGGCCCTGGTACAGCCAGGAGCCCTGCAGGGAGAACCCCTGCAGTTGCACAGATTCCCACTGAAGACATCTATGTGACTACACAGGAGCACAGTGAGTTGACCATTACTGCTGGGCAAATTATGTGCCACTGAGCGAGCAAATGGAATTAATATCCCCTGCAGAATAATTGAATCTGTCAGGGATGTGAAGGGAAGCTGCCAGAGGGATCACACTGTAATGACACCTTTCACCCACCAAAGATTGATGTGGCGCTAGAAGAAAGGGCAGTTGGCTCATGGGTGGGGGCAGCCAGCCACAGAGAGGGAGGGACAGAGGCTGCATTCCTCATGCCCTGCCCACAAGGCCGGATGAGGAGGCACAGGATTATCTTGGGGACAGATAGAGAGGAGCACATGGGGCTGCTAGGGGTCACATAGATTAGGGTTCTGAATAGCTAGTAGGGAACAGTCTGGGGTGTGCACAGGAGTTAGGTGGGTGACAACATTGAGCCAGGGCTGAATGGAAGTGAGAAGGAAGGGACTTGTGCCTGACTGAATGGGGGCAGCTCAGGGTCAGCCAGGGTCTGCATGGGGAGGCTCCCCAACTCCCTAACAATCCCTCTCCTGCAAAAATACTGTTGCATGTTTCTGCCACCCACACCCAACAGCCATCCACATTCAAGGCTCTTTTCCAACATTTACTTCCCTCTCCTTCAGCTGTTCAGTTACCTCTGATTCCCCAAGCCCTTTGCACTATTGCTGAGGGATGTGGGAAATAGGTTTCTTTATTGTGATTTACATGTATTAATGTTCAGAGTTCTGGATTAATATGCCTCATAAGGAATCTATTTGTCAAAAACATTTTCTCAGTCTTTTTTGTTGTCTGTATTTTTACAGACATACTTGTTGGCAGGTATTTTGAAATAAATGACCAAAATAATTGAAACTGGCCTGATTATATTGTATTATTGTGGCAAATAAAATATGCAGAAGTTTGTAGAATTTTACAATATTGAGTGCTGAATTTATTTATTTATTGGTGGGGGTTAGGATGGAGGGAGCAGTGGGGGCACCTGCATAGCTTAGTGGAGGCTGAAGCCTTTAGGCTATTACACCTTGGGGCTGGGACCTGCTGATTTTTTCTGAAAGTCTTAGGCATGCCGATGGAAATATGTAAATGACACTAGCTGGTAATATGCATTTGTTAGTGAACTGACCACTCTGCAACAGCAGTAGTTCAGGATCAGGAAGTCTTAACTGGTAGGATGAGCTGACACTGTTGGTCATCAGCAAAGTTCTTATATAATAAAATGTGAGATTTCTGTGGTGCCTGGCATCTTAAACAGATAAACTGAAGTTCTCTTCCACCCATAGCATGGCAGAAAGAAGATTGGTGATGGTAAACAGCTGAGGTGTGAACTAAGATGACAGCAATCTAATAATATTTTCCATTCAAAATGGCTGATGTGGGAAAGTAGACATATTACTCACTAATTTTCTGAACCTATTTGTTACATCCAGCTGCCTAGGCAGGGATGAGAGACAGGAGATTACCCTTTTCTGCTAACCTTGTTAGATATAAACAGGTATTTCCTTTGGGTTCTAAGTACCATATTCACATGGTGAACACACTACTTAATTCAGTAGCATCCTGAAAAGGCTTTGAGTGCTGAGGCTCTACAAGATGCATTACACTTTTTATCATCTACTCATTGGTGCATTAACCCCAGCCGGGCAGCTGATCAGGCTTTGCCTTCATAGGGGAAAAATCACTTACTGCAAATAGCTGGCTTTGTGAAAAATGTGTCGAGAAGATTAATGTGATGGTTTCACTCCAATGGTCTGGTAACGCTTACACTTATGTGACTATACTCAATGTTTAAGTGGCTGTCCATAAATTATGCGACACTTTTTGTGTGGATTTGCAAAACATACCCACCACTTTGTACGGTAATTGTTAAATAAACTTGCAAAATTAAAGAAGCCACCCATTCCCTAATGCATTACCTAATTTATGGACAACTCTGAAGTACTTTGAGGTTGAACATTCCTCTTGATTTTAATTTGTGCAGGAAATAATGAGCCATCCAAGAAAACCACCGTGGAATCCCCATATATCATTCGGGGGGGGGCAAGAAAGAGTATTTCCAATAAAATGCCTACTTTTGATTTAAATCCAGGACCTGGAATGATACTAAATTAAAGTGGAAATGCAGAAGAAACCCTCTATTTATTGCAGTTGAAACTCTGAATTACAGAGGAATGATATAGAAGTAATAAAGCAGCACTAAAATGAAAAATGTAGATAATCATACTGAAGGTGAAAAGTAGAGGTGCCCTACAGACTCAGTTTGGATAAAACAAAAAGCACCCCTTGCTCTGTTGACAGCAACAGAGAACTGACCTTGCTCTTAGCTTCAGTGCTAGACAGAACGATCCGCAGATCTGGAATTTTAAAATGTTCAGGATGCTATTTATATATAACCCAGCCCTGGGGTGTGGTTGTGATGCATCTCCCCTTGCTGTACCTCAAACCAGGCCTCAACAAATCTGCCAGATACCCGGGGACCAGCCCCTAAACTGAGGCTCCCCTACGTGCGTGGCAGAGAAGAGGCCCCCACCGCCAGAAGACTGCTGCCACCACTTCTTCCAGCAGCCGTGCAGAGTGCGCCAGGGCCCCTGCTGCCAAAAAATTGCCACGGCTGTGGATCCTTTGGCTGTGAGTGCTGCATGCAAGACCCCCACTGCCAAAAAACCCCCGCAGCCGGGGGGGGGGGGGGAGATGGCAGTGCTGAAAATGACAACACTGTTGGCTCTTTTTTTAGGTGCAAGGGGGGCGTTTGCCTCTCCAGTGCCAGGTGCCAGGCACAAAATCCTGGGCACCATGGCTACCTGGTGTCTCAAACACAGCTTAGATCAAACCCTTTATCTCTGAGTTCTGGCTTATGATTTGTTCTGGTAATGTCACTCTCTAATTCCATCTCACCTAGTGGAGTAGGACTCAGCCAGACAGCTCGCTCCTCGGGGTGATGTGGTTCCTCTTGGTGCTGGGGAGATGGCAGCTGTGACATCAAAGCTGGCCTCCCCTTGACTGGCACTGGGTGCTGCTTCAGCACTGGTGGTCTGGAGCACACTCAGGCCTGAGCGAGGACAGTGGTGCTGTGCCCTCCATCACTTCCCTAGCTGTTTTAAAGGTGTCTGGCTTGGAGTTGAACTGTTGGTTCTCCTTCCGGGTCTCCCTGGCCTGAAACACTTACGTGGTATGGGGATTGCTCCTGGGCATGGCATTTCGCAAGGCCCGCATGGTTGAAAGCTGGGGGAACTGTTTACAGGTATCAGTTTAACAAATGCTAGGAAAACTGCTTGCAAAGCAAGAAAATACTAATGTTTTGGCGACTGTCATGGGTGGGAAGAGGAAACTGAAGAGGCGGGTACAGGGGTTGTCAGGGCCCTATAAACCCTACAGTGCCCTGAAGTCACAACTCCAAAGCCTATTCTACAGACACCAGTAAAGGAAAAAACCATCCAGCAACTGTGCACGCAATGCACACATCCCTACTTGGAACTGATATGAGCAAGCACTTGAAGAATGTAAACCTCATGGGTGGTCAGTTTTCACTTTTAGAAAGCTTAGTTAGCACAGACTTCTCTATTGCTATTCCCGGGAAGTTTTTCCATCATTCCCCTCTCCCCGCCTTACATTCTTTTTGATTTGTTTAATTTACGTAGGATGCTCAACAGCCAGCCTCAGTTAGAGTTCAAATCAGCACACATCTTAGCAATTTCAGATATTCTTATATCTGATCTCTTTAGGACTGCTGCGGTGTCTCTGATTAAAAGGCAACTGCATAGCTTTTTATGTAAGGGAGCTGACGACATGCAAGGTAACTGACTTCTGAGATTGTGTGTATGTCTAATCTAAAGAGCAGGAGTCTAGGAGGAGAGATGGGTAAAGCAAACACTGTGTTTGCGGAATAGAATAACTACATGGGCAGTATTCAGCTCATCTGGAGTTACTGCTCCCAATTTGCTGCTAACAGCACTAATTCTAAATTTGGAGTTCATGCTGGCTACCTGTAGACATGGTGTCCCCACCTAAAGAGCAAAAACCAAAACTGCAGCAGTTCCTCTCTCCCTTTGAGAGGATTAGGAGAAGAATCTTAAAATGAGTTGGAAGTGAAGATCTTGGTTAGCCATACTCCTACCCTGGAGTTTGCTGGTGTGGGTTGTAGAGTAGGTGGGAGATGAGAGAATGAAGACAGCCTGGCAGTCATCCCACCCCTCTTGATTTCAGACAGTATATACACTTTGTGTCTTCCTAGCAACCACCCAAGGGTAACAATGGCTGCATAGATCCTGCTAGCCACTTTAGGATTATGAGCCTCCCAGCAGATTACATCAGCAAAAAAGGTTGAGAACCCAAAAAAGAAAACAGAGCCTCAGCTTTCATTTAAATAAAAGACAAATATTTTAAAACTCAAGTTAGGTTAACTTGGGAAAAAAAGGGCATTCAAATCCACACTTAGGTACTTAACTTTTTTTTTTTTTTTTTCCCTGGGAGATGCTGAGCACTCACATCCCACTGACTGCAGATGCTCAGCACTATTGGGAAAAAACAAAGTTTGATCATTATTTCAGCACTGGATTTAGCTTTCTAAGGCCCAGTCTACACTAGAGATGTTCCTTGATCAGAGTCAGCTTTTTTGCACCAAAGCAGTGGTGGTGTACACACTGTAATCCTCCGCTCCCCTCCCCTCCCAAAGGCCTGATTTTGCAACAAAATAAAACCATCTTCATAAGAGGTGTAGAGCTTTTTGCACCAGACTTTTAGCAACAGAGCAGCGGTTTAGATACTGCGCTTAGTTTTGTTGCAGTAAATGGCCTCTAGGAAGTGACCCAAACTGGCCATCTGGCCATCAGTTTGAACTTCGCTGCCTTGCAGCCATCTGTCCCACCTTCTTTAAAGTCCCAGGAATTTTTTTAATGTCACTTCCTCCTTGGTCGGCGTTGAGAGCTCACATCACATCTTCCCAGCTGACCATGGCGACTCTATGCACCAAACACTACCCTGCTTGGAGCACATCGGAGCTTCTGGATCTGATCAGCATTTAGGAGAGAAGAGGTTGTGCAGTCTCAGCTCTGTTCCACCTGAAAGAACTTGGATATATCTGGATATGTTTCTCATTTAATGGTGGAGAAGGACTATGAACTGGACACACTGCAATGCCGTGCAAAAATCAAAGGTAGGGAGGCAGAGGTATCAAAAGGCGAGGGAGTCAAGTCATCACTGATGTAGAGCCAAAGACCTGCTGGTTCTATAAGGAGCCAGAAACCATTCTCATTAATGACCCCACCTCCATGAGACCCCTGCATACCTGCACAGGCCCAGAGGCAGGGGACACTGGATTCAACTCTGATGAAATTGTGTATGAGGAAGCTGGGTTGTAGGATGATGCACAGGAGGGGACCTGATTATTTGCTGATATGGGGAGCCAGCATTCTTCACAACCCAGGAGAGTTTAAGCTACTCTCAGCCCTCCAGCACTGGCGTGCAGGAGCGTGGAGCCTGGGTGATTTTTTTTGAGCTGGTGCCACTCAGGTACATGAGGTTCAGTTGTCCTTTGCTTTGTAGCATTATACAGCTGGTTGAAGAGATAGAAATGCACACCACTAGCTATACTTGCACATGCCTCCCATTCCTCTGTTCAGGTAGGCAGTGCGGCAGAGTGTGTTAATGCACACTGAGATTTCATGGAAATCTGCCAGAGAGATCTCTAGGAACCTTGCCAATTCTCTGCCAGAGGCTCCTTGGCAGAACTGCTTTGTTGCCTAGGCAGGTTGTGGAATCTTTATCACTGGAAGTTTTTAAGAGCAGGTTAGACAAACACCTTTCAGGGATGGCTTAAGAGGGTACTTAGCCATGAGTGCAGGGGACTGGACTCGATGACCCCTCATGGTCCCTTCCAGTTTCTATGATTCCCACATTGTAGGAAACTTTCCTGCGCCAATCAACAATCATGTGTGCTGAGCAGCATAGGAACCCAGTTTGAAGCAACTTGCATGCAGGAGATGTGGGAAATGATAGCACAATTAGAAATTTTGTTTGTATCTACTTGGATCAGTACTTCAGACAATCATCCAGAATCTTTTCGTCAGCTCGAGAGCCCCCTTCTTTGGCACAAGTCACATGCCCTGGCTGATTGTCAAGTAGTGCGCTTGCCAGAAGACAGTGAGAAAGGTGTATTTTACAGTAATGAATCAATGCTATTAGTGCTCTAACACTCATTCTTCTGTTCATTGTTTACTGTGCTTCTAACGATGTGCCCTTGAGGGGAAACCCCTCTACACCTTCCGAGTCCCTGCAGCTGATAAGAAAATGACCATGGAGAAGAAAAGAGATGCTCCAAGAATTC
Source organism: Pelusios castaneus (assembly GCA_007922175.1). NCBI lineage: Eukaryota > Metazoa > Chordata > Testudines > Pelomedusidae > Pelusios > Pelusios castaneus. The sequence continues at coordinate 17,036,461 of ML685766.1, forward strand.
CTCTGGTCCTCTAAGATGGCCGGGGTGGGGTGGAGAAAAGGGGCACGCATACAAACTGTGTTCAAAAGTCAGAAAATGGGTTGGAAGAAGAGAAGGGAAAACCCCAGGAGTGAGTGATGGCAGGTCATGAGTGCATGATAAAAGCCACAGAAAGGCAAACAGAGCTACTATAGTCATTCATAATGCTGCAGACTGGAAACAGAAGTAAAATAAAAAAGGCTAAAACAAACTCTGCAGCCAATCCAGAACTGCCTTCTATGCCCTCTTCAAAATCAACCCACACATGCTACCAAACTCTCAAACCATCTCAGTATCCCATTGACTCCAGCCCTTCAGACAACTTCCAGAATTGGATTTACACCCAGCTGTCATAGCTTACACTGCCCCTCACTACTTTCTCCCTTCCAGCCCAGCTTTTGTGTCATGTGAATAGTTATTTTATAGACATTCTATGAAGAATAAGCAATCTTTATCTCTTGCACATGCTGATTGCACCTCACGTTGATGCACAGTGCAAGCTAGATTGTCATAACATGGCACAGTGCTATTTATAAGGACACCTTATTGGTGCTCATTGTCAAAAATAGATCCTCAAGGGCTCCCTGATTTGAATGGCTGCCCGTTGCATCCCTCTAATAGTCCTGACATCTGGTTATTCATAGTCAGCTGCAAGGTGATTTACCTGTGCACCACCCAGGGGGAATCTTTTCACCCTTAGCTTCACAAATATTAGGGAGCACACAGCAGCCAGCTATAACCCATGGGAATATTTTCCTCCTTTAGGTCTAGTTGCCCATAAAGACATCACCAGCAAGTTTATAATCTTCCAAACTAACATCCAACAGTCATTCAGCACCTGCTATTGAAGCGCTTCTTGCTGCTACCCAGGTTGCGGCTTCATGAGTATGAGGTAGGCTGTGTCTCCCAGGATCACTATGGGCTTCCCCTATTGGAATCTTTTGGTATGGAAAGAAAGTTACTGCTTGCAGCTTTCTATATAGGCTAGTGTTCCTGAAGAAATGCGCATGATGCACCTTTTCCCTGACCAATTCACTTTGGTGTCAGTGAAATGCCCATGGTGATCCACAATTGCTTGCAGTGGCATAAAGAACTACCCCTTTCTATTAATGTACTCCATTGCAAGATAGTCTGGAGCCAACATTGGGAAATGCATGCCATCTATCACCTCAGCAGTTAGAGAATCCCATCACTGTGAAGCCATCCACTATTTCACACACATTCCCAAGACTCACACTCCTCCATAGCAGAATGTGATTAATGACCCTTCAAATTTGTGATAACACCGCTTCAACAGCAACTAAAAACTTACTCATACCTAACCAGTAGCAGTCTGGAGTTGCCAGCTTCCATATGGTGATCGCCACGTGCTTCTTTACCAAGAGGGCAGCTCTCACTCGGGTGTCCTTGTGCTGCCGGGTAGGGGCGAGCTCTGCCCAGAGTTCCATGAAGGGGACTTTGTGCATTTGAAAGTTCTGCAGCCAGATCTCATCATTCCAGGCCTGCATAATGATGCAATGCCACTACTCAGTGCTTTTTTTCACGTGCCCAGATCTAGCACTGAACATGTGCAGATGTTCTGTGAATGCAAACAGTAATCGGCTGCTGTTCGTTTACATGGCACAAAGTAGGTCAGTCACCTCAGCTCAGATTGGGAGCTCATCATATAGTGCATAACCAGTTGCAATGTGTTAAAAACACTGACCATAACAGTGCAGTGCAGTAGGACCCATCTTTTCAGATAGAGATGGCAGGCGCTGGTTGAAAAATGACACAAAACACAGTTGGAAACCCAGGGTATGAAGGGACAGAAATCACTGTATCTTGGGAGGTTGAACCCTCAGCTGGAAGCTGAGGAAAGAAGAGTAAAAAACCTTTTGGCAGGGCAGAGGGAAACTTTCAGTGCCCCTGTGTAGCTGTACTATGGATAGAGAAAGGATTGTCTGCACAGTTGTCAAGCTGGCATCTGTTTGCAGTGTTGTTGCAGGCATGGTGTCAGAGATAAGGTGGATGAGGTAATGTATGTAATTGAACCAACTTCTGTTGGTGAAATAGATGCTTTCAAATTACACAGAGTTCTTCTTCAGGCATCAATCACATATTTGTATTCACTGATGAAATTTTTTTCAGCTCTTCCTTTGTAACTTCTGATTTCTTCTCCAGGCCCTTACCGTAATTTTTTAGAAAAGAAAAATGGCATTTTGGTCCAGTATGTTTTTTTCTCTCATCTAAAATAAGTCTGAGAAACTCAGAAGAAAGTGGCAGAGTTCAGCAAATGTAGAAGACGGTGCAAATGGTCTGAAATTTCTATACTATCATGTTCATTTCCTTTAAGAAAATAGTATGCTGAAAGAAAAATGTTTTTAAAATAGGCAACATTTTATATACTCAACAGAAGTTTGAGTTTGTACACACAACCTAATGGCTTCAATTCCTTTAGTATATCCTGAGGTATTTAGTTTGATATTAAATTTAAGGATTTTGGTTTTTTTTTTTAAACACAGTCTGCCCACATTTCCAGTTTCTTAGTCACCTCAGATCATCACTTTTAGGGTTTTAGATGAAGGAGGAAGGTCACTCATCTCTAAATTATTTCAGATTGCCTGCAAGTTCAGAAAGACAACACAAAGACAACACTGCGTTGGTTTACCCTTCTCGATGTCATTGTAACCACCCATGAGAATTACAAACATTAAAAGAATTATGGCACAGTGCTATATGAAGGATACAGATCAATAGCAGCAGCAAGACCCAGTAATACATGAAGCCCTTTTTATAACTATGCTAAAGTAGCTACTTATTTTCTCTAAAGAGTATGCACATACACAAAGTTTGTACTTTTGGAACTTTAATTACTCAAAAGTAATATTAAAATAGTTTAAAAATACTGAAGCTTGAGAACACTGCGATGATAGAAACCGTTTGTTCTTCCACCAAAAAAAGCACAACAAAACTGATGGACAAAGATTCGAGTACAGTTTTTAACCAGAAGTGACATATTTGTTCCCTTAAAAAAAAAAAACAATAGTAAAAAATAAACTTATGCGATTACAGAAAATACTAAAAATATGGTGAATGTCACAGTTTTTGTATAGAATATAAAATTACAAAACAAGAAATTGTAATGGTAAGAATGTTTTCTAAGGTCTATCAAACAAGTAATACAGTCTTAATATAGAGTGTCCATCTTTTACAGTTGGGGATTTGGGATTGGCTATAAGTATACTATGAATGGTAGCGGTCATTGTGACAGATATAACATGTTGCTAAGGCTATGGCTACACTTCATATTAAGTCGACATAAATGATGTCACTCAGGGCTGTGAATCAGTCGCCCCCCATGAGCAGCATAATTTACGCTGACGTAACAGTGAATAGCGCTATGTCAGTGGGAGAGCTTCTCCCACCAACATAGCTACCGCCACTCACACGGGCTGGAGTAATTAAGCCAAGAGGAGAACTCTCTCATTTAGTCATAGCCTAAGAAACATCAGCTATCATATGGGCAGACTAATGACTTCCCTGAACAATTACACAGAAATCAACAATAGCCACTGTCAGAGACAAGGCAGAAGACAGCAAACAAATGCTTGTCTGTAGTAATCTGATGTCCAGAGATTTGGTTACTTTGGAATTTTTTTTATGGGAATTCACATTATACCTGCCTATTGTATAGGGCCAGAGTTGAAGATTAGATAGGATTGGATCTAAGTGATCACTATTAAGGAGATCTGAAGTGCTCTAGAAAAAATCAACCCCTTCACAACAGATTAAAACACACCACAATTCAAATCTCTCAGAAAGTATATTAAAAATACCTTAAACAAAAAATAAAACCAAAATTATGAGTTCTCTATATCTTCAAGCAATTTTCCTCCAAAAAACAATTAGCAGATGAAGTAGTGTGGAAACCAAACCATTCTCTCTCTTTTTAAAATAAATCAAATGCAATGAAGGAGAAAGTTATTTTAAATGAATTCTGAAAAGAATTCACTGATGCCATACTTTATAAAATATTTAATTACATAATTAAACTTATTACTATTATATAAAAACATGAATGTGGTCTTTAAGCCTTTGTTAGGGTAAGATCCTATCAATCAATGTCTAGAGGTGAAACACTGTTACAAATAATTTCATAAACATACAGAAACTCTTTCTGGAGAAGTTCTATAATACACAACCATTTACAATAAACAAACTCATTAAGTTAGTGTTTTATTTCTTTACTATACAAATGTATTACAATGAACTGTTCCATTGTCTTTAAAATCCAATGAATGCCAGCACCATTTTTTGACATCTTCATTGTAACTGTTATTAATACATAAACTTGTATGATTGTGTTACCCACTTTAAAATTTTTAGAAAAAAATTACAGTTCCATAGTGTTCTTGGTTTTTTACATAAAGCCCTTTTAAAATTTGATAATCATGTGTGTATAGAAGATAAGGGAAAATGCTAAACAATGGCACTACTCTTACAAAATGTATTTGGTGGAGAGATTCAGTATGAACGTAAGCATGTGAAAAACAATTTTAGTACCACAATTATATTGCCCACTTGCATGAAATTCATTTGTCAGATAGGGTTACGCTGATAGAATGAATATTATTATGATGCCAGTAAAAAAAACATTTAGTTTCATAATTAAAGTATGTTAGCTTAATTGGAAATTCCAAACTTCATGCCAACAGATGACCAGAAGATACGTTATTGCTTGATATGTCAGTAGTTGAAGAAAATATTGTAGATTTAGTGTTAGCTGAACTGAATGCCAGCAAAGGGTTGTGATCACTTTATTAGGTCAATATTAAATATATTTTATCCCTCTACTTTTTAAACCTTCACATTTTCTTCTCCTATTTATTCTCTTTTAAATAATTCTGTAAGAGCCTTTATAGTCAAGAAAAGCAAAAGTGCAATCAAATCCCTGATCTAGTGACATTTTACATTTGTGGCACCCATCACTGTTAATGCATGCTAGCCACATCTCACAGTACCAAATCTGTCTCGTAATGTGCAATGTTTAAAGGTGGCTATTTACCAGGTAAAGTCTTGATCTTGCAATGAGCTTTGTTCAGGAAGTCTTCCCACACAGAGCCCATTGTAGGATTAAAGCTTAAAAGATTAGAGAATTTTCCCTCTGATTGTATTGTATGGTTTCAAGTTCAAACATTATCATATTTTATCAACATAACTTTAAAAATATTACCTCAAGTTTAGTTACCTTCATTATTTTTAATTAACTATGCAGAAAAAATAAAAATGAAAAAAAACTTTCATGCTACTTTCCAGTTACATTAATACAAATAGGAACACAGTGCATTGTGCTCTCCAATTTCACTATTGAGGTCTAGCATTTAATTAAGTTTGTCACACACTGTTTACATTTTTCTTTTAATCTTGTCTCTCCTAATTAAGTCCATGCAAGAGGAAGTTTAAACTCAAGATTAAATATCAGTATTTCAGATATGGCTGTACAATCAAAGGAAAAAGCCCATATAGTTCTGAACATAGGAAATTTTACTGAACTGGAAAGGAATTGTTTGGTCCCATAAAGTTCCTTTATTTTAAAAAAGTTTTCCACCCCAAGCTTGCATGTAATTTCAGACAACTCTCCCTGTAACAAAATGCCTTATTAAATGTTAGGGAAATAAAGAGAGAGAGTTAAACATTACTGTTTTTTGGTTTTGGGTTTGGTTTTTTTTGCTCTTAATTGTCATGCCAATGCTCATTTTACCACTAGTATTTTCAACAAGCTTCTTTTGGACCCTGAAATAAGTTGGGAGAAAAGGAGAAAAAAAATCATCACATCATTGGTAAATTACAGTATAACAGTTTAAAAGTGGTTTTGTGCAACTGTATTAAGGAATTCCAGTTTGCCATTAAAAGCATGCAGAATGAAGATTTTCTTTCCTTTGATTCCTTTAAAGAAGCGAGGAACTCTTTGAAAGACCTTTACATTTGGGAGATTTGTGCATGTTATGTAGGTCACTGGCTTACAAATTGTCTCCAGGCTGGTACTGTGGTTCTGTAGCAGTAAAGTAGTCTTCCAAGAAAGACTGAATATATTCAAATGTTGGTCTTTCATCAGGGTCCTTCTTCCAACACAGTTTCATTAACTCATGGAGAGATTCTGGACAGCCCTGTGGGCAAGGCATCCTATACCCACGTTCTACTTGTTCCAGAACTTCACGATTCACCATTCCTACAATACAAAGAGTTTTAGGTGTGAACGACATTGCACAAAGAACAGTTTCAAAAAATCCCTCAGCTTTTTCTGGCATCAGACTAGTTGATATGTAAATAGAATTCTCTAGATATCTATATCTGACATGAGACACTTCACTACAGACACAGTGTATTGGATTAATTTCGTAAAATTAAAAATAAAGTACATTTTCTGAAATATTCAATTATACTCAGGTTTCTTAGCTAGCTAGTAGTGACCTATCTTCATGCTTGTCCAATTACATTAGCTACAGAATCATTTCCTGTTTACTTGGGGTTAATTCATGGAAAGGGGATCCTCAGAACATGACCCTCATTCCTGTCTGGAGTTCTACTCATTGGCCACTTGATTCAAATAGAATACTAGAAGAGATACTACTGAAATTGATAACCTGCTAAGAACAGAAATGTTATATAAATTCAAATCAGATATTAACGTATTTCATATTATTTACATTCATTGATCTATAACCTGTAGAACCCTTCCGTAAAGCAGCCATTTTTAATACCTTCTATATAGATTCAGGCTGCACACAGCGTCAGATTGCTATAAATCAGGAAGTTTGAAATTACAGAAGCAAATAGGTAGAAACCAAGTTTAATATTCTCCTGTACTCAGTACTTTTAAACCCTCTCAGTGGAATTTGAGATACTATTGTGTCCTAAAACACTTTATACAATAATTAAACTGCAAGGAAAGAAACTAGATACATGTAATTAGACTAAAAATTACAAAATATATTTTGTATTTCCAAAAAAAGAGTATGAGCAGGATTTTCCAAAAAGGGAGCTTAAGTTTTATCTCTATGTCTATATTTAGGCTCCTAAATGAATGGTGGACTTTTTTTTTTTTTTTTTTTTTTTTTTTTTAACTATTTACCCACCAGAGGTACCACAATTTTCTGGGGGTTTTTTTCTGAAATTTTTGACTTTTGAAAGCATTTGTTTATGACAACAATCAAAAGATTTCCCTCAAAATAAACAGTTCAAAATTTCAAAATAAACATTATCAGACAAATAGCAGTCATGGTTCAGGAAACAGGTGTCAGCTGAGATTTTCAAGAGAGTCTAGAGGAACTTGGTGCTCAAGATCCACTGAATTCCACTGGATTTTGTGCATCTAATTCTCTTAGGGTTCTTTGAAAAACCCAATTATAATGGCTAAGTGACACTACTTAAACAAAGTAGCCTATTGGCCCACAATGCAGTTCAATTTTCCTCCCACAGTTATGGAGCTTCTCAGTTATCCACATGATGTTTTGCATAAGAGATTGTGGTAGGCAGGATTTAGGGACCTGCTAATGGGGAGCAGGTGCCTGCCTGCTGTGAAGCCCTATTCTTTAGGAGCTCCCTGCACTTCATCACACATTACTGTTCATTGAATGGGCAAAGGCAGTCCACAAAAACAGGGTTACGGACAGGAAATCTACTCCTACACAGTTCAGCTGGCACTGCTCTCAGCACCAAGTGCGTGCAAGGCAGTGTTGGCTACTGCAGCCATCATAGTAGCTCTACTGCTGGGGAGGGGGAGGGAGAGGCACTATATACTAAATGTAAGTTTCACCTCCAGACTCTATAGAACCACCAGCATTAAACTCTGCCCCTTGGGCTTGACAAAGGGGAAAAAAAATGTGGTCCTAAAGAAAAGTGACTGATTATAACGATCAGGTGCGAGTTAAAATATTTTAGCTCAGGACTTGTAATCCGTTAGTGTTCATTCATTCTGTATCACTGAAATAGTATTTTTTGAAATTACTGGTATGAATCGCAATGGTGTTAAAAACCTAAGCTATCAAAATTGTGCTAAAAGTGAGTATTCTAGATTTGCCTACTTTCAGAAAGAAGATTCTTATTTGCAAGTCTTATCCTTCTGACAGTCATAACATTTTGCCTTCTTTAGGAATAAATGCTGCACCCCTGTTCTTTTGGTTGGGTGAAGCCAAGAAAGCAGCAAAAATTGATGTGGTTCAGATGCACAGGAGTGCAGAGTATGTTATGATGCAGAAACTCCTGTAGGGCCCTGTCTATACAGAAATCAATGTGTTAGTCTCCATTGATCAACCCAACAGGATCGATTGTGCGGCCAGTGGAGATGCACTCAATCAATCCCAGAAGTTCTTTTAATTGGACACAGTAACTCCACCCCCCCAAAAAAAAGTAACACTGTGTTGAATGGAGAGCATTTCCAGTTGGTGCAGGCCAGTGAAGATGCTGCAGTAAGGGAGGGTAAGTAAGTCGATGGGAGATAGGCATTCCACAGTACGTAGTATGCACATCTCCCGTCAACCCAGTGCAGCAATGCGGACTAAGCCTCGAAGGTTCCTTACCCCCACATACTATGGTGTTATGCTCTGCACAGCTGATCCCTAGCATCAAGCAGGGAAGAGTTTGAGGGCATGTCATGGCCAGTGGATCTTCAACTATGCAGGTCTGCTGATCACCTCCCCCTCCTCATAGGAGGTGGCAGTAGCAGCAACAGAACACCACCTTTCCATTCTGCAACTTTACCCTTGGAACACCATACACAGGGAACAGGATTTGGCACACAGAAATGTAATGTTAAAAGCACAGTACTCATTACATTACAACAATGGGAAAAACACAAGAATCAGCAAACAGCCCCCCCTCCCAAAATAAAATAAAATCAGAACAAAAACCCAAACCAAAAAGTAATAAATATCAATCAACAACACTGATTAAACAGCCTTGGGGCCTGAGTGAACAAAAGACAACTTTCTGTGACTGAAGAAAATTTCCAGGCTTTTCGAAATTATTTATTAGTAAGGCCCAAGGTGCACGCTGTGTTATTGAAACAGGGCTTGACATTTCTCTTTTTCCAACTTTATATAATGGAGCACTATACACCATTACTTTCCTCTTGGAAAGTCATTTTATTCCTATAATGCTCTTTTAAAAGGTAGCCTTTCTTTCTCCAATAATATATGAAGTGGAGCATGTTAAAAGGCTTTCTACCTGTCTAATCTATTAGGAGAAAGACAAGTTTCTTCTGTTAGACTTATTTTTGGCAAGAGGAAATGGAACTGGCTCATACTTCCAATATTCATTATTCTACCTGTGATTCAAGTACAGGAGAAAGATAAAAGAAAGACCAACTGATGAGAAAATTTTAAACAGCTTTATTTAAGAATATCCTATAAACTGGAATGGGATCCAAATGAGCAGTTTGAAAAATGAGGATTATATCCTTTTTAGTTTTATTATGTTAATACCAAACTATATAAATTCCATTATGATTATCAAAACTTATTGCTCTAATGTCTTCTTTAAGGCTTGTTTAAAGCTTTCTTACCTGGATATGGCACTCTACCCTTTGTTACCAGTTCTGTTAGCAAAATTCCAAATGACCACACATCAGATTTGATTGTAAACCGACCATATAATGCTGCCTCAGGAGCTGTCCACTTAATTGGAAATTTGGCCCCTAGAATAGTAGAGAACAACAGGTACTTTTTCCTAGATACAGTTTGCTTACACTTAAATCTATTTATATATTTTTAATAATTTGAAATAAATATTGGATTTGCAAGAATTTTCATTTTTCTTTACTAGTTCAATTAGTTAAGTGGCTTAACATCTTTTTTTGTATAGGATTTTTCAGATTGGAAAATACTGGAGCAGTAAATATTAGCCATGATTTTCAAGTTACTTGTGATTTTGGGTGCCCAGCTAGAGTCTCTTAAAAAGCCTTATTTTCAGGAAATGCTGAGCACCCTCCTTGTGAAATTCAGGCCTCAACAAGGCTCCTCAGAGGTTGGGCACCCTAGTCACTTTTGATTACTTATTCCATTAACACCCAATAGTTTTCAGAGTTTACCTGATAGTGAAAGCTGCATAATTAAAGTAGTGAAGGTTGGGACCAAACACGTATGCCTTCAAGAGTATGACTATTATATATACACATATACTTTTAGTATGTAAATAATCTGATGCTTCCCTAAATTCAATAGCAAATAATAACTCAGGGTAAAGAGATTTATTTATACAGTAAATAAATCTGTCTTACCTTGTCTTGCAGTATACTCATTGTCCTCTATTAACCTTGCTAAACCAAAATCTGCAATTTTACATACAAGACTGTCTCCCACAAGAATGTTTGCTGCCCGAAGGTCTCTGTGGATGTAGTTCATTCTTTCAATGTAAGCCATACCATCAGCAATCTTAAAAAGAAATGTTTTATTAATAGCTATATTTGGTGACCATGCCCATTTCTCCAAAAACACAATACATAAACTGGTCCTTTCTGGCTCCAGGTCTGCTATATATATGCATAAATTATATCATAGCTAGACTTATAGCTTACTGATTATTAATGAAGTATATTGGAATCCAATACAGATATTTTTGTAGCAAATGATAAAACCTCAACAGAAACTGTAAAGAGTAAAAGCATACAGTGGCTTGAATTAGGATTGTAAAAGGTTAAATGGTAATCAGCTGTTTAAATGTTTCAAAATGTTTAAATGTTTTAAACAGCTGATTACCATTTAAACTGGGGAGAAGGGGAGCGGCAGCTGGCTCCCCGCCTGCGAGAGCTGTGGCTTGGGCCCCCCCCCCCCCAGTGCTGGGTTCTGCACCTCCCCACTATTTATGGGGAGACTAGCCCAGCTGTGGCTCACCCCCTATCCTTTTCCCCTCCCCGGTTCTAGCTGCCAGGCCTTTCCACCAGCAAGAGCTGCCCAGCTGCAGCTACTCCCACCCCAGCAATTTTTAATTAAACTAATTTTTACATCCCAAGCTAGACCATTCAGCTGTTATTTCAATTGGTATCTCTGTCTCACATTTTTAACATGTTTTCTATGTAGAAAATATTCATTTGTTGACTTATACAAAGTACCTGAGCAGCCATGTCAACTAACTGTGGAAGTTTTAAGTATTTCCCTTCTCCTTCCTTAAGGAAGTCTAGTAAGCTACCTATAAAAAAGAAAACAAATAGAATTTAGGAAAACACAGACACAATCATTAAGATCTAGCTGAAAACATCTAAGAGAATTTTTCAAAGGCATAGATGTCCAACTCCCATTAGCGTAGATGCCTAACTTCCATTAGCTTCCAAAGTGCATTGCCTTTTGAAAATATTTCCCTAAAGATTTTCCCACTAAAAATCTTCTACAAAATCTAATATTGGACTTGTATGATCTAACAGTGTTCTTTTAAATGCACATTCATGTGAAAATTACTAACAAGTTTCATTTAATTCTGCATGTGCCTCAGTTTTTAAAAAATTTGGTCTTAATGTCTCTCCTCCTCCCATATCTTTTACGTCACCAAATTCCAGAAATAAGTGCTCACAACATCAACATGAAGAAAGAAGGTATTAGGAATAAAATGCTCCTATAACCCCTACGGTAAAACATTTTGGGTGCTTGTGAGAATCCTTAAAAGTTTAGCCTAAACTTCAAATAATCTATACAAAATCTTGGCATTAATAGAATGTTATGCAGAAGCACTCACAAGCCAGATAGTGCCCCAGATTGCACATGCACCTTAATAGTGCATATTTAAATGCTTAATAATCTTCAATTTCTCAATCTGGAAACACTGAGCTCTACTGATGAAAACTGATTGATAAGAACTAGGTATTATTTCTCAAACAACAAAACACATAAAACGTTAGATACAGGTGCAGCATCTTTCAATCCTGTGTGCCACCATATATCTCAAGTAGCCTATACAAGTAATTTATTGAGAACAAAATTCACTATACAGTATTTAAATATAGATGAAGAATTTCATAAAACATATACATCAAAAGAATGTTAAGATCACAAAAATCAAGCACTCAAGTTCAGAAATGTGACTTAATTTAGCTGCCTTGTGCATGTACATTACAATATAGTCTTTGCTTACATGATCCCATACTATTTTTTCTAGTGAACCATCCATCTCTTTGCACTTCTCCTCCCTCAGGCCGCTGCCTCCATGCTAAATGGGAAACAAGAGGGGGAGCACTGAGAGCAAAGGAAAGAGTTTCCTTGCCATCAGATCTGATGAGTGGGCACCAGCAGCAAGGAAAAGCAACTGCAGGAAAAAGCTTGCTCAGCCCTACAATGCTGAGATGATGCAAGATCAGTTTGGTAGGCACGTAGAAACTGTGAGGATGTTCTGTTCAGTCAGACTCTTTAGAGAATAATGCTGTCAGCCAATAGCAGTTGGTAGTCCAATGCTGAATATGGCAACAATGTTGCAATTCTCATCTCCAGTCAAATATATGGCTGAAGTTCAAATCTTAATGCAGAGTTGGCCGCACTGAGGGCATGAGAAATTTGTATCTCAGATGTCTGGTGATGCAGCTCTATGGTGCCTTTCATAGAATCACAGGCCTGGAAGGGACCTCATGAGGTCATCTAGTCCAACCCCCTGCTAAAAGCAGGACCACTCCCACTAACTTATCCCAGCCAGGGTTTTGTCTAACCGAACCTTAAATATCTCCAAAGACGAAGATTCCACCACCTCCCTAGGTAACCCATTCCACTGCTTCACCACCCTCCTAGTGAGAAAGTTTTTCCTAATAGCCAACCTCGACCTCCCCAGCTTTGAAACCACTGCTCCTTGTTCTGTCCTCCGTTACCACTGAGAACAGCCTAGCTCCCTCCTCTTTGGAGCACCCCTTCAAGTAACTGAAGGTTGCTATCAAATCCCCCCTCAGTCTTCTCTTCTGCAGACTAAATAAGCCTACTTCCTTCAGTCTCTCCTCATAAGTCATGTGCTCCAGCCTCCTAATCATTTTTGTTGCCCTCTGCTGGACTCTTTCTAATTTGTCCACATCCTTTCTGTAGTGGGGAGCCCAAAACTGGTTACAGTATTCTAGATGCGGCCTCACCAGTGCCAAATAGAGGGGAATAATCACATCCCTCGATCTGCTGGCAACACTCCTATTGATGCAGCTCAATATGCCATTGGCCTTTTTGGCAACAAGGGCACACTGTTGGCTCATATCCAGCTTCCCGTCCACCATAACCCCGAAGTCCTTTTCTACAGTGCTGCTACTTAGCCGATCGGTCCCCAGCTTGTAGCAGACTGGAAACTATTTCATCAATCCCGCTCAATCCTTTGAGATGCTTATCTTGTAAGAGACCATCAATGAGTTCTGAGCCACTTGCTCGAGTTCTTTGAGACTGATGCCAGCCTACTGAAGACTATACGTCATGTTATCTTTGAAGAGGTTATATGGATGACCCTTCTTTTTTTTGCCCTACCTCAGCTCCGCGTACAAGATCTGTGTTGAGAGATGGTGGTTTTCCATTCTGATGATGTGTGTAGTCCACTAAGCTGTACACTCAATTTCCTCAATGCTGGTTGTGTTTGCTCTCTCAAGGACCTTAATACTGGTTACCTTATTTTGTCAGTGAATATTCATTATTGAATGGAGTGAGCATATGTGAAATTGCTCAAGCCATGTAATGTGCCATCAATAAAGAGACAATGTACCTGATCCATACAGGAGAGATAGTAGAGAACCACTGTATTGTAGATCTTCAGTTTGGTGAACAGACTGTGTTGGTTAAAGATTTTTGTTCAGAGTTGGCCAAGGGGCTGGTTAGGTTTACTGATTCTGAGGGCAATTTCCTTATTAAGGGAACAGTCACTGGAAATGATGTTGCCCCAAAACCTCAAACATTCATATTTTTCAGCTGTATGATTCAAATAAAGATGGCTGGTGCTGGGAGACTGGACTGAGGTGCTGGTTGGAACAAGAGCTCTGTTTTACCAGAGTCTGATGATGAGGCCAAAGAGACAGGATATTTCATAAAACCTGTCACTGATGACCTGAAGATCATCATGTCTAAGAGCCATCAAGGCACAGTCATCTGCAAAAAGTTCCTTGCTGAGAAGTCACTCCAGCATCTTGGTCTTAGCATCGAGCCTCTGAAGATGCAAGAGGGAACCACTGAGACAGTAGAGGATGTATATCCCCTTATCCAAGTCCCTTCTGGCATGGCTGAGGACACGGGCATAGAACAAATTGAACAGCATTGAAGGAAGCATGCAGCCCTGCTATACTTTGAGATTTTGAATGTGGCAGAAGAGTCACCACTGGAGAGCACCTGCACACACTGTCATGTGGTCATGGAACAGAAGGATGGTTTGTATGAACCTTTCTGGGCAGCCCAGTTTATGCAGAATAGCCCATAGACACTCTGTTGACCATATCAAAAGTTTTGGCCAAGTCAATGAAGACTGCATGCAGGTCCCTGTTCTGCTCTGAAACCTGGATTTGCCTTCCAACAAAAATCTTGTCTGTCTGTAGTACTACAACTTGATCTGAAAACATACTATGCTTCTGGCAGATTCTCCTCAGATATATTTGAAACAAATCTGTTTGGTAGAATGCTAACTAGTATTTTGCCTGCTGAACAGAGGCAAGAAATGACTCTGTAGGTTTTGCAGTCAGCTTTGCCACCTTTGTTTTTGAACAGCGATACAATAATAGCATCTTTGAAGTCTTGAACATTTTCCCATAAATTCAAGGAAACAGCAAAAACATTTTGCTGAAACTTTATTATAGGTGTCTCTATCAGAGTTCTATATGTAACAGTTTCAAAGTGAAATGTGTGTACATACACAAAGGGATTAAAATTACAACATTAATTCTTTCAATGACCATACCACTATCAGCAGTATGTCATTAATATACCTTACCATAAATGCACAGTTAAGTTAAATATTTAGCATTTGCAAACTGGAGCACACATTAAATTACACAGCATCCATTGCTTTTATCGACAATTTAGACGCATATAGGTATAGGAACCATTTATGTTTGGTACCAAAAACATTACGTTTGGTACCAAAGTGAAAATTCATCAAACCAATGTACTGAATAATATTCTCTATGGTCTGGAAGCTGCATTAAATGAAACAGACACCAGAAGACTAGAAGAAGTAGAGAGGAGAGTTCTCCAAAAGATGGTAGGGCTAAGGTGGTGCGATTTGAGGACAAAACAAAGAAGTTAGGAGAACAGATGTGAAATCTGGATAAAGGATTGGCTACAATTGAAAAAATTACAATGGCGGGACACTGTAGAAAAACAAACAGATGACAGGATTCCAAGGAAAACAATATAAAACACAACAGAAGGCCAGTCAGATCCAGAAGCTGACCACTGACCAGATGGCAGGACATCTTACACTGGGACATCACAAGGCTGAGCTTACTGGCGGAAGAAGTTATAGGCCGGAATAAATGGCAATGCTGTACTACTAGTTAATTTTAGATGTGAACTAAATTTCCCTAAAATATATTAAGGAAGTTATTCTGCCATTCAACCTCAATTATATATTAGATAAACTGTAATGTTGCTATATGGTTGCAGTTTTTCTCTCTTAAGAGATCAAAGAAGAAAACTGTTGTACATTCTTCTTGATTCGAAAATCCATTTTTTCTACTCTAAGACACACACATTTTAATACCCTTCCTCCAACTACATATCACAATTGTACAAAGAATATTAAAACATTAATAATGCTTGAAAGGAATTGCAGTGATTTAATAACTGCTGCCTTTTAAGGAATACAAATCCACAGTCAAATCTTAAATCTTGGTCTCTGATATCGTAGCTTGCCCAGAAATGTTCTCTTTAGTTTGAAAAATCTGTTAAACCTCTAAGAACTGGGGTAATTTAAGAAAAATCACACATTTCTAAATTGTAAATGGGATGAAAAACATTCAAAATAAACAACTTGCACTCTTTTCAGTGCAATCGTTTCACTGCAACTTCTGTAAGTTTAAACACATCTTATATATTTTTAATCACTTGCTACGATTTTTTGTTTAAAGAATCCATAATGGGCCAAATGAGGAGCTCTACGGCTGATGTTCTGCACTAATTCATGAGACACATGATTTCTATTTCCTGGTTCCTGGCAAAGAGCGTTGTGGAGGAGCAAAGACTTTATGCTGACTTCTAGTGATCTGCCTGACAAGGAACAATGCTGTTGAGCATGCTGGTACTCTCATCCAACTCTCTTTTCCTTGAAAAAGATTGTTTTAATGTTGGAGTCTCTGAGGCTCAATGAACCCTGTGACACAAAACTGGTAATGCTTGTGGAGTGAGGTTGGAAAAGCAATGCAGATAATGAAAAATAATTACCAAAAAAATCCAAAACCAAGCAAAAACCCTCAAAAACCAAAACCTGTCAACCTGATTTGATTAAAATGCCACAGCCTTATTGTTTCAATGCCTTTGTGCTACTGTGGATAAACATTAATGAAATAGTTAATAACATTGATATCAAACTGATTCCCCCCCTCCATCACTGGGTATTGACATTTTCATCAAACTGATTCCCTCTCTCCGCCACTGGCTATTGACATTTTCAGAACATTTTTTTCTTCAGATTAAAATGGAAATTTTCAGTGGAGTTTTACATCTATAATATTGACAAATGTACAGTTATTTTTGTAATTCTTTAGTAATGCCACTTTTGAAGTGAAATGTTGCTGTACACGTTTTACCATTCCATCTCCAGTAAATAAACAGTAAATATTGGTTTATTCTAAACAGTGAAACCTGATATCACAAGGCTATTTTAAAATCTGCCAAAGACACTGCTGCATTTTCATCCATACCCATTTTGTTTTTATTTTTAAAGTTTTGAAATTTTCAGTGGCTCTCCACTTTATTTTGCCTGATCCAAAGTTTTAAAAAATACTTTTATATGTTATATACTCTGGGAAATTTATAAATCCTATCATTTCAATCTCTTACTTCAATCCCATTTTTGTGTCATCCTAACATTGCTACAGCTCTCTCCAAGAAGAATGCAAAGATCAAATTCTTCAAAAATTAAACCATTTGTTTTGGAATTTTCTTCTTTTTAAAGACTTAACACTTATAGGCTTAAAATATTTACTTCCACACTGAACCCTTACACTTCTCTCTTTTGGCAGAGGGTAGATTGGGGAAAAGAGATGAAGAAAGAACAATTTTAATCTACAGTTATGCTCACAGGGATCCTAAAAATTGCAAGCATGTTCCATTTGGAAGCTGGTATCCTCACGAAGTAGTATCCCCTGCTGTGCCTCTCTGATCGGATCAGCAGGCAGTACAATGAAAGGTATTTGAATCTCATTCTGAGAAAGCTTAGTGCAGACAGAGGAGAGAAAAAAAGGGGAAAGAGTGACATACATGCACATGCCTCTGATCCAAAGCAGAACTGCTGCGAGATTAACCTCTTGATACACTAGCCTTGCCAGCGTGTCTTTTAATTTCAACAAGCTCTTAACACCTAGAAACCAGGGTTCGTTCTTTAATGAACTCAACCTACCAGATGAGTTTTAAAAATAGATTATAGAAGATTTAATCAAATCATGGTATTACAAAATTAAGAATGGGGGAAAAAATCAGATTCTAACACCACAAAGTCATCTGAAATTCACTGGATATATTTTATTTTACTCCCAACAAATGAGGTTTTTAAAATCTCAATAAAGTGATGATTTCAGAACCTATTGTATGTAAAGCCTAATAACGAATTCACATGTTGTGCTAGGTTTACACATCAGTATTCAAACATGAATCAAAATATACTTTGTTTTTTGTTAGTTGGACTTTTAACTTTTAAAACTTAATGCCTTTCAGTTAATAAAAACACATACCTTTTGTCATGAATTCAGTGACTATGTAAATTGGCTCCTCAGAAACAACAGCATAGAGTGGAACAAGTTTATCATGTCTTAATTTCTTCATGATCTGAGCCTCCTGAAGAAAAGCTTCTGGCATCATTGTACCAGGTTTCAGTGTTTTGATTGCTACTTTTGTGGTTCCATTCCATGTCCCTAGAGAAAAAAGTACATTTTACTGCCTCTCCTACACTTCCAAGAGGTTTACAACTAAAGCTTTCACTCTTTGTTTCAGGGGTTTTTTTTTGGATTTTTTTGTTTTGTTTTGTTTTAAAGGAGATAAAGCAGTAAGAACTATATTGAAAATTAAGCTTTGAATTTTACTATGTATAAATATATAGAATTATTGATTACAGATAATGAGGGCATCATTTAATTAAGGGGTTTTGTAGATCTAGTAAATTACAAAACAAAATTCATTGTCTAGTCATGTGAGTAACTGAGATGGTATTGCTCATTTTTCAAATAAGCATTATTCTGATTCTCTTCAGACTTGTTTGTGCCTCCTTTCCCACTTTTTATTTGTTATTGCCACCTTTTCTTCTCCCAGCCATTGTGATTGCCATTCCTTAGTCACTCTTCCTTGATGGTTGTTGATCTGGTTCACACCTTCTATTCAAGAGTTGTTGCTACTGTGAGAATTCACATCCAAAAATTATGAGGGGTTTCGTGTTGAAAGCAATATTCTTGACACGTATTGGTGCAATTAGTAATTTTGCCTTCAATTCTTCATCAGTCTTAACTTTCCAGACTATTGTATTTTAGGAAAATGAGCATCATTAAAACAAATAATTCCAGTAAGACAGGTGCACATATATTCTTACCCATCCATACTTCCCCAAAGCATCCTTGGCCCAGCTTGACTTCTAGCCGCAAAGACTCTCTAGGAATTTCCCAGGCGTCTTTTGCTAATCCCTGGGTCTGTGGTTTCACATTTGGGCACACAGTCGTTAGTTTATGACATAGGCCATCAGCAATTTCTGCATTAGAAAATGAAATATTTTAAGTTAACTAATAGGCACAAAGCTATACTAAAAGTAAATAAAATACAAAGAATGTTTAACAGAGCTTAACTGTTGCATTTTTTTTGCACAATAGACAAAATAAGTTTTTTTTATTATATTTTAAAAAAAATCAGCACACTGTCTACATTGCAGTGTGAGCTCAGGAAACAGATAAAGCATCCATGAGATGCTGATGGACACTGGTATTGTCTGAACCATCAAA
Source organism: Pelusios castaneus (assembly GCA_007922175.1). Taxonomy (NCBI): domain Eukaryota; kingdom Metazoa; phylum Chordata; order Testudines; family Pelomedusidae; genus Pelusios; species Pelusios castaneus. Next base: position 17,055,584 of record ML685766.1, read on the forward strand.
GGTACCTGTTAGAGCTTAGGACAGAGCAGGAGGAAGTGGGGGAGGAGGAGGATGACTCAGGCATGGTAGAGTTCCTCTGGCTGATGCTTCTCAATACACTCAGTCTAGCCACTGATGCCCCTGTGTAGACTGATGCTTCTGGTGCAGGATCAAAAGCAGAGAATGGTGGAATATCACTGTCATGCAGAGACTGACCAATAGGGTGCCCTGAACTTTCCCATGAAGAAGGCTACAATTTCTGGTGCTGTGCAAACAGTTTTCCCCCAACTTTCCAGTGTAAAGGCATACTCATGGGGGCATACTTGCTGGTCCAGAAGTGGGTTGCTATAACTGACTGCAATCTGCTACCCCAGACTGCTACAGGTCTGTTGTCAACCAGTTTTGTGTCAGAAAGCTGATTTGAGGTAAAATGGTGGAAGAAATTTCTGTGGTAATCAGGCCTGTGGTTTATCTCAAGGTGGTGGTTTTCTTGTACTCAGTCTTGAGCCACTCGAGCCACTCAATCCGCTCTGGTAAATTTGCAACAATTCCAGCTTCTTTGCTGTTTGCTCATGTGTGTGGTCGTGCCTGGTACTCTTACTAAAATCCACTGTTTTGCTAGCCTCACACTAGAGATTCACCAAAATCTGGCTGTGCTTCCATGACCATGAAGCGACATACTTTGCAAAAGGCTTGTTCTGATTAGTCTCCATCGTGAACCCAGAAGGGTCTCTGATGGTGTGTTTGCAGATCAGTGTTCAGAAGACAATGAAAGGGTTAACTGCTGATTCATGGAGTTGTTGCACTACATTGAACAACAAGGGGGTTTGCTTCCATTTCCCTGGAGCCAACAGGAGATTCTTGGGATAAAGAGGACAAAGGAAGTTTTCCCATGGGATTGTAGGATACTTTTGGCAGACTCTTAGGACCTGAGTTGGGGAAGCGGGGAGGTTTACATTGGAAAGCAACAGGGTTCCTGATGATTTGGGCTCAAACCCTCCATCCCCCGCAGAGTCCTAGGACCCGAGGTTCAAGTCTAAGTCTAAGAGATGCATGTCTAGATGAAAGAGGGGTTTGGGCTCAAGTCTGAGTCTGGGTTTACACTGCAGTGTAGACATATTCATGTACCACTTCTTCAATTTTCTTTTCCTGTAAAAACCATTAAACTAGTATTGGAACTTCAACCTACCTGTGTAGTGTTTAACCAGCTTCTGTAGAGACTCAAATTGTGCCCTGGTTGTGATGTAGTATCCACCATTGTCAAGTTTTCTGATTTTGTAGTGTTTCACGTTATCACCCCTGGCCTCATCCCAGTCACGTATAGAAAGGGAATAAGCACCTGGAAAACAGTTTCAATTTTGTTTCTCACAGAAATTAGCATATACCAATTAACTCTTTTGCCCTAGAAAGGAAATAAACTTAAAAAAAAATACCTTTAGTGGTTTCACTCTCTCGTACTAAGAAAATACCACGTTGGTTCCCAGGATTTAAAAGTAATCTCTCTGCATCTTTCCTGCCCATCTTACCAAAATACCATCTAGAAGAAATATTTGATAAGGTTAGTGAAGATACTGTAGTAATAATCTGCATCACATACTACTATAAATTCTACTTGTTTAAGTGTCACTTTTTTTTTTTCCCCAAAATTTTAGGGGCCTTTCAAAGTCTCTTACAGGCAGCAAGGTCCTGAGATATAGATGCAATGCAGCTTCATTATTATTACTCATGTGGCAATTAATGACAAAAGGTTTTCCTACATACTAAACTGGTTCTGCTCATAATGCAAACTCCCAAACACTGGTAATCATATAAATACAGTGTGCATGAATCTAAACAACTAATATCTGTTGGGACTACTGATCAGGAACAGCAGGCATTATAATATCTGACTTTACTCTTCACAACTAGATCTCTAGACTGTGATTCCATTCATTGCAAAAAAAATTCTTACTTTCACATTAAGGGGCACTATGCTAGCATATTTTTCAAGTTATATCATTTCTATTTATTCAATAAAATCATAGAAATATAGGCTGGAAGGTACCTCAAGAAATTATTGAGTCCAGCCCCCTGCACTGAGGCAGGACAAGTAAACCTAAACCGTTCCTAAACAGGTGTTTGTCCAACCTGTTATTTCAGTGGATAGGGAAAACAACTGATCAGGTTTTCTAAACCTTCTATCATTTTTGTTTCTCTCTGCTTGACTCTCTCCAATTTATTCAGAGCTGTCTGAAGTGTGGCATCCAGAATTGGACACAGTTATTCCAGCAGTGGCTTCACTGCTGAGTAAAAAGGGATAATTAACCCCTGTGTCTTATAAATGGTCTTGATAATATACATCAGTATAATATTAGCTTTTTTCACAACTGTAGCACGTTGCTGACTTGTATTCAATTTCTGATCAACTATAACCCTACATCCTTATTGGCAATACTACCACTATAGCCAGTTACTCCTCATTTTGTAGCTATGCTTTTGATTTTTTACTTCTTAGTGAAGTACTTTGCACTTGTCTTTATTGAAGCTCATCTTGTTGATTTCAGACCAACTCTCCAACTTGTAAAGGTCATTTTGAATTCTAATACTATCTTCCAAAGTGTTTACAATCCCTCCCAGGTTGGTGTCATCTGCAAATTTTACATGCACGTTCTCCACTTCTTTATTCAAATCATTAATGAAAATATTAATAGTTCAGGACCCGGAATGACCACTGTAGGACCCCACTAGATATATGGTCCCAGTGAACCATCAGTCATTACTTTTTGCTTATGGTCTTTCAAACCAATTCTGCACCCACCTTGTATTAATTTCATATAGGCCACATTTCAATAGTTTGCTTACTAGAAATGTAACGTGACTGTGACAAAAGCCTTATTAAAATCAAGATACATCACATCATCTGCTTCCCCCATCCATTGAGCCAGTAAAACCTGGTTACTCCAGCTAAGACACAAGAAAGAATTAAATGGGTTTGGCATGATTTGTTCTTGACATATCCATGCTGGCTAATCCTTACAACCCTATTGTCTTCTACGTGCTTACAAACTGATTATTAAGTAATTTGTATACATTAATATCTAAGAAGAAGTCTCTAGCTGTAAACTGTGGGGTCTCTTAACAGAACATAAGAAAATCCAGGATCAAACCTAACACCTTTCTCTGATCTTCAGACACTGGCAAAAAGTTCAATGGCACTGGTTGGATCAGATGAAAATGAGATAAGACACATGCTTTACTAGCATATTGAAAATATTGCAGCAGTCCATGCTTCCTTACCATCACTCTTAGTATGTGCCTACATGTTCACACACATTTGTACTATGCATGAGGAAATATCTGTGCAATAAGCACTTTTTACTCCACATCTGCCAACTAGTCCAGCTCTGTACTATTTCCAATATTGCAAACAGCTGCAACTTCCCCTGTCTAAAAATGATTGTAAAGATAAAATTCTAGTACTTTCAGGAGGATTATGCTCTTTGACTCCAGCAGTAGGCTCGATACAGAAGCTATAATATGCCCTTAAAACCCAAGGGCTAATAACTGAACTGAACTCTGGATCATCCCATTCTGAGAGCTACAGTGATATTTAATAAGTGGCAATTCTTTAAAACAGTTATTAAAAGACTAAAATTCAGCTTGTCTCTTCTCTTGTGTACTTGAGACCCCAGCCTTCACACATACCTGCTACAATCCTCTCTTTTCCTGCTTATACTCTTTGGGCAGGATCTCACATCCAGAAACAACCCCGGAACCTAGAGTATTAGAGCACCAGCATCTTCACTGATGAAGCCATCACACATGCACCACTGCAGCCATAGTAATTACGATAAGCTTGCATTAGGAATTTTAAATATTAAGATTTTTGGCTATACAGAGCCACATTTCGTATGCAGCTGACAGTTTTAATTTTTAAGAACAAACGATTGTTTGTCCCTGATGTGGCTGCTAATCAATATTAAAGGGCCAGGTGGTGGCAGCAGGCAGCAGTAGCCGTCGAGACATACTGAAGTCTCAGATTGAGATTCAGGAAGCACGTTGGGAATTGGGCTATTTTCCCAGAAGTGTTTAAAAAAATGACTGGAAATGTCCTGATCACATAACCGGGCAATGGAAGCTGGGAATCACTGCCAGTACCACCATTCTGGAGGCAAAGGCAACAGAGCTCTGTAACTCTTAGTGCACTAACTAAGCGCCCTCCTTCTAGCAAAGAAGTCGTCTTGGAGACATCTCAGCCAGGACCTGCGGGTTCTTTAACTGCTATGTTAAAGATTATGGGCTGTGTTTGTACTCAGTTGTAAGAAGTACTGGCAGTAAAAATGTAAATGTTTCCTCAGTGCGCAGTGATCTTTGGGGATGCTGAGCAATTTTCTGTTTCCTAACAGAGATGTGTCCCTTAGATTTGAAGGAATCTGTGCCTTTAAACCATGAATATTCTGGGAATGCCATCTGTATAAAACGTTTTTTTAGAACTTTGAGTCCACTCACTGCAAGGGTGATGGATCCTGTTGGGTTTGCCCACCCTGGTTAAAAGACACCCAACATTTTATAATTGCATTCCAGAATGCACATGCCTTGATTGAAAAACCAGGCTTCTGTTAGCTATAAGCAATAATACATTGAAATGTATGTATGTGTATCAATTCAGGTATCTTCAAACTAAGACATGATCCCTATTTTTTTTCCCCCCAACACATGCACAGGCACGCATAAACTATCTCCTACGTGTACTGCCATATCACATCTATTAATGTATTCCACTAAAAAGGTACTCATATATCTATACTCGATACTATTTAAGTAGTATTCCTATCCATTACACTAGTGAAAAGTATTATATTCCTGTTTTATCAAATTAAATGTTATCTAGGTACTTATATGTAGAAACTCATTTATTATAGTGCCATATAAATTCTTTGGTGGTAAAAATATGGGTAAAAATGACTGACAAAAGACTGAAGAATGCCTTACTCTTCTGCCTGAATGGAGTCTGCAGGAGCTACATAATTGCTAGGGATGTAGCCAGTCTTTCCTGTAGCAATGGATCTTGCTTCCCACCAGTCTCCTTCCCTGAAATACAATAGCAATTATCTCTAAAAGGTATAAATTACACATCACCCTGGAACAGATGCAGTATGATCCACAAATATTAAAGAAGTCAAATATTAGCCAATGTAGTACTTTACTTAAATTAAGACGACATCATCCCAACTAGACTCTGATACCTGAAAGTAAATTCGTCACTTCATCATAAGCTGTAAGTGAACATCTTAATTTCATGTTAGATTTAAAAATAAAAATCAGTACAAGATGAAAGCATTTATTCAACACCTTAAAAAACACAAGTCAGTAACAGACTGCTTAATAATCATTGAACAAAGCAAAGATATTAGTGTTCCAGTTATATATTGCAAAGTTCAGAGTTTTTTTTTTTTTTTAGAAGCATCTTCTAATCACCTTCACACATATTTCAGACAAGTATTTGCCAATGTTGACAATTTGGACAAAAAGGCATCTCATGATGAAACAAGATTTTAAAAAGAACTGCTAAAAGGAAAAAAAAAAAAAAGCAGTGAACACATTTGTAACATTGAAAAAATTTCCCAACTGTAAGATAAGCAAATTAAGAGAGGACTTGTCCTGGAATGTTCCTCTGTACCAGAGCTATCATCTCTTATGGCAACTTAAAGCATCTCAGAGTGCTTTTTCTATACTTTAATTCCCAGTTTATAGACAAGACACAAAATTCCAAATCGTTCAAATCAATAGCAAAAGTTCCCATTGATTTCTCTACAGGGACAGGACTTGACCCAGAGGGTTTAAGTGACTTGCCCAAAGGCACAAACCAAGTCTGTGGCTGAGATAGAAATAGAATCTAGTTCTGTTCTGTTACTTTCAAAGCACACTGCCTCTATGTATACAGTGAGCCACAATGGAGAGAGAAAGTAAATAAACAGAATTGTGTGCAATTAGATTTAGGGAATTATACCAATTGAGCATATTACTACATCTAGCTCCCCTTTGCCAAAAGCAGTACCTTCAACAACCTAAAGAATATAATATGATTTTCCCCTTAATATGATTACTCTTGTGATTAAAGGTTTGCAAGATCAGGCCATAATACTATAATCACATAATGAATCAAACTACAAAGTCTACATCTTGAAGACATTAAGGATCAGTATTAGAGTTGGGTGAAATTTTTAATAGTTTGTGTATCAAATAATACAATTTTGGTTAATTTGATTTTACTAGTTTTGGCTGAGAAAACAGTTTTTCAGGGCCAGCTTCAGAAAAGTGCATATTTGAATCCCCATTCTCTGGAGCATGTACTTTAACTTGGATCTACTTTTCCCCGCTACCACAGGTAAAACTCCTAATAACTAGGCTGTAGGCTATTCAGAAGTGGACTGCACTCAGAGACAGAGAACTCTACAGTTTAACAATTAATGTATTCAGCTGGAAGGTAGAAGATGCGGATTGAAATCTTCTCTCTGCTTGCTTCAAAGGAGAATTTGAATCCACATCTCCTACCTTTCAGCTGAGTGCCTTAACCACAAAGCTACAGACTCATTGTTTCTTTGGCCAAACAAATGTTTAAGTATTTATACAAAGTGGAAGAACTTCAACAGGAGAGGGTGAGAATAGCTCACCCAAGAATACTTTATAGCCCATTATTTAGTATTCTTCCTCTTGGAGGGGAGGGGGGATCTGAATCTCTGCTTCCGAAGGGGAATAAAATTTCGGTCCCCCACGTTCAGGCAAGTGCCCCAAAAATTAAGCTAAAAGTTAGTCATGTTCTCGCTTTCACACAGATTTTGTATGACATGAATTAGGTTTTTCCAATTTGCTAACAAATGATTTTCAGAATTGAACCCAATATTTTTCTCTGGCTGGCCAAACTGGATGAAAAAAATCAAATTATTTGCTAATTAGATCTGGGCATGTCACATTCTCCTCTTAAATCCATATTTTTGGAGCTTTGTAAATCAAGTGAAAATGTGTCTGCTCTTTGATAAAATTGTGTATGTGCATTTTAAGAAAAAATATGAAAGATATCTGAAATATTCTTGAAGGTATATGTGTCCAATATAACATTGATTAAAGAAGTCTCTGGCAGAAAATACTTACGTGTTGTTTATGATCTGGAACCGTTCACCCTTCTTAAACGAAAGATCCTCTGTAGTTCTAGCTTCATAATCATATAAGGCCACAAAAACCGTTACACCACCTTATGAAAAGAAGAAGAGGCATGTCCAGTAGCAACACCACTATAAGATTCATTTTTTAAAAAGCATCTGACAGCAGATAATCCATTTTGCTTTGAAGACAAACAAAATGTTCTCTGCACCCTAGATCCTGTCAAGCTGCAGAAGTTGACTCATCAATAGATTGGGTAACTTGTTTTCATTACGAGGGAATTTAAAGAGATTCTCCAGATATAGCAGAGTTATTAAAGAACAGTATAGCAGTTCATTAGGCAATCAACAGCAATACACCCAGTCAGAGCATATATAAGGCTTAATATACATAAGACATCAAAAGACAGAACAGTAACTGACCTTTTGTAACTGTTCTTTTTCAAGATGTGTAACTCATGTCCATTCCATGTCAGGTGTGTGCACATGCCACATACAACAGTGCTGGAGATTCTTCCTTTAGTGGTATCTATAAGGCCGTCTCTAGGACCCTCTGTGGTTGCAGACATATGCGCAAGTATAAGGGCAATGCTGGCCCCTGCTCTCAGGTCTCCTCTTGCCAGAATTCCAACAGAGGGGAAGAAGGTGGGTTATAAAATGGACATGAGCCATGCACTTCAAAGAACAGCCGTTACAAAAGGTCAGTAACCATTCTTTCTTCTTCAAGTGGTTGGTCATGTCCATTCCATGTCAGGTGACTCACAAGCAGAGCCTCTGGAAGCGGGTCAGGAGTTCATGGATATGCCAACTACAATTGGGTGCTCTGCCAAAGCCCACATCATACCAGGCCTGTTGAGTAAGGGTGTAGTGTGATGCAAAGGTATGAATAGGCACTATGTCATGGCTCTGAAGATGTCCTGTACTGGGACCTGAGCTAGGAAAGCTACTGATGACACTTGAGCTCTTGTAGAATGAGCCATCAGTAAAGCCTGAAGCGTGACCTTCGCTTGCTCATAGCAAGATCATATGCAGGCAGTAATCCAGGATAAAATCCTCTGGGATGACACAGGCAGTTCTTTCATCTGCTCAGCAATCACAATGAACAGCTCTGTGGATCTGAGGAGAGGCTGAGTCTTTGTCAATGCAGAAAACCAGAGCTTGTCTGACATCTAACGTATGAAGACGCCTTTCCTCACTAGACTTGTGGGGATTCGGAAATAAGACTAGCAGAAAAACAGCCTGGTTAACATAAAACTGTGATATTTGGTAGGAAGCTCAGGTAAGGGAACAGCCGGACATTATCCCTGTAGAACACCATGTAAGGGTTTCAGAAGTTAGGACCTCGGTCTCCGAGACTGACCTTGCTGAAGTAATTGACATTAAGAAGGTGACTTTCCATGACAGGTGTAGGAGAGAACAAGATGTCAAGGGTTCAAAGAAGGACCAGGGAATATTGATAGGACAAGGTTGAGATTCCACAGAGGAAATGGGCCTTGTTCTGGTGAGGAAAGCCTCTCCGCGCCCTTGAGGAATCTGGTTGTCATTGCATGTGAGAAGACTGATCTGCTCTTAATAGGACGATGAAAGGCGGAAATGGCTGCCAGGTGTACCTTAATTGATGATAACACCAGAATTTGTTGTTTTAAGTGGAGCAGATATTCCAAGATCAATTGAACAGATGATTTATCTGGGGAAAAGATTCCACTCTGATGCCCAGCAGGCATCACTTTCACTTGGCCAGGTGTGAGCCTCCAGTATAGGGTATTCTGTTTCCTGGCATGACTTGTTAGACTTGGATGGAGCAGGCCCATTCTTCAAGGCTTAGCCCTGCAGCATCCACACTGTCAGGGAGGCTAAATTTGGATTAGCAGTTGACGTGGTCTTGAGAGATCAGATCAGGTTGGTTCTGGAAGACCTGGAGCAGGAGGAGGAGGCTGGGTTTGGGTTGGGTCACCACTCAGTCCAGCAACATGCTGAACCAGTGCTGGTGAGGCTATGCTGAAGCTATCAAGATGACTTTTGCTCTGTCCCTTTTGAGCTTTATGAGGACCTTGTCAATTATGGGAATTGGTGGAAAGGTGTACATCAGATCCCCCAATCATGGGAGGAGAAAGGCATCAGGAGGCAGGCCATTGTCAAAACCCTTGCAGGGAAGAGAAGTGATGACACTTCCTGTTCTGTCTGGTAGTGAAAAGGTCCACCTGGGGCGTTCCCAACGTTCCCGATCTTGGTAACCTCCAGATGTAGGGAACACTCATGGTTAGGGAAGAAAGACCTGCTGAGGTGAGCTGCTAATGCATTCCTGACCTCTGAGAAGTATAGGGCCTCTAAATGGATAGCATGGTTGTTAACATAATACATCAAAGCCATGTAGTCTCATCAATTGCACTGCCTTATCAGATGGCTGGTGAAGGAACATTTCGCAAACCACTCAGATTGCCCTGAGCTCCCTGATGTGTGTGTGTATAATGCCAGCTCCTCCTTGAACAAGAGGCCTTCAGTCCTTAGGGTGGGAGACCCACCTAGGCACCCTCAATCCAAAGCATCTGATACCAGGGTCAGTGTCGACTGCAGGCCTGTGAAGGGGACCCCCTTTGACACAGGATGAGGGTTCATCTACCACACTAAGGAGGTAAGTATTGAAGAAGGGATAGTGAGGACCATACCCAAATTGTGCCTGGCTGGGGAGTAAACACTACCAGCCAAATCTGCAGAAGTCTGAGGTGTAACCAAAAGAACTGTACCATGTAGGTGCATGCTGCCATGTCCCCCAACAGCCTGAGAAATACTCATGCTATGGTGAGATGACATGAGCTATAAGCACCGATATGGCTAGAATCTGGGCCTAGGGTAGGAACTCTCTGGTTTAGGTGGAGTTAAGGACTGCCCTGATGAACTCTAGCCACTGTACCACCTAAGAGCTAACTGTGTATACTACTACTAAGAGAAAAACCACTGGGTTAGAAGAGCTTTCCAAAGCGAGAGGACGTTCCAGCATTGTCAAGGGCAATAAGAAGGCAGTGGGGCTGGCATGGTGCCCCTTATATTGGCGCATATGCACACGACCCGAGGGGGCAAGGACTCGCCCTATGGATACCACAAAGAAAATCTCTAGCACCGGTGCATGTGGCCTGCATGCATCTGATATAGAATGGACACGAGCAAGCACTTGAAAAATGATTACGTACAGGTCTTTGCATAACAGAATTGCTTTTTAAAAATATACTTCAAAGCAGCACCATACAATATATGACAAAGCCTCCTTCATATTTACATTTTTATAAACAAGCATCTGATGAAGTGCAATTTTCTCCCATGAAAGCTCATGCGATAAATACATGTGTTAGTCTTTAAAAGTGCAACAGAGTCCTTCTTAGTTTTACTGTACAGCATCTCTATACATTACAGCATAGATCCTCTACTTTCTGGAGCTAAATATTAAGATGCATAGGGCTAGCTGAACCGCCTATGCATGAGACTAGCTGAAAGAGAGACCAGCTCCAAAGTAGACAAAACTTTTCTTTTATGCTTTAAAAAAAGTCCCCATTAATCCTTATTCTATCTAATCTTAAAACACTAACTCCCAGACAGAAAAAGCAGGGCCAGTGTTGAGGATGATGCATAGCTGCATCACCCTTAGGGGAGTGCTGAGTAAGATTCTCCATAAGAGAAGTGAGCTCACTGCATCAATACATTTGGAATTTGCTCCTCCAACCCTTTCTAGCTGGTTATTCCAAGTACAGGGACAGTTAATGCATCTAGCCTTTGAGTGAGAAGTGAAAAGTGGCAGGGCAATACACTATCTTGCCCTGAAAGACCATGCATATGGTCTTGGCTAAACAATGACACAGGAGTGATGTGATAATAGTCTACAAATATTTGAAAAGGCGTAAAGCACAAAAGAGGAACAGGAACAGAAACACAAGTAACTGGATGAAATTGAAAATGGAAAATTTCAGATGGACTATCAGCAAAGACCTTTCTCAGATCTATTACTGAGGACTAGTCTCAGGAGAGCTCTGGAAGCCCCACTGTTTATGAGCTTGCAGTGCAGTGATTTGGGAAGGGCCCCAATCCCTGCAAGATGGAAGTTCCTGGTGTGGCATCTGAGGGCTGGGGGTGCTTGCTGGCGGACCATCCCCTAAGTGGCTGGAGAGCGCACACATCCACTGCCTGGGACCAATTACATGCAGCAGGCTAGTATGGGCTAACCCAGGAGCGGGTGGCTACCTAGCGAAGTGGAGTAAGTTGGGGTCCAGGAGTGGGCAATCAGGGAGGCACAGTGCACACCAGACCAGATAGCAGGACAGGAACACCACAGTACAATATAAGGGGTATTTTGTGTTTGCTCTGGACGTGAAGAGGTTGATATCTGTCTGCTCCTATTGTGGAAGAGATCATTGGTTACTATTTGTTTTAGAGACTACTCACGCTTGTCTTAGGTCTTTCTGCTTAGTGAGTCTGGCCTGTACATTTTTCTCTCTTCCTAGCAAGAGGGCTGGGATAGATCTGATGGTTTATGTATCAAAGCCACAGCTTCCTCACTTCCAAGCAGAGACTCAGTGACTGAACACCTCTGTTTACATAGTAAATGGCTGTGGTGTTGCCTGTCAGGACATGTAATACTTTGATGTTGCAGTGATGGAAAGGCCTTGATAGCACAGCATACTGCTCTGAGTTATAGTATGTTTACACAGAGCTTCAACTACCATGTGCTTCAGTGGGCAAGTATTTGAGGTTTTAGTAATATGGACCCCAGCGCAGACTACAATCAATAGTGATGATCATGTGGTTGTCATCAGCGATTCCTTGGAGTTTGAGGATGTTTGTCTTCTATAAAATGATAGCCAGTTATCGCTGATTAACTACCTGTGGATCCATGAGACCCATCTGGGATACACAGATCTTGTCATAATTGGGGCAGACATTTGCCAATGGAAGTGGCAGATCTGGATTGTTCAGTTGGACTGAGGTGCGTTCTTTCCTCTTTTTCCATTTCTCAGTTGGATCTGAAACTACTGGGATCTTTACCACAAGACGCTTTTCCATATTGGTCTGTTGAGGGCTTGAGTTGCCCATGAGTTTGCCACAATTCAATTTCTTCATGTTGCCTTTGAGAGCATCTTTGAAGCACTTTCTTTACCCACCTCTTGTTTGTTGGCCATAGCTAAGTTGTGCAAACATGACCAGCACAATGTAGTTCATGGTGGATAATCCTAACTTCAATGCTGGAGGGTTTGGCTTGGAACAGAACACTGATGCTAGCATGTCAGTCATCCCACTTGATTAAGAAGATCCTGTGGAAGAACCATTGATTTTTTGGCACTGTATGGCACACTGAAGACAATGCTGAATTTCCTAGTGGTCAGCTTTCTGTGACAGATAGCTGCCAAAGTAAAGGAAGTGCCTGGCGTTCGCCAGAGTCTCTATTTAATTTGAATTACGGAAGTAAGATCCTGGTGATTCAGAGCCTGTTGGTGGAGTACTTAGTTTCTTGGTAATGAGTGTGAGGCAGAGCTGATTGTAGGCCTTAGAGAAGGTGTTGACTATTTTTTTAAGAGCTTCTTCCAAAATGGCCACACAGGGCACAATCATCTTCATATTGAAGTTCAATGACAGATTTAGCGATAGCCTGCTGTAGATCAGAGGTCACTGAAGTTGAAGAATTTGCTGTCTATGTTGTATTGGATGTCAAGTCTGGAGAGATGCTTCTCAGCAGCAAGAAGGAGGATGACAACAATGAAGATGGAGAAAAGAGTGGGAGCAGTGAGACAACTTTGCCTAACTCCTGTCCCGACTAGGAAAGGATCTGTTTTGGAGGCATCGATGATAATAGTCACTGACATGTTGTCATGGAGGAGTCAGAAGACAGCAATGTATTTTGGCAGGCATTTAAATTTAAGAAAAATTTTCCACAGAGCATCACAATTGCTGGAACTGAATGCTTTTGTGAGGTCAATGAAGCCCATGTACAGAGGTTGATCTTGCTCGTAGAACTTTTCATGAAATTGGTTGGCAGTGAAGGGCATGTCACCGGTACCTTTGGATGGTGTAAATTTGCATTGCAATTCTGGAAGGACATCTTTGGCCCAGGGGAGTAGCTGCTTGAGCAGAATTCTGGCAAGAATCTTTCTGGAGGTGAACAACAGGTGATTTCTTGATAATTTCCACAGTTCAATTTCTCTCTTTTTTTGAAGATGGTCACGACAACAGCATCCCTAAAAATCAGCTGGGATTTCTTCTGAATTCCAAATCTTGAGGACTAAGATGTGAAGTTGATGAGCCAGTTCTCTTTTTTTGAAGATTTCAGTGGGGATCCCATCATGTCTAGATGCCCTATTGTTCCTCTGTTTGATGACCTTCTTTACTTCAATTAATGCAGGTGTGGCTCTGAAGTCATCTTTGATAGGATGTTGAGGGATTCATCAACATTGGAGCAAATAATTTCAATACTGCAATTATACTAATGTAGTTCTGCAGGAAAACTGAAGGCAGGACTATTCAATAATTATTTACTGCATTTTGTAGTCTGGGGTAAGTTCCCAGCATAAACCACTACCTTCCCTCTTAAAAAGAGGAAGTTATCTGAAACCTAGAGTGACAACAAAGAAAAGCTTTTGTGTATAAAGATAGGAGGCAACATAAAATTCATTTTATTTTTCTAAACTTCAAAAAAAAAAAAAATGTGGTCATATTTCCACATATTAAAATTTATTGCTTTGGTATCAAAAAGTTCACAAACATGAAATCCTCTTTCCTGGATTCTTCTCTCAAAATCCCATACTTTGGAAACTTTATACCTCATGCAAAAAATATGTTGCTTCTTGTTGAAATTTTATGTTCAAATTTTGGAACTAATTTGTTTGGCTCTCAAAAGTGACAAATGTGAAGAGATAAAGGATTTTGAACCAAAAAGAAAATTGTGTATCCTCATAGTATTGTGCAGTTCAATACACATTTCATAACCTGCTTATATAACCAAATTATTGTTATTCCATGTTTTATTACTGTAAATGATTGAGATCAGGAATGTTGGAATATAAAGAGCAAGAGGAGATTCCTTATATGTAAAGAAATATTACACTACATTCATTTTGAAGCACTTCTCAATTTGAGTAGTTCCTCCAAATTTCATGGGTTTTATTCCAGGTATGTATCTTTGATGTGTTAGACTCACAAATTCAGTCTTAACTGCTGCTGCCTTGGGTTTCCATTAAAGTTCTCTTTACTATACTCTCTATAGCCACTTACAAGCAAGGGCTTAATTACCATGTGAATGGTAAAAATCTTGAAAACCAGAAGCCCTTAGAAAAATGTTGTGTTTTACCTGTGTTGTATGGCACTGTAACATTTAACAGATGAGACTGTCAACAGATAAAAATTAAGTTATTTTGCATAAAACTCACCTGTTAAATTACTAGGATATGGACTTGGCACAGCTGAAAATGAGGAGGAGGCTCCTCCAAATGGAGTCATGGAATGACTGTTAAAATTAACTGATGGTGCCTTTATTGCAGGCGTCTGTGTTGCTTGGATAGAATCTGATCCATAATGGCTGACTTGGGAACCAACGAGTTCTGGAGCGTTATCAGTTCTATATTTCATAGCTGGACCTTTATCCTCTTTGCTTTTAATGCACCCCATGGTTACTTCTGTAGAGAAAAGAAAAAAGAAATATATCATTTCACTGTATCTTAATGTATAGTTAAAGTAGAAAACATGAAAAGGCTGGGTATGAATACTGATTAATTACTGCTTTCAAAATTAAAAACAAGATGTAGTGGCTTTTACAGCCACAGAACCTACTGGAATTTCAATAGATAACTGTTGTTTCCAGCATTTAAGTTAGTTTGATAGCTTACCTGGACTGCAAATTCTACTGAAAAAGATTTTCTAGAAGGAAATCTGTAGAATACATAAAATCGATAGAGACTTATTTTTCCCCGAAGTGCTACATGTTGACAGCCCTTAACAAGAATAGTTCCAAAGGGGTAACCATGTTAGTAGAGTTAAAAACAAACAAGGAGTCTTGTGGCACTTTTAAGGATTAACATATTTAGCTATTGCTTGAGTTTTTGTGGGAGAAATCCATGAAAGTTCATTAGATAAATAAATTTGTTAGTCTTTAGAAGTGCCACAAGACTCGTTTGCTTTGCTTAACAAGTATAGTATTTGGATACCTGTCACCGTGATTTTTCCCTGGGCTGTAAATGATAAGGAGACAGAAGAAATAAGAAGATAGATAACAGAAAGATTAGAAGGACAGGAAGATTTTTATATATGAGATGAGACTGAAGTTATCAAGAATTTTGAATTTCAAGGTGACACAAATATGAAGACAACAGAAGAACGTAAAAATGCTACAGAAGGTAAATGAGGTGCTTTTATTTACCTTTTAAGATATAAACATGGGGACAGCCAATGATATTTAAATAGATATAGAAATAGATTTAAAACAAACATTTTTCTATAAAGATACATGAAAAATTCACTGCCACAGGACATATGTAAATCCAGGAGCAAAGCAACACATGGGGTAAGGTGGTCAGGAGAGGTAACCATATTTCAAGTTCCCAAACAGAGGACACTGCTGGGGCAAGGGAGGTACAGCAAGTGCCGCTCTCCATCCACCCATCTCTGAAGGCAGCCCAGATGCCAGGACCCCAGGAGCAGTGAAGTAGTAAGGGTGGCAATACCATACCATGCCACCCTTACTTCTGTGCTGCTTGCTACTCCTCGCAGGGCTGCTTCAGAGTTGCATGGCTAGCCAGCTGCTGCTGCTTTCCAACCGCCCAGCTCTGAAGGCACCACAGAAATAAGGGTGATAATACCAAATCAGAAACATTCGTTTCTATTTCAAAAAGCGAGCCAGACAGAGATCGAAGGACCAAAATGGACATGTCCAGGAAAACCTGGATGAATAGTAACTCTGGGATTTATAAAGGTCAACAGAACATCTATAACAGATTGGATGAAAAATAAAAGATGTAAATCATTATGCTTCAGGATATGATCTAATCACTAACTGCCTAGGATAAGAAACAAACTTTCTTTATGGGCAGGATATTCCATAGCGGCCCATTATGGGGCTTCATGTAGCGTCTTCACCAATAACCGTCAGACAGGATACTATGCTAGTTGGAGCACTGATCTGACATGACAATTCTGATGTTAAGAATTTTGCCTTAATATCAAAAGCGGAAATCTCCATTTACATGAATTAATCAACGGATCCACATCACTGAGAAATTTAGAGAAAATTACTGAAACCAGCAACAAATTGGAAGCATTTAATTAAAAAAAAGGTCTCTTTTCATTGACATCTATATTTTATGAAAGCTTGTTCTACAGTTGTTCGAATAAATATGAATAATGGAGTTCTTGCATCATGCAACTAACCGTGTACACTTTTTTTTTTCATTTTCAATCGTCTCTGATCTCTTCAATTATTAGATATATGCATTTGGAACAAACTCATCATTGTCCTGATCCATCTACTTTAAAATATATTATTTCTCTTCTCGTCTACATAGTTAATCATTACAAGATTACAGATTCCTTTAATTTCCTTATAAAACTAACTCTCATGCATGCCCTGGAATGGGCAGCAAACACATAGGAGAGGCAACACACAAAACAATGTTCTCATTTCAATGCACATAAATTCCTATACATCAAGAATAAGAATATTTACCATATCACTTTGGTCTCTAAATTCTGTGGTGCTATACTAGCAAAAAGGTATCCACCCTAGCTGAATTATACCAGTCTGCAAGTATAGTTTGAAAAAAAATCTGTAGGAATGAACAAAACAAAAATATCATGGAAATGCCACAATTTGTCTAAAAAGTTTTTTTTTTTTTTTTTTTTAAGTATGGTTAATCCTAATCTGTTGTCAATGCCTAAGTGTTTCTAGAGCGACCAAGCAAAAGGATCAAATACAAATGTATGACTTCAAAAGAAGTTAATGAGTTTAGCTGTTTAAAACTTACAAAAGAAATCCTATAATATAGATCTGAAAGGCTCCTAATAGTTAACTCCTAGTTAAATTTAATCCAGTGAAAAACACCTAGCTATAACCTCTCCACTATGCCTGGAAAATTGCATCCCGCAGGATGCAAGACATCATATTTTGTCTGTCTGAATTCTCAGTGTGGTTTGTTGTCTAATTTTGCAGCATAACCCCCCCTTTTTTTTTAGCAGAGAATTTCCGTCACAATAGTTTTTAGAAGTACACAATATGAACCTGACTGCCTTTGTGAAAATGTGTTTTTCTAGCAGTATTTAAATAAAATTATCTACTGTATTACTTTGAGTACAAGCCAGATATAAGTCAGTCCTTCAAGACAACAAATTCATATGCAATATTTATTAAAACAAAAATAATGTGGATAAAAAAGATGGTAAAAGAAAAAGCTACTGCATCCTCAGAATATGCGGTGCCATTAAGTATCTGTCAGAGTACAAGACCATCTATCTGTAACATCTGGTTAAGGCTAACAGGATTAAAAACAATAGAAAAAGGTTTACTTTACCTAGTAAAATCAGGATTCTTTCTAGAACCATGTTGGTTTGGCCAAATGTACAGTATAAATGTTAACATACGTTTTAATTATTATAAAAAAAATTTGTAACAAGCCTCATTAATTAAAATAGTGGCTAGTAGTGAAAAATACTGTCATGTTACATTTCAACAGTCTGCAGAAAGACACTGATTGAGGATTTGAATTCATATTCAAGGAACACAGTAGAGCCCTCTGCCTTTTGGTTCACTGTTAAGGTAAATCTTCTTTCTGCGTTTTAAGAGATTAACAATAGATATTCGATCACCACTTCAAGGAAAAGCCACATTCAAACATAAACAGTCAAAGAAAATCCAAGAGATCTACATTAACAATCACATACTCCCCCCCCCCCGTTTAAAAAAATTACAAAAAGCTCATGTTTTAAAAGAATAAAAACATAAATGAAGCCTTTCTACAATATATTGAGGGGAGAAGGAGTGAAAGGAAAATTGGACAGGGAAACAGTATGTTTTCTTTAGAGTTTAGCCTTGTAATGCATTATTAGAGAAAGGAAAAATCTCTGGCCTGTAATGTCGGGATTTAATTATTCTGGTACAGTATTTGTTACTAAAAATTTATATAACCAGAGCTGCTTCCAACAAGTATTTTAACATCTCTTTTCCACTGGTCATACCAGGGTCAATATAAGAATAGATATACAAATGATACGTTTCCCACTTAAAATTTATGTCTCTCATCCAGTGGATCCAAGTTTTTTCCCCTCAGACCAAGGCCATCTTACAGATGAGATAGACACTTAGAAAAAGGAACAACAAAAACTTTTGAAGTATAACTATATAAATAAAAACCTGGTCTGAGTTAGGTTTGTACACGAAACCAACATCCTCACTAGGCTTCATAGAAATTTGACTGAGGATAAAAGCTTGACAGACACCAGGACTTGGCAGTTTGGAGATGAGTACCTATGATATGGTGGAGTCCAGTGGTACTTTCAGAGACTAACAAATTTATTTATCACATGAGCTTTCGTGGGAGAAAAATCCCACTACATCAGATGGTACTGAATCAGGAGTCAAGTGACAGTTTACCGGGAAACTATGTTCTGAAGGAAATGAACTACAAATGTAGGTGTCCAAATCTGGTCTGGAAAGGGATCCCACTAGAATGTTGTCCAAAAAGACAGCATGAGAAACAGGATGTGGGAAGGATTGAGAGATCATTAGGGAATCCACCCTGACGGAAACAGAAGAAAGTGACATGAGATTTTAGAGTTTCCATATTGAACCTTGTCCTTTTGACTGATTTGCCCAAATGGTTCAGGTCAAAGATAGTTCTGATCTTTTGCAAATACTTGGGAACCTGGTGATGGAATATGGAGTATCCCTTGATCTCTGCCCAAAATGCAGTAGCTTGAGAGCCTCAAAATACAAAGACTATTTCTCCATCTTTTATTTTTTGACTTATGCTTTGTTAGATTATGGAATGTTGGGAAATCAAACAACTACATATGGGTCTGATTGATTCATTCTATTGCTTA
Source organism: Pelusios castaneus (assembly GCA_007922175.1). Taxonomy (NCBI): domain Eukaryota; kingdom Metazoa; phylum Chordata; order Testudines; family Pelomedusidae; genus Pelusios; species Pelusios castaneus. Next base: position 17,074,765 of record ML685766.1, read on the forward strand.
GCCTTTGCTGATTATCTTTGTCACCTACCTGTTCAAAGAAATGGTGACCTCCCAGTTTAAAAAACTGATAAGCCTGCCTTGAGAGCCACCATATCTCCCAGAATGCAGTGGGCCAGGAAGCACACCAATTGTTTGTGATGCAATGTCTGGAGGACTTGTCTGTTTTCCCCTTTTCAGATTTTGTTTGTCTGGTATGGTCCGAGTCTTGTGTATAAAATCTAGCCAGAAAGGAGTCACAAAAGGAATCCATGCTTTTTAATGGCCTTTCATTCCTTCTCCTGTTTGGAGAATCCTTCTGAAAATATCTTTTGTTTCAAAAACTGCTTTGTTTATTGGTTCTCTAAAACATTTGGCTCCCAGAGTGCTTCAAAGAGGCCATATTAGATGTAACTGATTCTCCAACAAGTATCTTGGGAAGGGCTGATTTTTACCTCTTTAAGACCGACGGATAAAACTTCTGATTGAATCAATAAGACTAAGATAGCCAGAGCAAAGTAGGCCGAAAAGCTCTCAGACCAGCTGTTTCAATTTCTCCATAAGGTGGATTCTACCCTGTGTTCTGTGAGGTTTCTAGGCAAAAAAGCATCTTTGGCCCTGAAGGCTTCAGAGAATTATCAAAGCATTCACCAGAATGGCAACTATTATATGCATGTTTGAAAGGGTAATGAAGAGAATTTTTTTTTTTTTTTAAATTTGGGTGCCACATGGAATTTTTATAATGCAAGAGCCTCTTACATTTGGTTCACTTGTGCCTACTTTAATCAGATAATATTCTTCAACATAGGATCACAGAGAATGCAGTGTTTCCCCTTAGAAGCCATACCAGAAGTTGTTTTTCTTATTTATTTTGATTTTTTGTTTTTAAAATTTCTCACTTTTCTCTTGATTCATCACATAATCAGACGCCTCTTATAGAGTGTGATTTGCAAATGGTCCAGCAGGAAGACTTTTTTGGGTCTCTTTCTCTCCTTCCTCTTAGTTAGTCTGAGCGCTTGCCGTTCTCTGATGACAAGGGTGAAGACAGAGACCTTTGTTTAAATTTCTCTTTTTCAGAGTGCCTACCCCTTATTGCCCCTCTGAATAATAGATTGGTTCTATGCAGTCAATAAGGAGCAGGTAACTTAACTCTCTCTCTTTGTTATGGATACTTGAAACTCCAAATTAGTGCTGAAGGAGAAAGTCTTTAAGAGATACATGAGTTTTAAAACGTAATTGTCAGACTGTAAAAACTATGTCTCTAAGTTACATGCATACTAGATTCTTACCGTCAAGTCACAAAACAAAATAGCCAGCCTGCATCTGAAAATTACATCTTTAATAATAAAGGTCTTGCTATTTGAGTTAAGATTACAGCATTGTTGATGTTTTGAAAGGTAGAAATTAATCCACTGAATTCTTCCATTACTACTGAATTACTTCCATTTTAGCTCCTCCATATGAACAGTAGTAAAAACTTGTTTAATCCATTTTAGTTTTCTGACTATAAACATGCTTTAAAGGAATTAAAATTCTGTGATTATAAAAATATATTTTTACAATTCACTAATATTTTGTAGGCAAGTCCAGTGGATCCTTTAACTTTATTTAACAGCTAATTGTTTAAGTAAATAAATGACAGTGGGAACTGAATTTATGTCACTGGAGACTGTTTGCTTTCTATATTGCTGGGTAAGGACAGAACAATTGCCAAACGGGTTGTTTCAGAGGGTAGTACGTAGTTACAGCTGATTTATAAGAAAGTAGAAGGGTGGTACAGATTAAAAACAGGGAAATCATATGACCTGATAAGAAGGACTAAAAGCCTATGCTCCTATCACTGCTGTAAGGAAGAAACACTAACATTCTGCTAATTCCATATATACTATAAGGTACACGTGTGTATATGAAAGGTATTGTCTTTGCCATGAAAAGTAAAACACATACACATAATAAATGCATACTTCATATTTCAAAGGATAAACAAGAATGGTTTCTAGTCTTCACAAAACATGCATAATCTTTCATCTTTACTTAAATTAGATCACATGTATTATTTAATATGACTTATCTAATAAACTGCAGCAATTACTGTGACCAAGCCATGAAATTTGAGACCATTCATTTACCATTCATTTTCATCATAATTATTATATTAGCATAATGAAACAGCCACTGTAAATCTCCACTCAGTCTATTGTTATGCAGCTGAAAATGTCACTGGTTGTAAATAATGAACTGGTGGGATGGAACAGTGACAGAGAGGCAGGAGCATAAAAGAAGCCAGTGAAATAATGGAAGAAATTCAATTACCAAAAGTTTTGTGATTAGTTCATGTAGTATTAAAGTGTGGTTCTACAATGGAAAAATTACTGGGAAAACAACACTGTTGGGCTTTGTTGCTTACTGTGTCTCAGATCAAAATCTGTTTAGTTTAAACAGCAATGCATATTTTTCCCCTTTCTAAGTGGCAGCACTGTATTACTAAGAGGTTTCACATGCCAAATACTGCCGTCAGCAGGACAAGTAACTGAAGTTGGATATTTGTGCTCCAGTTGGAATTTAGTTGATTTCATCAACTATACAGACACTAGAATAAAACCCACCATACTCTCCCACTGCACTGCAACGAACAGAAGGGAAGCACACACACAGGATTCTGAACACAATGGGAACAGATCAGTGATCTAAGAAAGTGCCTTTTAGATGAACTGTACATTTTTAAAATGTTTATTTCAACAGGAATGTTGTCTGCAAAGCTTGTTATCAATTAGTTTTTTTCATAATTGCCCAGATGCCATTCTATTAGACTTAACTTTCTACATAAAACCATTATGAGCAAGGATTTGTAAACCTGCTAAAACTTCTTAAATAGTTTTAAAAAATTAAGCAGATGAACATATTACACCTGTCCTCAACCAGCTTGTAGTTCCTTCAGAAATTAGATTTCATGTTTTTATCAAAACTGATTCTTGAGTATAATTGACCATGACGCTAAAGAGCCAATTTCTTACCTGATAAGGACCTTGAGAGAGTGAAGGGTCTCAGAGCTCAGGCTCCAGTCTAAATCCAAAAGTCTACACAGTGATATTTAGCCCTGCAGCACAGGTGAACTGACCTGGCCCAGCTGTGGCCATGTTGCCAGTCTTTTATCCAAAAAGGTAAAGGGGGAATGGCTATACTGATTAACCCATATGGGCATAACTAGTAAAACTTTCCCAAGTAGACAGATTCTTAGTGACTTAACCAGTTACGCAGGAAGTCTGTAGCAGAATCAAGAATTGAACCCAGAGCTCTTGAGTTTCACTCCAGTGGCTTAACTAGAAAGACCAGCCTCATTTTCTGCACCCCTATTGCTGCCATTAGTTTGTTCCACTTCAGACAGAAGCTGCTCACACAATGTGAGGTAAAATGATGATTGTGGGGGTGCGGTGGTTTGGAGGGAAGGCCAGGTGCAAAGAGCGGGGATTGCAGCAGACACAAAACCACTGAATACTAGGGTTGAGGGTGCCTGAACTGGATCCAAAAAGATCCCAGCGTGGGACTGCTCCTTTGGCGAACGGTGGGGGAAGTAATTTTAGGTGTTTGTTACAACAATAACAAATTTAAAGTTTTCAAATGGAATTTTCATTTTTAAATTGTTTGTATCTACTTCAAGGGTCTCTACAAGTTTGCATACTGCTTACACTCAGGAAATGAAAAAATACATATTAACTGTGCTCTTGGGTGCATCTTAACTCCCCCAACCATCCAAGCCACATGAAATTATACGCGATGCAGATGATTCATTTTCCTTATTGCAATAGCCAAGAATCCAAGAGGAAGATTTTTTGCTAAAACTAGTTTTCAAAAACAATTTTCTGTACAGCAGACATGTGGAACTAGGGTATGAAGGAATAATTTTAAATTAATGTCTCAGGAGGGAAGATGTATTTTGTGCAGCTACATAGTCATCACATGAAATGCTCTAAATACTAAACATTTTACAAAAACACACAATAATACATGGACAATAAACCATTGCTCCACCGAGTCTAGTCAGCCTGCTCTTTTCCTTCAATGTATGTAATCAGTGAAACAAATACACGTAATAACGGAAGAATTCCAATGCTTTTTCGATGCACTTAAAAGCAGTTCAATTCTATGGATGTTTAGTTGAATGGAAAGAACTTTTACAGATTTAAGAGCTTTGCATGTGCATAAAAAGCAGGCCAAATGTTGGTTTCAGATTAAAATAAAATACATGTTAAAACTTGTATAAACCACCGAGACTATTTCAGACAGAATTTATGACGTACTGCCAGTAACAAAATGTATCTTGTATATCCAAAACCTATTTGGACTGGAGCAGCTGAGTGAGTGAATCTGTTCATGTCACAGATCACAGATTTTTTTAAGCAACTCACTGTTTTCCAAACTTTCCATATTCAGTGCATTAGTTCTGAAGGAAAGATGCATTTAACAACTTTTTTTAAAAAGCAATTTTCTAAGAAACCTACTCTACTATATGAATCTTACAACAGGGAGATCTTTAAGCTTGCTTTTAAATTCCACTCTCTGGAGTGACCTACTTTTTTTTTTTTTTTTTTAAAACACAAAAAATTACATTAAGTAGGAGTTTAAAGTAGCAGAAAAAGTGATTTGCAGCATCAATGAATTAAACCATTTTGGTCACTTTTTTCAAAACAAACTCCATATATTGTGTTCCAAACATTTAACTGGTTGTTTGATTACATGTAAATACTTTTGTACACCAACCATAATCATATTTAGACTTCTTTCCCCTGAGTGTAGGGCGGGGGAGGGGGGAAGAGGGAATTAAATGACAAACAATTACACAAGCATACTTAAAATGAAAAGCTCATCACCACTATTATTCAGAAAAGCCTTGTAAAAGGAAAACTAACATACGGCTATTTTTCAAAGATGTAATAAAAACCAACCAAAAAACAGATATTCCCCTGCTACGTCTATTGTGAATGGACACAATATAAGTTATCGTTAAAAATGTTTCAAATGTGCATCATTTGCTTAAATTTCTTTCATAACTAGATTAATTGTGAATAAATTTCTCATCATGATGACGTGTCTTTTCAGACTTCTGCACTTAGTTACATTCCTGTTAACATTAACAAGATATTGCCAGGCCACAATATTTAGAATTCCAAGTATCTTCTAAGGTTTGCCCACAATAACTCTAATTCTAGCTACAGAGATAATCCTCTTATTGTATGGTAAGTTTTATCTCAAGAACTGTCCTTTCAGACAGGACAAAACCAAGACTACCTAGTGTGGCAACTACATATTACAGTTAGAGAACGATAGACTAATATAAAAGAACAGTGGAGAAGAGTTCAAAGTCTACAAGGTTTACCTCAATGAAAGCTTTGTTTACAGTTCCATTAGCCAACTTAAAGCAATATTAAGAGATAAGTCAATTATAGAAACTATATTACAAGGCATTTTTCCAAGGTTCTGCTTTCATTGCTTGCCCTATCTCAAAAATATTTCCTTAATGGTTTTCTTGTAATGTATGTCCCAGAAACATTCAAGAAATATTCTTCCCTTTTCAGTATATTTTAATCAAACTAAAGAAGTTTAGCGGGATTTGGACAAAATTACTTGTAACATTAAATTTGGCACATATTTGCTTCATGCAGTACATCTTCAGATAAGTAGTCTTCTTACTTTCTGAAGTTAAAGTTGCCTGGACTAGAGCGCCTTTTTCTTTGACTAAAGAAAGGAACCTTAGAATGTTATGGGAAGATTGCACAAAACAATTAGTCTCCCTTGCTTATTAAGGAAGAGCTCATGAGTAAATGGGAAAGATGTATCAATCTCTGATGCCAGAGGTTTGAGATTTCAGAATGTCTTTTGTATTTGTTCAGTTTTGTGATGGGTCATCTTGCCCCACACCGGCTGCTAAGGGTTAACAGAGCCCTGGGGAGGCTGCATGGAAAGCATCAATAGGATGGGAATTGCAAGGAGCAGTCAATCAGGGCCACACAGGCCAATATAAGAAGAACTGCAGGATCTAGCAAAGGCAGTCACTCTCCAAGTGCTAGGAGGAAGGACTGGCTGCTTTGCAAGCTGAGGGAAACTAATAGCTTGGACAGTGCAGGGCTGCAGGCGGGGACTGAGAGCGCTAAAGACAGGTCCTGGCTGGTGGTGGTGTTGGCTTACAGGCTGCTGTCCTGAGACAAAGACAAAGATGGTGCTGGGGCTACAGGGAAGTGGCCTAGAGAAAGGCACAGAGGAATTGGAGGGGAGGGATGCGGCAAGTGGCTACTACCTACAGGTGGACAGGTCCAGGTCCTACCAATCCACCTTGCTGTAGGGGAAATGGCTGCACAATTGGCTGCAGTATCCCACTGAAGCAAGTGGCTACACAGCAGGCTGCAGATCCCTCAGAGGGGGATGGCTGTGCCACTGAAGAAGACACTGTGGTCCTTGGAGTGACTCAGGTCCTGGAGAAGAAGTGACAGTAGCAAGGCACCACCAGCACAGGGTGCACTGGCAAGCAAAGCTAATCCCGGTGACAGCCAGCAGGAGGTGCCAGAGTGGTAAGTTTACCCTGTTACAGGTTTATTATTTTTTAACTCAACAGATTTTTTTTACAGTACAAAATATTCATTAGTAGAAACACCAGTAAAAATGGGCAGGATGGCAAATCACTGCTCTGAGGCACTGTGATCAACATATTTTCCCATTTCAAGTTCAGTTGTCATGTTCACAATTATCTTCTTAATGATCACTTGTTCTCTATCACATTGAACAAAATTCTCTAGCTTTTTGGTGCCCAGCAACATTCCAGAATCCTATATGTTAAAGAATTTGAACTTTGCAAAATGGGAGAGAGATAAATGGAAGCGGATTGAACTTTTGCTTGCAGTTGCTCCATTGGTTATATGCAGATGGAAAACCCCCGACTCTTCCACCATACTGGAATAGTCTCAAATCTGGAACTTTATGACTCTGCAACTTTATGACTATGTCTAGTTATACTTTGAGAAGGCCCACAAGTTTCCATTCCTTCTTTGTTAATTATTTTAAACAAACAAAAAATCATAAAAATAGGAATAATTCACTTTAGTAGTAAATGAGCAGGCCGATAAAGGTACTCCTTTCCTCTCACTATTCTTTTATTCCCTTTTTTGGTCTTCTCTTTCTTGAATCATTTTACTTCTTAAAATGGCTTTTATATTAATTTTTACTCTTATCTCACTATTTGAAAACACAAAGCCTCACAGTATTTTCACCAATTTTATTCACTCTTGGAAGGATTAAATTTTTATTGGTAAATGTCGATTTCACCTAACATACACAAATGGATTAAAACATTTTCATCAATAATAAATCAAAATTTATAAATAAGCAAAGAAAGAAAAACGCTGCCTGAACTTGAGTCTGATTTAAGGATATTTATGTTGTATGCTTTGATGTGTGATATTGACAATCCATGTTTCAATAGTTACAAAGCTTTAGCCTTTTGAATCAGTGTGTCATTAAAAATAGAAAAAAATGCTTAAATAATCATTTATCCTTCAAATTATTAAAAAAATTCCACCAAGTCTAATTTTATTCATAAGGACAAAACACTAACGTATTATATTTTAATGATCCTATTTTGTTTAATCTACAATTTGTATAATCTTTACAGAAGCAAAAAATTTTAAAAAAGTCTTACTTCATCTATCAAAAAGCTAATTATAAAACATGGACATACTTTTTAGGCTGAATACTATGAGAATGGTATGTAGAAATGATTGCGCTTGCCTAACTCTAACATGAGCATCTCATTTTATATAGTAACTGACAAAATTAGATGAATGTTATTTACACTGAATGATGCACTATAATATGGGTGTCAGAAACCGCAGAAATTCCAATAATTTGGGTTGGCAAGGAAGGAAGAGGTAGCAATCCAGAGAGTTATTAGAGTACAGTATTGCCATTAGTTTGTACTTAATTCTTTCTATATATGTTCATGTCTTGTAATTTGCTATTTTGGAGTCAATCCAGCAAACAAGTATGCATTATTGGGACTATTCACAAATATAAAGTTTAAAATATATGCACAGGTTGTTAGTTGCAAGACTGGGACCTTTAAAGATATTTTAAAAAATAAATTACAAATATTTTTTTAAAAAGATATTACAAAAAAGGACATCGATTCCATATATAAAATTCTAAAGAGGCCTCTCAACCTCTACTAATTTTCAAAAAGGCAAATTATTATAACAATAGGACAGAGTAAAGACATTTTAGCTAATTGCTACTTCCTTAGTTGATAATCATGAGTACCTTAACAGAAGCACTGCTTGAAGTATCTAAACCCAATTACTGGTTTAAAAAAAAAAGTGGCAACTGTAATTTATTCAAAAGGCCACATATCTAAGTCTCATTAGTCAGTTAGTTCTCTGTGGAACAACAGGAGTGTCAGCAAGGCCAGCTGGAAAGCATCAACCTTTCCACGAATACAAAAAGTTACTGTATAAACAAGTCAGCCACTCAAGCATGTTGGTATTAATGCTACAAAAGGGTTTTTAAAAAATTTGTTCCTAAAAAGGAAAGTGAATTAAATCAAAGAAATTCAAAATTAAACACCCCCCCAGCTCCATATTAAATAATTTTATTGCAAGAGAAGAGTTGTATTACATTTTATCATCACCAACTGATATTATTACTGCTATTTTGCCTATACCAAATTGCTTCTCATATTGGCAGATAGAGCACTATTATATTGGAGAAACTGAATGTGGCTAGGGTTCTAAGTTTGACCAACATTTTTCTTATTGTTTTGTTAAGTCCAGGAGTTTTGTTATTATTCAAAATACTAGGAAAGAGCACATTGCACAAATAAAAGAGCAGGGTGCTCAAGGAAACGTGATCTAAACCTACAGTATCTGGCAGTGAACCAATCTACCTCTGAAAATGCAGACCATAAGAAAGAACATATGTAGTCCTCTGACTCCTTACCCACATACAGTTCAGAGCCAATGGACCCACTTTCTGCAGGACTATTTTGGCAATGGAAGGGTGCAGATGTGCCTAATTAGCAATTTCTCTTTCATACTTCTACACCAGATTCTGCAATGTGCAGTGTCCCAGTACAAAGGCTCTTAGCTTTCCAGTCCCTAGACATAACATTTTTTTTTCTGTGCTGCAGCCCTGACTAAACTAGAGGAAACACATTTACTACCCTCTTGTCTGTGGAAAGTGAAACTTGACTGTTGCTAGTTAAGAGATAACCGGGACTGAAGACCTAATTCCAACAGTGAAATGGAAGGAGTCACACAGTTGTATGCAAGCCATTGTGAAGGCCTAGTCCTTGATCCCATAAACTTCAAAAAGCAATACTAATTCCTGTATTCCTGCTGACTCAGAGGCCGGATGAATAGACCCTGTGTGGATACAAAAATGTGGATCTGGATCCGATCCGCTCAATGTCAGTCTCTATCCGATCCACAATCTGCATGCCAGGTTTTATATGTAGCTGCAACGCATCTGCACCCGAGCTTGGGCTCACTCAGTCAGCAAGCTGGCCTGTTATTGGCTCATTCCCCATGCAGGCCCAGCTGCTTTTCCTTTTCTTGGGGAATGAGCCAATCAAATGCCAGCATGCTGACTGAGTAAACCCAACCAAAAGCCAGCATGCTGACTGACTGTCAATCTGAAACACTCTGCTTGTCTGGCAGACCGCAACCAAAGCTAAGCTGGGCCTAGCTGGAGGACTTCCTTTGTTCCCCTATGTGCTGCTAACCCAGATAATAGCAGCAGGTGCAGTGATCGATTGCACCCTGGACAGATAAAAACAGAATCCGCATCCATGCTCAAAACCGCAACAATGGGTCTGCAGATATCCGCACCTGCATCCACAGATGCGGATACCCATGGATCAGAAGCAGATACCCACGGATCTACAGGGCTCTACTGATGGATCAAAGTGCTCAACTCTTTGCAACTCAGGACAATTAATTTCAGCAAAATGTATTTTGTGTACAAGTTTGCAATGCTTTATGATAATGGGAAGCCATATATTATGCATTTCCTATTCCTTCTTTGTTTCTCTTTGGACAGATCTTCAAATGTAGGTGGAAAAACAAATGGGAATGGCTGCCATTGTCAGGGCCATCCTGTGAGGGGACCGGGGTCCAGAGCCAACTGGCCTAGGCGGGGCCCTGCCACGCCCCTCACCCCCGCTAGAGGGAAGGTGGGCCACTCCACCCCCCCCAGGGAGCCAGCGCGGGTGGGGAGGCTGAGGCTGCCAGCGGGGAGCCAGTTCTGGCCCGGAAGCGGTGGTCGCCGGTGGGGGCAGCCAGCCGCAGCCGGGACCCCAGGCTGCTGTGGCTGGTGCCCCAGCTGGGGACCCGAGGCTGCTGCCGGCGGTGAGGGCTGGTCTGGGCCGCATGGGGCAGGCCGGTCCAGAGGCGGGCCCCGGCCACCTGACCCACCCCTGGGCCTGCCTGCTCCGCCCCAGGGGCGGGGAGGCTAGCTCAGAGACCGGGCTTAGCGCTCCTGGCCCGGCCTGCCCCGCCCCCTAGGGACAGCCCTGGCCATTGTTTTAGGCAAAGGCCAACTGTTTTCAGCAAAGGCATTATAGGAGGAGGAAAAAAGTGTTGAATGACATTGAAAAATTCTGGTGATGCTTCCACCTGACAGAGTGAAGTAAGAACAACCACCCATCCATTTCACATTTACAAGGAGCTCTAAAACAGCAAGTGAAAGAACACAAATTAAAAATTCAATCTCTTAAGGATATGCCAGGTCTCCTGCTCTTTTAGGGATATAAATACTGTATTGCCATTCTAATTTCATATAACAGGCTTCTTTGTTCTGCAACAGACGGTGTTGCACTTGCCCAATAGTCTCTCCCTGTAATTTGGCATTCTGCAGCTCAAACTCCATTGTGCTATTCATATTACAGACAGTAAAGTTAAATTATCCAGAGCACTTACAAAGCACTCTAAGTCACTGTGCTCCACAGTTTGCAAAGTGAAGACTACCAAAATTTTAGCAACTGCTACTTTGCGGTCCATTCAATCAGAGAGCAAACCAAGGAATTAAATCTCTACGGAAATAAGAGAAAACAGAGATGGGGAGAGGCATAGTTAAGGAATGGGAGATGGGAAAGGGAGGGACATTGGAATAACAGGAGGAGCTGATATCTGTGCAAAACAGATTCTCCTTTTATAAGCCACAGAGAAAAAGAAGAGCCCAAAAGAATCAATATACATTTATGAAGAACGAAAAATCATTCTGTTTTTGGGTGACCATTTTATTTGGTGCATTGTCAACCAGCCTTCCAAGTTTAGGCAAACTTTATTTACTTTTCCCTCGTTCCAGTCTGACCCCATAGATTCATACAATGCTTAATTATATTTAAAAAAATTCAGCCATAGCATAATGCCTGAGAATTTGCAATCTTGTTTCAGGTGCATATAACGTATGTTTAAATATTCACTTACAGCTAAATAAACAAGTTCAGCCCAATAGTAAGTTTCTTTTTCTTTTCAACTGGAAAGCTGAGCTTTTGGAAGAATTGTTTTAGCTACCAGAGTATTATCAAAACAGAAAAAGGATGTTTTATATTCTAAAAAAGTTCATAGGTTGAGGGGGAAAAAAGCAAAAAGCTGAGATTTAGTAAATGCAAGGTTTGGCGAGTGACAAGTTCATAATTTATACCCAAGAGTTTTTGGAGTGATGAAAAACAGGATGACAAAAATATTTAAATTATGAGTAATAACAATGGAGATAGTAAATGAACAGTTTTAAAAAGACACTTAATACTGTATTAAACAACAGGTCCATTGTGAAGACAAAACATTGCACATCTTCAAACACTTGAGGCATGTATTAACAGAGGACTGAAATATACCCTGCAGCAATGATGTTATAAGATAGCTCTTACTCAAAGCTTCCATTTAACAAAAAAAAAAAACAAAACAAAACAAAACAAAAACAAAAAAAATCTACTCATTTTATCATGAAAAGGGCTTTTCACAAGGAAAGCATAAAATAAAAGTACTTCAATTTATATATTTAAAATAGCATTTCTGAATTAACTTTTGTTACTTCTCTAATTCCAGTGTCCGAATTCTTGTAGAGCTGCTTTTTCCTAAGGGTTCAGACACACCCTAAACAAAGGTTTCTGAGGCTATGTACACACTACAGACTTGTCCCGCAATAAATTGTTGCGGGACAAGCAAAGCATTATAACTGTAACACATTAATCCTTCTAACGCAAAGGAGAGTTCATATGCTCCTTTGCATTTTCGTTAGAAGGAGCAGTGCATGGTGGGCACCTATCCCACCATGCACTACCCAGCCAGCTTTTAGGCTGGCAGCGGGGCTCTCCAGCCACTCAGATTGCTGGCTTCTCGGCGGCAGGTGAGCCCCAGCAGTGGGGACCTCAACGGCAGCGAGGCTCTAGCTGCTAGGAGTGCCGGTGGATAGAGCCCTGCTGCCATGGGGAGTCCCTCAAGCCACGCGGTTTCCCGGCTCTCTGCCGGGAAACTGAGTGGCTTGAGGGACTCCCTGTAGCAGCGGGGCTCTAACTGCCATGAGTGCTGGCACTCAGGGCAGCTGGAGTTCCGCTCCTCTTGTCAATTTCACTGCTCTGCTAGAGCAGTGAAACTGACAAGTATGACAGCTCCAGTGTCCCAGAGTGGCCTGGATTTGCACTCTGGGACATTTCCAGAGGTTGTCTAACCCCCAATGAGTGTACACACACACTCTATTGTGAGAAAGACAATCTGTGATAAGCATTACAACGATCTTCTGGGTGGTTTCCTGTTGCTCAGCAAGAGGGCTGTTGCTGCACAACAGGCAACATTGTAGTGTGTTCGCTCACAGGCTTATTGCACGGTAAAGCTCCTTACTGCACGATAAGGTTGTAGTGTGTAGAAGGTCTTTCTGTCTCATGAGAAAAGATACAATTGAGATCTCTTTAATAGAAAACATGAAAAAGACATTTGGCTACTTGAAAGTGAGAAATATTCACTAGTGGGTGGAAGTAGGGTTGCTAAGTCATGAAGTTCTGCAAAATTCAAACTTCAGTTTACAAAGAAATAACCTTTAGTCCTTATGGTTGCAAACATCATCTTCCAAGTGAATAAGAATATGATGCTGTCTTCCCTTAGGGTCAATTTAGGGCAGCCTGCACTTTTCTTAAACATCACTGTTTTTGTCTAAACTATTTACTAAATGCAGTGAAACTATCAAGAAGTGCACCAATTTAACTCTAATAATGTTTTACAAATATATGAAAAGCAGCAGATCTCAGCACTGCAGCTATTAAGAACAAGAACCCAAAAACACTGAGTCTGGGGAGGAACTGCAGAGAACCTCCAGGTGAGTACTGATGTTCCCATTTGCAGTTGTGGGGAGATACACCATGAGAATAGAAAAGAGACTCAAAGGGGATGCATGGTATTTCAGGCACATGGAGACATGAATATGATCTTTTCCAAGTTTCAGTTCAATGCCACAAATTAAGTGTGCAATCCTCTCACATGCTCAGCACTTTCAAATATCATTGACTTAAAAGTGAATGTTGAGATAGGGACCTCAATCCCTGAAAAAGTTGTAACAGAAAAACAGAGACCCTTCATTAAACTGGCAGTACAGTCAGTTGAGTTAGTACTCTTATTTGTTTTCTCACCTGCCTTGAAATAAAGCCTCATGATTTAATTCCCAGAGAGGAATCCAACACCCCCAACTCCTACTGGCTTCAATGGGCACTATGGATGCTCTGTGGCTCAGAGAACTGGACATCAGTTTTTAAGGCTATTACTAAATGTTATAGCCCTTCCACATCAACCCTGCACATGGCCTACTAAATGAAATATTTCTAGTTTCCCAGGGAATTTGTAAACTCAACAGCTTTCTTTGAAATGTCAGTGGTTTCTGAATGGTCCTAGACAAACATATTCCACAAGGAAACATTCTTAAATCAAGAAAATAGAAGTAGAGAAAAACAGTTCCAAAAATCCATTAATACAGTATTTTGAACTAAGCACACATCAAACAAGAGTTTGTACTACACAGCTGAAGTACATGCTGTACAATGATGCTGGCTTCTAGCATTAGTAATGTTATTTGAACAATAGTTATATGGGTTTACAACAGGTGTGAGTTGAACTAAGAATCCATTTCAGAAGGCTATACAACCACTTTGCAGGTTGTGTGTGTGTGTGTGTGTGTGTGTGTGTGTGTGTGTGTGTGTGTGT
>ML685766.1:17088981-17161816 GCA_007922175.1 Pelusios castaneus
GTGTGTGTGTGTGTGTGTGTGTGTGTGTGTGTGTGTGTGTGTGTGTGAGAGAGAGAGAGAGTGTGAGATTGATTCTCTTTCATTTACAAAATGTCCTAAATTAGCATCTGGAATGGTTTTATGCTTAGTTAAAAATTAGAAGGCACTGCTATTTTCCCCCACACCCACAGCGGTCACAGTTCTGTCTATGGAAAAAATGAGCAACTTTTTCAATAAAAACTCCAAACATTTGACATCTTCATGAAAATTATAACACATAGTAAATATCAGAAAGCTTTCTTTTAAAACCATACATACAGCCAGAAAGTATACAGAAAGTTGTATTGAAAATTTATAAGATGGTTTCTGAAAAAAAATCTCTCAAACAAAATTGTGCATATAGTTGGATCAAAATATATGAACGGCTGCGATTTACTGTCTTAAATCAGCTTAATATTTTTAAAAACAAGAAGTGCTTTGAAGAAAATTAGGACTCAGAAGGAATCAAATTCAACAACAAGAAAACAGTCAGTAAGGAAAAGAGACTGTGGTGTAAACTTAAAAATATACACCTACTCCAGAAATTTTATTTTTCCATCCTCCTTTATGTAAAATCAATTATGAGGAAACAAAGTGGTAAAATCAGCTACAATTTGTACAAGTATGATCATGGCATGAGGAAAATGAAGGCAGTCACATTAAATAGTAATACCTTCACTGAAGCACATAAGTAACAGTGAAGTAATACCTTCACTGAAGCACATAAGTAGTATTCTTCTAAAAATGAGCACTCCCATTTTTAAAAAATTAAAAAAACATTTGTGTTAACATCTTTCTCCCCATCAGCAATTAGAGAGGTCTCAGTTATTTTTATCATCAGCATTTTATTTTTCTTTGACATATTCAGTCAGATTTTCCATGGCTCCGTTTGTGGACAGGAGAGTTGAACAAAGATATCTTTTGGTATTCATCCCACCCACCTGCCTCCCACGCAATTACTTTTCTACTGAGACCAGACACAATTCCCAGTGCTTTTCTCAGTTTAGGGAATGATCATTTCCAAAATTAGTGAGCGGGGAGGAACAAGACAAATGGAATTTTTTTGAAGTAATTATGGAAACTATTCTAAGGAAACTTCTAATATGTCTGTTTGGAGTTTAAAAACAACTGCAAGAATATGCAAGTAAAACAGGCTTCATTGATTTTCATTATCCACACTTAAAAGGCAGACACAATCTTTTTAGTCTATATTTTTTGGTGCCTAGTACAACTGGGTCTTGGTTTATGACTAGGGCTCCTAGGCTTTGTGGTAATACAAATAATAAATATTGAAATAATAGAAAGTATTTTCACTTTTAATTATCTTAAGAGTTATTAGTAACATAAATATGATGTTATAAACATTTACTTTAGTTAAGTCCAAAGTGTCCTTTTACGATACAAAATTAAGAACTATTTAATTAATGAACTTTTCAGTAATAATTAACATACTTTTTGACTCTTAAAAATGTGAAATCAACTGAATATGCACTATATGTAAATATATTTTTAGGCCGAATATGGCATAATTACTTAAGAAAATTATTAGTACATACACTAGTTTTAAAAAAACTTCGGGATTTTTGTTTGACAACACAAAAAGGCCTGAGGAATTCTGGAATTCTTCACAAGGATTGGCTTGCAAGGAAAAAAGTGAGTGTTTTAAGGTTGCAAATAAAAAGTGATCAAGAACACCTTGATTAAATACCCTAATTAGCCTTTTCCATACCTACAGCTATTCTAAAATCCCTAGATTTTTTTTTCAAATTATAAAAATTATGCATTTTCTGATTTTTAAACTCAAAATCATAAACCTACCCTTCCTCCCTTTAAAAAAGTATCAGAAAAATATCAAGTCTATTGTACATTTCAAGAAAAAAAAAAAAAAAAAGCACATTCCTAGGCAGTCATTGTTAAGATCAATAACATGAAATTTTACTTCACGTGCACTACTGCAATCTTTGACCACATCAAAGAAAAATTCTCTCTGCCCCACCCATCCAATCTGAAGATACGATTCCATGAATGAACGCTCATAAAAGGATGAGTTGATACAATCATCTTAACAATTTGTCTTTTATAGTAGAAAAATCACAAAATTGGGAAATGAAGGTAAATGATTCTCTAACAACATATTATGGTATATTATATAATATGTATAATAGTATATATAAAGTAATTATTACTTTTTAAATATTTAATTGAAGTACCGACAAAAAAAAAATTTGCAGAAAATTTTCGTCACCCATTTAGTAGTTTCAGACACTAAAAGAAAACGTGAAAGTTATCAAAGCAAATAATACTTGATACATATGGGAATGTATATATTCATATATATATATATGGGAATGTATATATGAAACTGCAGTTTTGTTCACAGGGTTTTTCAAATAAGCCCTGAATCTGAAAGCCAAAATCAGCAAGTTCTCCCCTTCCCCGGTAGCTATTCAAAACCAAAGATCCCTCCGAAGACTGGAAAATAAACCTAGATTAAGTGCTCACAAGCTTTTCAATGGACAGGCCCAAATGGAATTTCAGGTTTCACAATGACATTTTTTTGTTTATTTTTATTTAGATTGTTATAATAACACAATGTACTTTAGTTCGAATGTTGCATTTTCAGTTTCATTCACAATTTTATTACTCTTTTCCTACCCAAGTCTATAATTTAGACATATGATTTCCATTAGTCTGATACAAAATGTAATTTACTACTAATAATGTTAGAAAACAATATTCTGAATTTAACACTTTAATCTAGGATTTCAAAAAATCCACCCACATTCACTATGGGCAAAAAAGTCACCATGGCAAGGGGCTTACATCTTCAAGTTATGCAGCATATAAACTTTTCAAACCAAGAAAAAATTAAGTTTAAACATTTCAAACCAAGAAAAAATTAAGTTTTAACACTGCGGTTGCAAAATCAGCATTCTATAATGTTAAAGAATGAATGGCCATGATGTCTTCTCAATTCAGACTCTCTGAATCACTGCTGGGTTTTTCAGACAGTAGTGAAATTAACAAAACTCATCTCATTTTCACTATTGCTATGAAGAATCCTGTAACAGCCGTGAAACTGTCATGATCACTTAAATGCCACTTTGATTCTGTTGATTCTCAGAGGAACACACTGGTGTACTCACGGGGATGAAAAATGGAGAGGAAAAAGCTAAGAGAAGAGCAGAGTTGCACAGAACCACCCCCAGGAGGCTGTTGGTGAGAAATGGTAAGCATAAACTAAAAGATCATTCTCTCTTTCAGAAGCCAGATGGTGATAACTTTGTCTCATGCTCACTTTGGTTCCTTCTTGGCCCTATATCTGCTCCCAATCTCCCCTTATTTAAAAAAAAAAAAAATTAAGCCTTAATTTATAAAATGTTTTTCCATTAGCATCCTGAGCGCCTTTACAATTACAAGTCACAATCTCATGTCATTAATAGACTGCATTCCACCACAGGTAGCTAAACAGCTATCCACCCCGCAACCAAACTCTAAACTCCTAGACAGTCATTTTATTCCCTTGATTCCCTCCCAGGAGTTCTGCTATTTCATTCACGTATTTCCTTATACTTCCTGATTCAAGCTTCCCCCCATCATCCCCCACAGACCTCATGGCCCCTCTGGGTCACACCACAGACCTAATTCTTGTGTCTTCCCCATGAATTTTCTCCTCACATTTGTTCTCCTTTCTCTTCTCTCCAGGCTGTAGCATAGACGAAGACATGTAAATTAGACTTCAACTGTAATAAGAAAACTCTCGGGTTCATACCACTTGAAGAGGAGGAAGGAGCACTGCACTGGGATTCACTGGTGCCTTTTTTTTTTCCGTGCGCCAGAACTTTTATCCTCTCACTCACCATACAGTTTATCAAACAGGTTTGGTAAGGCAAGAGGAAGAAGATAGTGATGTTTAAATCAGGTGTATTAATAGGGTAGCATTTTGGCCCCAACAGTGACAGATATTTCCAGGATACCGCATGTTCCAATAGTAGTTTGGTTAAATAATATTTCTGTTTTAAACACTTTGTTAAAATATACATAGAAATTACAGTAATATAGACTACATTTCTGCTTTTATACTGTACCACACATTTAGCAAAGTAATTTAAGCACACAGAGATGTTAAACAATACTGGAGGAGCAGATTACAACATGAGTCCTCTATTCTCTCCACCAGCTGAGTGGTGCACTGCCAAAAACTGTCTATTTTAAAAGTCACATCGCACATTTGATCAGAACACATCCACTACAGCTCAGCTTAACCAAGCAACATTGTTTAGCTACAATTTCTTGGATTTTAACTCTCTCATTGCAATGGAATAGTACACTATAAAACATTACTCAGACAAATTTGGACACAATCCCAATCAGATTATTAACGTTTTCAAGCAGTTAAAATTTTGGGCCAACACTGGTTGACAGCATCCATTTAAAAACTCTTTCACACTTGTGCAAAGTTAAATCAACTTGGCACTGTCTCTGGTAGCCAATTGTATCCTTTAAGTAGGAACTCTATTCATTCAATTCAATTGCTGCATTAAGGGAGACGGTTGGCATGGAGAGTACTGGGTTGATTGACAATGTCCTTTACTCACAACGAAATTGCTGCAAGAATTTTTTAAAAAATCACAGTGGGTCTCTCAATTGATTAAACTAGTTGAAGATGATACAAATACAGAATGTTTCCGGGGAGAAGATGAAGGTTCAGTGCACTTCCTCAGTCTAAAAGTTATTTTTGTATCTTGTTTGTAAATTTAGTAGATAAAATATTTTAAGAACTCCTTCTTTGCCTTTTAATTCTGCAATATCAGCTTCAAACATATGCTGGATTTTTATAGTATAATTCATGGGATTTCTGCAGAACTACAGGTGCTTGGCTGAAAATTCAGTGGATCCTCATTCTTACAGTTTATGGTATTTTATTATGCCCATTACATTTTGATAAAAAGTACTCAAATTTAGCCCCAAGTATTTTTTAAATGCAAACTTTTAAATGATTACAATCACCCCATTATTTGCCACAAGAATATGCCTCCCCAGTAAAATCATATAGTGCTTACTGAAAAAAAAAAAAAGAGTGATCTGTTATTAAATGAATGCTTACTATAGAGGGAGTCAAAAAAGGGGGAGGGTGATTAATGCAACATCTATAAATACAATAAGAAAAACTAATGAGACACTATTGCCTATTGAGACAGTGTACTCTAATGGTTCTCACTTTTGAATACTTCAGGTCTCGCTATCTTTTGTATTTACAAATTGGATTTCACTGTATAAAATCTAGTAACGATATAGGAGGTCAAATATGTTCTCACCCACTTAAGTTAAAGGAGTTATTCTGGATACACACTAGAACAGAAAAAGGCAGAATTTTGGTCCAACTTTTTTTTTATTTTGTTTATTTTTATTTTGTTTATTTTATTTTGTTTATTTTATTTATTTTGTTTATTTAAATACACTTCATTTTCCTCCCCACCTGGGAAGATTACATAGCTGTCCACTAATGGAAATACTTGGAACAATAACCACTATGATTATATAATATGAAATGTCTAGCCTAACTCCTAATATACGAGTATCATTTGTTAAAATATATTGATACAGCTGTGTCATCACAGTTGTGCTAGCAAGGTCCCTTAGTATAGTGCAGTGGTTTCAAACATTTTTTCTTGGGACCCAGTTGAAAAAAATCACTTATGTTCACAACCCAACAATTACATCTTTGAGCAATGCATTCCAGTCTTTTGGCAGTGGGAGCAGGGGGTGCCATGACCCAGTGTCTGAGGGTCTGCGACCCAGTACTGGGTCCCGACCCTAAGTGTGAAAACCACTGGTATAGGTGCAGTGTATGGAGACTAAAGAAGTTGTTCTGCTGGTGTAGGAACACCATCTCCCATTTCCTAGGGGAGGCTATGTCAGCATATGCTCTGTAGCACAGATGTAGCCTAAGCCAAGAGAAGCAGTCTTCTGTTGGCATAGCTACATCTATAGCAAAATTTTTGGTCAGCATAGCCATGTCATTCGAGTATTGCTTTTTTCATACCACTGAGTGACATAGCTATGACAGTATAAACTTGAAGTGACGATTGGGCTTTAGAAAATAGGGCCAATTTCACTGCTAGGATAGGCAGGTAAAACATTTTCTTCATGTTATGCCTTAAGTGAACTTGACTTCACTAGAGTTGCCTCTACTTATTTCATCAGAGAAACTGGACCTATTGTGTAAATCTAATCCAGCTTTCTCTGAAGAGGAATTTTGCAACTGACTTCCATGTGAACAGGATCAGACCTTAAAATAACTAGGCTAAAATCTCAGCAAATCACACTAGACCCTGACATTTTCCTTTGCTTAGTTAGCTAACAAAATTATGTACTTACATTGGTGCATTGAGCAATTTAAGAGTGGAAAATCTTATTTCGATTTTGACTGAAATTGTATGACTTGCAAATGAGAAAGCACACAGATCAAGGACTTTAAAAATAAGTTCACTCCCATTTAAAAAATTTAAACAGTCGGGGATTTACAGTTAAATTTGTCTGCCCTGTCTTTTCAGATTAAAAGAACTAGAGGCTGAAATCAATGATATTTTTAAATCTCAGTGAAGCTTCATAAAAAAAAAAACAACTTATGAGTAAAACTGTCACATTACTTCTAGATTCAAAATTGCTCAGAAACATAAACAATTCACTTGTGTGGATATTGCTGATACTACATAAAAATGAGATGAGTATGTCCAAAACAGATTAGATATTGTACACACTTCCAAACAGAATTAATAAAATAGTAATGACAGAAAATACAATAGATCTGTATGATCTAACTGCACTATTCCTTCAAGCTGATTACGTGTTAGGTTAGCCACCATTTCACCCCACACCTACCAAACTCAAACAGCACTCAGAAATCCTACAGCAGATCAGACTTCTCAGGGGTTTCAAAAGGAAACTGTATATATGATACCTAGATTTAGCAGCTACAGCATACTATTTATACCAATTGGTAACATATTTATGTCAGAGGATAACCATTATGATTTTCATTATCACTATCAAGCATACTGAAAACACCTACCAATACTTGTTTTAGTACATTATGAATTGATTTTCTTTGATAGGGATTCTATTCCTGGTTGTGGACCAAAAAAGTTCCAATGACTGTTGTGGACAAAGGTTTAATATTACTATTTAATTACTTGTTTGTTCTTACAATTATAACTGTAAGCATATTAAGTAGGGTTTTTAAAGTTTCTGCAGTTAGCTGAAGCACTGTAATTTTTCTTTCCAAAGCTAAGCATTCCATAAACGTATCTTAGCAGACCAATAAGGGTTATTGCTTGACAGCATTGCCCATCAATCCTCACCCTCCCATTTGTATTTAAAAAAAAAAAAAAAAAGCACCAGACATATCTTGTAATGCAGATGAGATCCTGCTTACATTTATACAACAAAATTCATGGTATGATTTTATAGCCTCATCTGTGAGACTGGGAAGTGCTTTAAACACTTGCACAGAAGGAACAGTAACCAGCATGGTTGTTCTCATAATAATATTAACAAACCTCCAATATCAGATTACTAACAAGGAAACCTCCCACAAATTTCCTCAGAATGAGCTATGGGCCTGATCTGCAAACGTTTACACACAAGTAACTTTACTCATGTGAACCACCCCATTCTCATGTATGATTATTCACATGTTAGTCTGTACGATCAGGCTAGGTAGATAAATGCTATTAAAGTAGTCTTTATTCTTCTCTCTCCTTCTCTGGTATAAAAAATATCTAGTATTTAGTGGACAGTTTTATCCACAGGAAATTTTGCTCTGAAGGACCAATTATTTGTGTGAGGAATTATTTTAAATTCAACAGCAGTGTCCGTATTTCAAGTTGACATAACCGAGTTGGTTAACAGTACGTTCTCATGGGAAACATTTCTGAATATCTAACCTGTATAGCACATATATCTGAAGCGCATTCCATATCACAAGAAATCCACCAAGTTGTCTCCACCCCAAAATACAAAGAGAAAAAGCCACGCTGAAAAAAACAAACCAAAAAAACCCCTGTGCGGCCTGCTGGAGTAATTAAGAAGTTGAAAAACAGATAACATCAGCCTGAGGTTTTAGTGGCCTTTGCACTCTCTAACCATATCCTGAAACACTACATACTACTACTGCTGACAAAAAAACATCTATATCTTCACACCCAACAGTTGAGATTAGCTAATGCACTGTCATCGACAATCCCCACCTTGGTACATCAGTAGGTCAGCATTCTCAGAGAAAGATCCTTGACTTTGGAATTTAACTTCTGTTGGCTGACAGACCCTGAGGGTCTGGGGTCTGTATACTCTTAAAACACAATAGCAACATGCGGGGTATTACTGTCACTGTAATTAATCCACCTCCCCAATAGGCAGTAGATTGGTGGATAGAAGAATTCTTCCTTCAGCCTAGCACTGTCTACACCAAAGGTTAGGTCGGCATAGCTATGTCTCTCATAGGTATGGATTTTTCACACTCCTAGGAGACATAGCTATTCCATGTAAATTTTCAGTGTAGACCAGCCAGCCCTAAATTTGTTACCACAATGCATAGTAAGGCCTATCCATTTACTAAGCCTTTTGCCTGAAGTAATGTTTGGGGGAGGAAGAGCTGTTATTTGCTATTGCTCTAGAGTTCTTAGTTTCTCTCACGTTGCCCATTTATATTATGCTTTAATCTGCTCTCTCTCTCACGCGCACACACAATTTTTATAATCATATTTTTAAACCAAGAGGAACATTAACATAAAACCCATTTATAAACAACTATTTCTGTTACTAACATCTTAGCCCGATCTTGCAAATAGCTGTGTACATGTTTAACTTTACATACAGAAGTAGTCTCACTGACTTCAGTAGGACTGCTCATGTGCATATATAGTAGCTTATTTACGTTTGCTTGCTGAATCACCTAACAGAATCCTGTTTCAAAAGAACTAGGATTTAGCTATTCAAAACTAAAATCTAAATTTTTAGTCAAGTTGCCAGCATCTTTTTAATGTTACCTTTACCATAAAATTTATAATACACCTGACCACTTTTCCAGATTTGCTTTCACAAAAGATGACAAGTAATAATGCAGCACGGGGCCTTTCAGATCTCAGCCACTGATTTGAATCTTGGCTAGCACAGAAGCCACAGAAAGTGTTTACCTTATCACAACTGTAAAGTGGTATTTATAAGAAGAATCGGTGATTGCCACAATACAAAAGCCACCATTACCAAAAATAGCATCTTTGCTGGCATTCCCCTAGGCCAGAGATTTGAGTGAACATGAAGATTAGCTGACCTCCTCACTGAGAGAGGATGACTCTAGAACAATGATTAAATCACATTAGTAAGGTGGTGTGGGAAATGGCATTTCTACTGTTGCTGCTGAATCTGCTCTGTGGGTTAACATCTTTCACAAGAACAGTTTTCAGATCATTTTCTTCTAGAATATCTCAAACAGCTATAATGTTTGTCTTGGGTTTTAATGTGGGGAGAGGTAGCAGAAGAGAGAATGCTATTTGACAGAATTGTTTTGGTATTGACATTAATTTTTAAATTCTTAACATCAAATGGCTTGTTTAAACTGTGTTCAGATTATGGAAGTACAGTGAAAAAAAGAAGAAACAGCACACTTTTCCCAGTAGTGGCTTAAACATCAGGACCAGTCTACTGCAAATGTATTGCTTATGTTTTGCTTTTGAACATGTCATTTTTACATCAGAAAATACAGAACACAATTATGTTACCAATTAATTCAGAAAGCAAGCGTTGGTTATATAAACTAGCATTTGTCACAAAATAGACATTTACACACCTGTCACATGACAACATACATCTACCACAGTGCAACAGTGAACTAGTTTTGATTCACTCTCTTCGAGTGGATTGAAGTATATAGCACATCAAAACAAGCAGATAAAGCCTCCCATCTAATCAAGAAAAATGCTTTCTAGAGCAGAAAATGTTCTTTTGTTTGTTCTATTATATGAATATTGGTTTAAAAAAGTTGATGTATTCAAAGACTACACTCTACTGTTCTATGTTACCTTAGTTTACTATATTCCAGGTTGAAGTTAGCATGTAACTACAGACTTCAACTGCTTCCTGATACTCTACAACACTGCAATTGCAATATTCTTCCCTAAAGGCTATAAGCTATATTTAAGAAAATAATCTCTATATCTGACCTATCAGTCCTCATTCTCAAAGGAAGCCTGCACAACACTTTCAAAAACTGAGCCTGGGAGCTTACATTCATAACTTTGCTAAGCACTAAAACCATGGATTGAACAGACATACTGCATTTATGGATTGCTAAAACAACCTATAATCAACTAATAACCTCCCCCACCCAAAGGTGCTTAGTTAGTTCCCAGACTTGAAGAAAAGCTCTATGTAAGCTGCATAGCTTGTCTCTCTCCCAAACACCAGTTAGTCCAATGAAAGATATTACTTCATCCTCCTTGTCTTTTTAAGAAAGTTTGGCAGCTGAAGTATATTTTTAGATTTCATTCTTTTTTTCTATAGAATCAAAACACCAATTTAGTACCTGGTATAGATGGATTGTGAACAAAAAAAAAATCCTCTTTGTATAATTTGTATTGCATACAGGGGTGTCACTGCCCCTAAAAAAGATTTGGGGCCGGGGCCTGCCGTGCCAGCCTGGCCCCACTCTCAGCCCCCCGGGGCCTGATCCAGCTGGGTCCAGAATTGGGCTCCTGCCGCCGCCACCCCCCCAGGAAGAGCCCTGAGTAGGACTAAGGCCCAAAGTTCTACTATGCAGTAAAGGAGACAATTTTACAGTTTAAATCAGCAGAAACATTTAGCTGGGTTAAAACTGTATCACAGAACTTTGGTAGTGATACTTCTGCTGTATCTGAAAGCAAATTCATTATAAACATCTGTTTCAGGCTCTTACAATTTCTAAGAGAAAAAACATGGTTTACAGTAAAATTTCACATCCTGGATTTTTGGCCAATGGTGAATTGTGTGAGAAATCACAAAAAATTCCATTTAGTGTTAAGAAAAATGTCAGCTAGTGAAAAAAGCAAACAACTTCTTTCCCCACTGATATTCTTTACATTACAAACTGTTTTCAAACAGTGTTGTTGTAGGATATCTCAAAAATACCTATAAGCTTATTTTTAAATGAGGACAAAAATCCTTTACTATGTTTGGGGAACTCTGTCTTGAGAATAAAGCTTTAAAGTGTTGCACTTTGCCAATACAAAATGCAGAACTCTGTATCAATACATGCACAGGCCACTTAGAGTTGCAATATTACAACAAATACATGCAAGTGCATATATCTCAATGCATAACCTACATGTACAGTATGGCCCCTATTTTGTGAGAACTCATGCACATGCTTAATTTTATGCAGTGCAAACAGTCCCATTCAAATCAATGGGACTACTCACAGTGCATAAAGTTTAACACAAGTCTCCTCAGCATTGGAAGCCTATGCATTTTCTCTCTCTCTTTTTAAAATATATATATAAAAGGCAACTTGGTGAAGCATTATGGTTTCAAAATTAAATATATAAAAATTAGATATAAAGTAACCATGACTCAACTGGACACATGGATGCAACAATACATAACCATGAACAGAACATACAATACTAAATAAAAATTGGATACATGCAGTGTGGCCAAGTTAATTGACTTAGAAATCAATTTTCTATTTCCTGACTTTGCCTATTTACATTCTCAAGACACATTGCTTCTTTAACAGGTGGGGTGTGGGGGAGGGGAAAGGGTGTTGGGGTTTTTTGTTTTGTTTTGGGGGGTTTTTTGCACTGAACTGTGTAGAGAATTATATAAACATTAAAGCAGGTATATACCCCTGCCAACCACATTGCCAACTTGGCCCACATATCTGCACAAAACACACCATCACAAGACCTGACTATGGATTTCTTTCCCATTACAACAGGTAATTTTGTCGTCCCCTCCCACCCAATTGCTGTCCTCCACTGCTGGACTCCAAACTGCTTTGATTTGCTGTAACAGTCTGATTTACACTCCCCTACATTTATTTTGCTCCCACTCTGTAACTTCCCTATCTTCAAGCACATGAAGTGGGATTTTCTCCCACAAAAGCTCATGCAATAAATAAATGTGTTAGTCTTTAAAACTGCCACAGGACTTCTTATTTGTTTTGCTGAACTGGACTAACACGGCTCCCCCCTTTGGAACATTCAACCTTGGACGACGCTATATTGTACATGCAGTGGTTAAAATAAGTGGGAATGCCAGGGAACGCCATTCCTGAGCCCCACAAATTCATTCCTATGGATTCCTATGGGAAGGGGGCCCAGATATTAGGAAGATTCTGGGGCCCATCAAGTTACACTTAAACCACTGTGTAAATGGCTCATTATGAACCAAGATGACCAAAACCGACGCCCATGAACAAACGCGCTTACAGCACTACCTCTCCACCAGCCGCGTGAAACATCTGCTGTGCTGAAGGGAGTAACTACAAAAAAAGCAAGGAAGAAAGCCTTGATCCTGCTCCACCAAGGCGCATGCCGGGAGTTGAGATATGGAGGAAAATGACATGGACGGGGGGCGGGGAAGGGTGTAAGAAAACGAAAAGTGGAGCCTCGAATAAACTCGTTTGCTTTCCTGCTCCCGCCCCCTCGCAAAACAATGACCCACGTTGTGGTTTTCAATCAAAGCAGCCAGGGGGGGCAGGCAGCGAGCCGCCCACCCCTCCCAGAGCAGTTGTCGCCAGACTTCAAGCGACGCGGCCAACAGGCAGCCCCCGCCTGGGGCGGGAGTGAAGAGCAGGAGGGAGGCTCCAGCGGGCCCCCCGCCCCTGGGTGCAGCACCGGGGACACAGCCGCCCCCCAGCCCGGACACACGGCCCGGCTCCCCGCTCAGGGCAGGGAAAAGTTGCAGAGAAACTTTCCGTCAATCCAAGCCCGGGCAGAGGGGCGGGGGCGGCACGGCGCCAGCGGGGCTCACTCGGGGCCGGGGACTGGAGCCGGCGGCGCTGCGGGGCTCCGGGGGCGGCAAACGAGGCCTAGCGCTCTCCGGGCGCCGCCTCTGCGCGGCCGGTTCCTCACCTGCGTCTCCTCAGCCGCGCGGGCGAGGAAGGACACGCGGCCCCCGCTCCTCCCGGGGCCGCCGGCCGGCGAAGGGGAGGAGGTGGCCGGACGCGCTGCCTGCGGAGCTGGAGCCTCGCTGCGAGGAGGAAGCGCCCGCCGCTGCCGGCCTCGCCACCTCCCCCGCCGCTGCGCTGCGGCCGCCCCATGCGCCCGGGAACCTCCCCCGCCCGCAGCCCGGCTTAGAGGCCGGCGCGGGGAGGAGCCGGGCGGCCGGGGCGCTCCCCCCCTTCAGCCACCGCCGCGCGCCAACGGCTTCCCCCGGCCTAACATGGCGGCGCCGAGGTGTTACCGCGCCCGCCGCGGGGCCTCCTGAGCAGCCCCTGTCGCAGGGGCGCACGCGGGGACGGGGCAGCCGCGCGCTCTTTGTGCGGGGCGGCCCTGGAGGATTGGTGGGGCACTAGGTTAGGCAGCCTTGGGGTGGTTGGGGTTTTGGGGTGAGCTGGAGCAGCAGCAGCAGAGTTTGGGAGAGGGAGGTAGGACCAGTATCGGCAGAGGGGCGCTGTTAGGTGGGTTGGGTGGAGAGTGCGTGAGTGGAAAGAACAGTGGACTGGGTAGAAATTAAATTCCAAAGGGGGAGCCGTGTTAGTCTATTGTAGAAAGACAACAGAGTCCTGTGGCACTTTTAAAGACTAGTTAGTTAGTCCCCTGTAGTATTGGGGAGCAGCACAGAGGATTTCTTGGAGGGCAGAAGATGAGCATGGGTTTTGGGGAGAAGTACTACAGTTTTTTTTTATTGGAGAGGAGGAGTTGTGGTGGGGGACAGCCTGGAGTGAGGGCAGGGTAGAAAGAGCAGTGATTAAATGGGAGGGTTTTATTAGGAGGATGTTCCAGTAGCTGTGTCAGTCTATTTCAACAAAACGAAACAAAAAAGAGTCCTGTGGTACTTTTAAAGATCAACAAATAAATAAATTGGGTGGTCTTTAGAAGTGCCACAGGACTCTTGTTTCATTAGGAGGAAGTGATGCTTTGGAGCTCTCCGATGAGCATTAGGAGAAGCCACCTCTTTTTAGAGAGGTGAGAGTGAAGTTAAGAGTGAGCACAGAATGAGAAGGGATTTCAGAGTGGCCTTCAACTATCTGAAAGGGGGTTGTAGAAAAAGCTGGGCAGTTCTTAGTGGTGGTAGATGGCAGAACAAGGAGCAATGGTCTCAGGTTGCAGGAGGAGAGATTTAAGTTGGATTTTAGGAAAAGCTTTTTCACTAGGAGTGAGATGAAGCATTGGACTGGAATACCTAGCAAAGTGACTGGAATCTCCATCCTTAGAGATGTTTAAGGCTCTGCTGGGATGATTTTGATGGGCTGGTCGTACTTGAAGGGGGGTTGGACTGCATAACCTCCTAAGATCCCTTCCAACCGTAATCTCTGATTCCTATGCTGCGTTTCTCCACTGTATGTTGTATTAGGGCTGTGACTGTTACACTCAATGAGATTTTAAATCGTTTAACACCTCTGTTCATGAGAAGAACCACCATCTTTGTCTTTCAGAAGTGCTTGTGCTGCAGTTCCTACTCGGGAAATTCACAGCTTGCACCCCAGAGTCTTTAACTAGGAAAGGTTCAAAGGGAGACAATAAAACACAATAAATAAAATTTTGAGATAAGATTAATTTGTGCATCATAATTTCCTGTAACCTCAATTTCATTAATCTATTTACATGCTCATAGTAATAATAAACAGGTTTTGTGGGGAGGAGGTAAACTTGAGTCTGCACCTGGGAAGGGTTCACAATCACAAACATGCAAAGAGAGGAAAAGTCCTTCAAACCAAAGCCATTGAACTTTATGTATGCAAGTCAGCAATTACCTCTTGCCTGCTACTGGCCGGAAATTGTCGACAATTACTTTTATCATGATTTTTCCAGTACTGTTAAGCTTATACCTCTACATTTGGCTCAGCAGGTTCTCTTTCCTTCAGGACTGATACAGCTATTGCCTTCAATCATCTGATACCTTCTCTTTCTCTTATAACTTACACATTTTTCCTAATGCTCTGATAGCACAGGCTTTTAGCAACTCAGCTGTTATATTGTCCTTGCAGCTTTCCCACATTTTTAACTGAACTTAAAACGAGTGGATGAAGAGCAGCACTCAGGATTGGCTGCAGTCAGAAAGATGTCAATGCAGACGCCATAGAAGACAGATGGTGGTTGCATTAGCATTATTTTCTCTAAAGATCAGTCAGATGTGGAGGCTGACCACTGACTAGATGATGGGCAGAGGTGGATCAGGGGCCTCAGGACCCCTGGACCTCCACCACTGGTGTCCTGCCCTCCCCCTCCCCGCCAGCCTAGGGCCCAGTGGAGAGAGCACTGGGAGAGGGCCTGATGTGAGAGGCCGGCCAAGACCGGGCTGACTGGCATGTGCAGTGCAGCCTGGAGGCTGTATTGCATGTGCTAGTTGACCCCGCCAGCCCTGGGGCAGACGAGCCAGCCTGCACCTGGCCCGACCTGCCTCTGGGGGTGGCTTGGCCTGGCCAGCCCGGGGGGGGGGCAGAGGGGGGGCAGGAGCACAGAGGCCACCTCTGGGCTGTTCCACCTGATCCCTGGGGCAAATAGGCCCCATAGGCCCCTCTGGTGATCCGCACCTGTTGGTGAGATATTGTATTTAAGAATGACCGTGCTGTGGTCGACTAATATCTTGTATTCAAATAGTGGCTGGTGCCAGATATTTCAGAGGGAATGAACAGAAGGCAGTTATCAAGTGACCCATCACCCTCTGTTCAGTCGCAGCAGACCCAGAGCATGGGGTTTCATCCCTGGCCATCTTGGCTAATAGCCATTGATAGAGCTATCTTCTATTAATTTATCTAATTCCGTTTTGAATCCATTACTAGTTTTGTCTTTCACCACATCTCCTGACACTCAGTTCCACAGTTGGTTATGCATTGTGTGAAGAAATACTTGTTTGTTTTAAGCCTGTTTATTAATTTCATTGGGCAACCCCTGCTTCTTGTGTTATGTGATGGGATTAATAGCATTTCCTCATTCACAGTCTCCTTACCATTCATCTTTTATAGGCTTCTATCAAATCCTTCCTTAGTCATTTCTTTTCTGAAGAGTCCCAGTGTTTTTAATCTCATCTACTTTTGAAGTAGTTCCATATCCTTAATCATTTTGTTTTCCTCTGAACTTTTTCCAATTCTGTTATCTTTTTTGAGATAGAGTGACCGGAACTGCATACAATATTTAAGGTGTGGCTGTAACATGGATTTAGATTGTGACATATCTTCTGGCTTATCTATCCCCTTTCTACTAGTTCTTAACGTCAGGGTTTTTTCGACTGCAGCTGCACACCGTACAGGTGTTTTCAGAGACCTCTCCACCATGACTCCAAGATATTTCTTGATTGGTAACAGCCAATTTAGACCCCATCTTGTATGGTAGTTGGGATTATGTTGTCCAATGTTCATTGCTTTGCATTTGTCCACACTGAGTTTCATCTATCATTTTGCTGCCCAGTCACCCAGTTCTATGTGAGCCCCTTGTAACCCTTTGCAGTGAGCTTTAGATTTAACTATCCTGAGAATTTTGTATGGTCTGCCAAGTTTTGCCACCTCACTGTTTATCCATTATTACATGTCAGTTATGATACATTAAACAGGACAGGTTCCAGTACAGATCCTTGGAGGATATTAGTTTTTACCTCTCTTCACTTTGAAAACTGGCCATTTATTCCTCCTCTTTGTTTCCTAACCTTTAACTGATCCATGAGAAGATCTTCCCACTTATCCCATGGCTGTCATGCAATTTCATATTTGACTTCCTTCAGAATTCTTTAAGGAATACTATCTAATGCTGGTGACTTAGTACTGTTAAATTTATCATTTTGTTCATAGGAACAATAGGTTATATAACACAGTAGTCATGCATTTTGTTCCAAAAACATCTCTATTGATTCTTCAATCTGGGAAAACTAACATTTGTTACTGAAAAGGAATGGTTAAATGTGGGAATCTCCCTCCCATCCTCTGGAGCAAAGATCAATGCAAACAATTCCTTTCCTTTCTCCATAGGAAACTTGTCTTTCTTGAGTGCTCCTTTCACGCTTTGATCATCCAGTGTTCCCTCTGGTTGTTTGTCAGACTTCCTTTTTCTGATGTACTTCACAAAAAAAATTGGTGTTACTTTTTGAGTCTTTTGCTAGTTGCTCTTCAAATTCTTTTTTGGCCTGTCTAATTATACTTCTACATCTGACTTGTCAGAATTTCTGTTCCTTTCTATTTTCATCACTAGCATTTGACTTTACATTTTAAAAAAAAAAAATGTCTCAGTTTCTAGCTTTTTTATTTACTGTGTTTAGCAATGGTGGCTTTTTTTGGTCTTGTTTTTATTTGGGGGCATATATATAGTTTGAGCCTTTATTATGGTGTTCTTAAAAAGTTTCCATGCATCTTGCAGTCATTTCACTCTAGTGACTTTTCCTTTTAACTTCTGTTTAACTAGCCTTCTCCTTTTCCATGTAGTACCCTTTTCGAAGTTAAATGCTACCAGGCTAGATTTCTTTGGTATTTTCCCTCAAATCCTGCTCCCCACCCCATGTTAAATTTAATTTTATTATGTTTGCTGTTACTGAGCATTTCAGATATAGTCATCTCTCAGGCCAGATTCTGTGTCCCACTTAGGACTAAATGAAGAATTGTCTCCCCTTGTAGCTTCCAGACTAGCTGCTCCAATAAGCAGTCATTAACAGTGTATAGAAATTCTCTGTTCATCCCATCTTGAGGTGACATGTTCCCAAATCAATAGGGGAATAGTTGAAATCTCCTGTTTTTACTGGGTTTTGTGTAGCCTTTCTAGTTGCCATGAGTATTTCATAGTCACCATCGTGGTCAGTAGCACATTCCTCTTTCTGGAGATTTGGTGGTACTGTTTAATTCATTTAAGATGTTTACTATATTTTATTTTATGCTTTCTTTCACATGTAGCATTACCCCCTTCAGCCAGTACACACTACTGTCATTCCTATATATTTTGTACACTGATTTTCTGTGGTCCGTTGCTTATCTTTCTACCAAGTCTCTAATGCTTATTATGCCAATATAATTTAATACCAGGCACTCATATTCACTTATCTTCATATTTACATTTCTTGCATTTATATTCAGGCACTTATAAAATTTGACAATATTTAGTTTTTGGCATTCATATGATGTAGGGATATAATCAGGCTGGAGGAAAAAGTCAGGGGCAGGAATGAATGATGGTGCTGTACTGCTTCCCAAGTTTGTAAAAATGCTTTTGGGATGAGAATTGTCACTTTTCAGGAATACCTTTTCTTGTTTTTAACTGTCAAGGTGACATGTCTGAACCTGGAATTACACATGCTTACATCAGATAAAGATAAAGGTAGAACTTTCATAAATTAAACAAACTGAATGATTTTAATATAAATATGTATTAAATATGAGAAAATAGTGTAACAGGAAGCTCAACATTTCTCTTAGATTCTCATTGTGTGCAATGATTTTTAATGTTCGATTTAAAACAAATGAGTTCATAGTTTTGTATTTGTATCTGTATCAGGAAGCACTTGACAAATCACAAAGCAAGTTAAAATGTTTTAGTGTCTGAAATTTCATTACCATAAATCCCACTCACATGATCCTATTAAAAACCAGGCAAGTATTTCTGCCTCCTTTGTATGCATAGTTAATTTTATTTGGTCATTCAAATCTCACTCTCTGCGAGGGCACTCATCTTCTTTATCTGCTGTCTTCCCTTAAAAAAATCAGTATAAGGAGTGAACATGGGTGCAGTTCTTACAGCCTGAATAATTCAATGTAGCCTCACCATCTGAGCACACCAGCAAATGTTTGAGTACTAGTCACATGTAAAAAGTTATATATACAATGTATCATTACATTTTATTTGAAATTTAGCCCTCAGTTATTTGTTATTTTACCTCCTATAAGGGATGATCCTTATTTATATAACTATAAAACAATTTTTATTTAGATTAGTTAGCTAAAGGCCTGGGACTCCTATCTTCTTAGCATATGCGCAATATGCCTCAGGTGGCATGTAACCAGGATTCATCACGAAATTTGGTCTGCTGGTTAGATCATTAGCTTCCATGGCTCAGGTTGAGTTCTGGTAGAGCGTCTGATGTGAATGCTAATCCACGGCCCCTGGGACTACTATGTGATACTAATACAAGCACTGCTAATAAAAAGGCAATGAATTATGTGTATGAGAAAGAAAGAAAGAAAGAAAGAAAGAAAGAAAGAAAGAAAGAAAGAAAGAAAGAAAAAGAAAGCAAGCAAGCAAGCAAGCACTGGAGTCAAAAGATAAAAAGAGAAAAGCCAAGTTGTATTGGGCATTTTTATGGATTCCTTGATGGTAACCAAGAAGGGGGGAAAAAGAGGGGAGATGCTTTCAGATTTTTGAAGATGAATGAGATGAATTCCTGAAGAACTTTGGCAGATGAATTTGATGCATGAGGAAATTAAAGCATGTTATACTTTATAGACAGTAACTGGAAACATTTAAGAACTGATAACTTATCAAAATGAAGGAAGATTATACATAATGACAAAAAGATACATTTGCAGGGGGTCCATACCTGCTCAGAATATGTTTCTTTAAAAAAAAGAAAAAACAAAAAACACCCTCTTATAAAGTGGCACTTAAAACTCAGGCCTTCAGTTGCTGGTTAAAAATTCAATTATTAGGGCATGTACAAATGGCCTTGAAGAGCTAATGAGATTTCATTACTATCTAAAAGTTCCAATTTGCATGTTCCATTACAGGAATTGTGAATTCCATTTTTATCTGGATAAATTAGCAACAAACTGTGCTCATAGAAGTGTTTTATTTAATAGGGACTTTCAACAGCTTTTTAAATTTCCACACTATTTGTAAAGTAGTAATACATTGTCCCAGAACAGTTAATAGCAGAGTAAAACTGCAGTGAGTCCACAACACAGTCCTAAAAGTAGGGATCAAATAGGGTCTTGGAGTCTTTAAAAGACTGGGGTTCATTTTCCGCACCCTTTTCCCACTGGACCAGGTTATGCTCTTGCTGCATCCACTCATTTCCAGGGGTAACTGCATCTGAGCCTTCTCAAGGACTCCACAGAAGGGTTTCCAGCAGCACTGGTTGTTTTATTTTTAAGCCTTCTTAACAAAAATCAAAATCTCACAGAGACTTCCCTCAAATGTCTGTGCAGGCCAAGCAGTCCCGTGCCCAAATCTCTCCATCACACCAGTTAGTTAAGCAACCCAAATTTCCTAGGCTATGTCTACACTTACTAAAATTAGTTCAAATTTAGTTAGTTTGAACTAACTAATTCAAACTCATTTTAGTTAGCTTGAATTAACTTAATTCAAACTAAAAAAATTAGTTCGAACTAATTAGTTCGAATTAGCGATTTCCATTGATTTCAATGGGCCAGTTCAAACTAAGCAATTAGTTCGAACTAACATGGCCACATTGGTTAATTCGAATTAACCCTTACTTCGAATAGCCTATTCAAAGTTATTATTTTGAATTAAGGAAGCCTCCTTCATTCAAACTAACTTGGCAGTGTAGACATAGAGATCTTACCTCAGTGCCTCAGCAATCGAGGACTTCACACAGTCTCCTTTCTCTTCATTTGGTATCTGGAGCAATTCTGTCCAGAAGCAGTCCATTGAGAACTCAACTCCCTGGAGGTTATTTTAATCTTTCTTTCTTTCTTTCTTAAATAATAAGGGTCAGGCTAACTGAGTTCCAGCGCTCAGGAGCAGCAGGCAGAGCTAATCAGCCCACACAGTTGCAGGAACCAGGACTCTCACTCTGGAGGAATAGTATCCCTTAAGTCTCTACAGAGGCTTAGAGATCTTTTGCAGGAATTCTCCATTGCTTTGGTTATCTGGCACATATGAATTTATTTTAAAAAATCATTTTAAAGAAAGTAAATACATAAAGATAGGAACACATATGATGCCTCAGTTCCCTGGTACAGCATTTCTGTGGGCAAAGTGAATACAAAAACAGTGGGCCAAATTCATCTCGGATGCAGCCACACTGAAGCAATGAATTTAGCTTGAGAATTAACACATGCACACATGGAGAAAAACAAAGAGAACCAGCAACTCTGGTAATTTAGGTTTCATCCCTGCAAGGGTGCTCCTGCCTTACATTAAGCACAGGGATAGTGCTAATTTGTATACTTTAGTAGCATCTACTAGCCCAGTCATAGACCAGAATCCCTTTGTACTAACTAGATACTGGGCAATCACACAGCAAAAGGATGATCCCTCCTCCAAAACCTTGCAGGCTCATTGACTTCATTGGTACTACTAATGCATGTGCATAAGTGTGCAAAATTGGGGGCTTTTTATCTTCAATTTGATATACAGATTCCAAAGATGTAGCCGTGTTAGTCTAGTTCAGCAAAACAAACAAGGAGTCCTGTGGACTTTTAAAGACAAATTTATTTATAGCATGAGCTTTCGTGGGAGAAAATCCCACTTTGTCAGATGCTTTGAAGATGGGCCTGAGGAAATGCGATTTTCTCCCACAAAAGCTCATGCGATAAATAAATTTGTTAGTCTTTAAAAGTGCCACAGAATTCTTTATTTGTTTTGATATACAGATGTTTCTTTGAGATCTCTCCTTTTTTTCTAAGTCAGTGAAATATGACAGTTAACATGATAAAACAAGAACTAATTCCTTAGCAGTGAGTATCTTAATAAGTTCTTTTGCTTTTCAACAATGAAATGCCTTTACTGCCACATCATGCAAGCTATGGGTGAATCTGGTAATGCTGTAAGATGGCTCAGTGTGAGGATGCTAACTGCTCAATTTGGTACTATTTCTTTCTTTTTCTTTTTTCTTTTTTTTGTTTTGTTTTGTTTAAATAAAGGAAACATTTGATATAACCTTGTTTTTCAAAGTGAAGAAGAAAGTGTAATGGACCAAACGGTTTTCAGTTATACTAGTGTAAATCCAAAATAACTCCACTGATTTTAATGGATTTAATCCAGCATTACACTAGTGTTATTAAAAGGCAGAGTTTTGCTCAAAGTCTAGCTTTTGTTTCTATGAAATCAGTACTTCATATACAAAGCCATTCTGATCACTTAAAGTTTTCTGTTAGGTTAGAAGAGTCATTCTCTGAATATCTACAAGCATTGTACAAAAGAAAAGTATAACCAATCACAAATGCCCCTCATCTTAAACACAGCTAACACGTGGAGATGAACAGAATCTTTGTATTTGCTACTCAAGCGGTCAAAGACTAAAATTCTAACTCTAGTAAGATGCTCATTTTATCTTGCTGAACATTTCTATTTACTGTCTGAATATTACATTTTTAGCACACACAACACAATATCAATTTTTATAAAAGATGACTTTTTTAAAACAAAGTGATTCAGAGTTATTTATAAAGTTATGATTTAGTCTCAGAAACCCTCACCACATTAACATTTCTAGACCTGTTGCAATTCATTTGTGTCGCATCCAATTATATCAGACATGCTGGATTACATTATATAATGCAAGCCATATTGCTGTTGTCTAATCTTTATCTCTTTATAGTCAATCTCCTTTGCCTTGCACATGAGTATCACTTATGGTTACTTAAAATAACTTCTTATTTTTGTTTCAAGGGCAGTAGTCACACATCCTGTATCCTTGATTCTTATATAATTTAAATTATATTAATTAATAGGGCTGTTTTATTGAAGATACACAAATCAAACAACTGAAGTCCATGAAGTCACCTTCTCCAGTCACTTCTAAGCTTTCTCATGGGCCCTGGCCATGGACCACTTTGAAGATACAGACCGAGACTTTGTACTTTATTTCACTCAGAACTGCCCCTGGAAAAAGCAGCCAGTCCTTCTTACCTTGCCTGCTGCGTGCTGTTTGAATTCTGCATGGTCTTAGCTTTTCCAGCTGCTGGAGGAACAATTCTTGTTAGTTCCCTCAGTGGCTGGTCCTTACTGACCTCTCTTGGGTGCTCTTCAAGGTTTATCTATGCTACCATTGCTCCACTCAACCCAAAGAACACCTTGTTCCAAGGTAAACAGGGGTCTGGTGGCACTTTTAAAGACTAACAAATGTATTTATTGCATGAGCATTTGTGGGAGAAAATCCCGCGATAAATACATTCCTCGTTTGTTTTGCTCAACTAGACTAATACAGCAACACCTTTTGACCCCTTCTTCTAAGGTGGTGGTGTCTCCAGCAGGGGGCACCTAGTGCCTAGTACAGCCTGTCACAAGGGTATATAAAAATAAGGCCTGAAAAGCTCCTTCCTCTTAGTTATTCTCCTTTCACTTTCTTGGCTTTTGTGACTACATCCTTCTATGGTTCTTCAATCCCCACATTCTTCCAAGATAGCAGAAGCTGAATTTCTAATGTAAAAACAACAAGAACAAAAACCAACCCTGATCCAGACTCCATTCCTGCAAACAATTAAGTTCTGTTTATTACATGACTCCAGCACAGTATTTTGAGGCCCTCATTATGCATCAAATGGAAGCAAAAAATGGCACGAGCCCAAATTTTCTCTCTTTATGGAAGCTCTGCAGAAGACTACATGCTGGGAAGCCAGAGCAGAAAGCTACACAACATATGACAAATTCTATCAGAATATAGGGGTTTTGCTAGTATACTTTTCTTTGTCATTTATTATCCCATGATAAAGAAAACTGTTTAGTGTATGGTTAATTAATACTTGCATTTTAGGGAATTCCAAAGTCAAATGAACTACCTGGGAATTCCAAAGTCAAATGTACTACCTGAAAATTCTAACTTTTTTCATTTTTAAGAATAATCTTACACATTTTTCTTGTGTTTTAATGTTTTTCCCTTTTCTTTTTTTTAAAAAATTATGTGTGGGTTGAAATAACATCACAAAACTGATATTTCACTATCCCTGGAATAAGCTGTAAATCATAGGCTGAATGGATAAATATATCATGAGACTTCTCTCACAATGAGACAAAATTTATTAATATAGAAAAAAAGTACTTTGAATGAGAGGGTAAGAGGATAAATATATTTTTCCTCTACAAATATGCTTTAGTTCACACAAATTCAGGGAAGAATTAGTGTTATACAGTAACTTAGGGTGCGTGTACACTTACAAATTAAGTTGATTTAAGATTGCTTAAATCGACTTAATTTAATCTGTGTCTACACTACAATTTCCTTAAATTGACTTAAGCAGCAGCTTAAGTTGATTTAAGGAAAATTAAAGTCGACTTTATAAAACCTAGTATAAAGATGACGTTACTGGCTAAGTCGACTTTATTAAGTCGACTTAGCCAGTGTAGACGCAGATTAGCCCTAAATCGACTTTAAGTCTACGTAAAGGGCTCCAGGGCTCCCCCACTGCCCTCCCTGCCAGGGTAGCTGGCACAAGCAGAGCCTGGCATGCCCCCCCACAGGGCAGGACAGAGCCCTGCCCACCCTGCTCCTATGCCCTGCCAGTGTCCCTGTCCTACTCAGCCCCCATTGTACCCAGGTACAATGGGATAAATGCTGAGCCCCCTAGCACTTGGCAAGGGGTGCCCCCCTGCCACCATGGACCAGTCCCAGGTCCACCTAGCCCCTAGAAGTCGACTTAGGTGTCCAGTGTGGACGCTCTAAGTCGATTTGGCAGGGTCCCCTTTAAGTCGACTTAGTTTTTGAGTGTAGACATGCTAAGTTGACTTATTTGGCCAAGTGTAGACATAGCCTTAGACTAGATGAGAACAGAAATCTCTCCTGGCTTTATAATCTATTAATAGCAATGAAATAAATAAAATGTGGCATTAGCATATCTCAATGGTGTGGTCGTGACATGGTAGTTTTAAATGATACTTGTTTAGGAAGACCTGTATAATTCACTTATGGCGCTAGTGTGGGATTTTCAAAAGCGCTTAGTGGTGGCCTGACTTTGCTTCCATTTCTTATTTTAATGGAAGCAGAGCTGATGGAAATTTTGATTTTCAGTCCCAGGGCTTTCTGAAATTTTAACATTTGCTTTCATTCCAAATCAGGACAAAAAGACAAACATGAAAAGTTCTGAAAAATCTCTATTTGGAAATGTGGTCATGGAAGTCCAACAATCAACCATGCTTAGCAAGTGGGGAGACCACAGTGCATCATAAGAAATGTAGTTCAGTTAGGGAGCCCAGCCTATAGGGAGAATGGAAGCACGAGGGACCAAAATGCACCTCCCATGAGATATCGCAGCAGCACAAGCAAGTGCAGATTAACGTCAAATCAACGTGAAACGGATTCAGTTAGAGAAAACCAAACATTGGCTATGTCTACACTTGTAAATTTAGATTGACTTTAGCTAAGTCGACTTAGCATGTCTACACCTAAATTTTAAGTCAACTTAGGGGGGAACTTACAAAGTCGACCTAGAGCGTCCACACTGGACGCCTAGGTTGACTTCTAGGGACTAGGGGGACCTAGGGCAGGTCCACGGGGGCAGCCGGGGCACCCCTTGCCCAGTGCCAGGGGGCTCAGCCTTTGCCCCATTGTACCTGAG
The DNA here is from genome assembly GCA_007922175.1 of Pelusios castaneus. Taxonomy (NCBI): domain Eukaryota; kingdom Metazoa; phylum Chordata; order Testudines; family Pelomedusidae; genus Pelusios; species Pelusios castaneus. The sequence continues at coordinate 17,114,630 of ML685766.1, forward strand.
TACAATGGGGCAAAGGGGGACAGGGACCCTGGCAGGGCATAGGGGCAGGGTGGGCAGGGCTCTGTCCTGCCCTTTGGGAGGGCATGCCAGGCTTCCCCTGTGCCCCCCCCCGGCAGGGAGGGAGTCCTGGAGTAGCCCTAAGTCGACTTAGGGCAACTCCAGGTCTACACTGGCTTAAGTTGACTTTAAAAAGTCGACTTAAGTCTTAAGTCAAGGTAAAATGAGGTTTAATAAAGTCTACTTAATTTTCATTAAATCGACTTAAGGAAACTGTAGTGTAGATGCGGGGTAAATTAAGTCGACGTAAGCAAGCTTACGTCGACTTAATTTACAAGTGTAGACGCACCCATTCTGATTTGCTTTGATTTTCTTGAAAAATTGGAACATTTTGAAAAACCAACATTTTGCACAGGAAGATTGACAGAAAATTCCCAAAAGGGAGCATTTAAGTCAACACCGAGCATATCTGATAATTCCATCCTTACAGAGTATGACCATATTTTATATGGAGCATAAGTATAAATATTGCATATGCTGTACATAGCAAGATGAAAGGCATGTGATATGACTTAGTATATTTCAACGTCTTTATCATACAATGTGTCACATAGGCACACTAAGCAATGTCCGTTTTCAAATGTAAAAAGTTTTGGGGAAAAGCTTAGGCTACCTGGGTGAAGCATCACTTATGCTATTTCACAAACATTTCACTGGGTCTGAACAGTTTGAAAAAGTTGTCAGAGAATTCTGGTTTTGAAAGAAAAAAAAATGTCTATATATAAAAACAGAAGCTTTATCCGTTTGGTTTAGAGAGGTATGAAAAACTGCCAAATTCTGTCCTAAAAGTAAAACAAAACTCCTTCACCCTGCTCATCCCTTCCTCCTCCTCCTCAGAAAAAAAGCAGAAACTAGCTTTTGAAAAAGACGGGTTTACCTGTATTAGTTAGAGGTTTAGGAGTTAGATAATGAGATTATGTTGCCAGTTGATTGATTTTAAATGTCTTGGTTTTATAAGAGTAGCCTTGACCACTGGCTATAAACAGAGACTATGATTTAGAAGAAACAATTTAACTTTCTAAAATGAAATTCTTGCCCTACTTTCTGAGTAGTGCTGTGACTTTTGCAGTACTCTTGAATTATCAAGTCTATTCCCACTTCTGTTGAATCAATTACTGGCATCAGGGGTATGCAAAAAGGTGGGGGGTGGGGGGTGGGGGGAAGCAGGGCATAGGACCCCCAATAATCAGCAACACAGAACTTCACCAGCCTCAGCCAACTGCTTCTCAGGGATGTAATCTAAGGAGGCTGGGAAGAGGGAGTTTTACAGCAGAGGTCTGCTGGCATTTCACATCCAACCCCAAGCAGAGTTCTCAGATGTTCAGTAAGGCAAGGGCATCTGTTCTCAACTTCCAGTTCCCCAGCCGTTGACTTTCTGGGTGGAGACCTGCATCTCTATCCCATCTGACCAGGGATTCCCAGACTGCACAATTCCCTGCCTTCAATGTGTATTTTGCAGTGCAGGCAGGTTGCTTCAGGACATCTACTTGCTTTCCCTTGAGGGACTGAGAGCTGAGTGATTGTCAGCAATTACAAGTTACAAGTCAGCACTTCTTATGCAAGCCTGTAATTGTTAAGATATAAAACATTACAGAGAAGTCTTTAAAAACAATAAGAGAACCTACATGCACGATAATAAGCTTTCCAGAATTAACCCCAACTCTTAGGCTATGTACACACGATCACTTTATTGCGCGGTAAGGCTCCTTACCACGCAAAAAAGCCAATAGCATACACATGATCAGTTTCTCTGTTGCGCGGCAATACCCTCTTGCCGCGGAACAGTTAAACCACTCAAAACGAGAGTGGTAGCATTATTGTGGAACAGCTCCGGTTCGAGCCGGCCCCCCAGCTCAGCCTCGGAGCTTCAGATGACAGCGGGGGCTGGCAACGCAGCCCCCGCTGCCACCGGAAGCCCTGCAGCTGGGCTAGGGGGCTGGCTGTGGGCAGTGCATGGTGGGACAGGTGCGAAAGAAACAGCATGTGTGTACACAAGAAAGCGCTATATTTATAGCGCTTTCCTTGTCCCGCAATAACTTATTGCGGGACAAGTGTTCTCGTGTGTACATAGCCTTAGACTAGATTCTGGCAGGCCCGGTCCTTCCAGAGCTGGGGTCTCCTGTGGATCAGAGATCCCATCTGTTTTCTGGATCAGGCCATGAAGTAGGTTAAAATCAGGCTATTTATCCAAAAATTCTGTTGATCCCCAGAGAATCCAGTTTGTACTAACATTTATGTACCTCTCCCAGGTTGGTTGGGGTGAGATTCCCCTGGACATGTTAGAAGTGAATTTGCCTAATCCCCCTCTGTTGTTCTCCTATTTACCCTTCCCATGGAAATATACAATTCCACAATTGCATTTTTAATACAATGGACCCAAAGGTATTAATCTAAATCCGTTAAATTCTTTGAGGAAATTGCAAGAAAGTGTCAGTCTGTCACACTGATCTTGCACTTATGTAGGTGTGTCACATTCTTAAACTTAAGGAATTCTATTAAGTCTTTGCAGGATGCAGGCCCCCTAGGCAATCTGTCCTATTAATCCCTGGCACAAGCACTACCCCTATAAATTCTGAGGTGGTGTGGTAGAAGCTTAGAAATTGATTTTCAATAGTATTGTCTTACTGTGATAGAATCTATGAGTACCACTTGATTTTAAGACCTAAAGGGACCACTAAATCAAAGGGATCACCTGTTTATCACAGGTCATTAAATTTCATTCAGTTACCTCTGTACAGAACCCAATAACTTGCATTTGGCCACAGGAGATTTTCCAGAAAGGCGTCTGTGACAGAGGTTCCTTTGCTAAAGGTGCCCTGTACTTTACAAACAACTGTCACTCCAGACCTGACAAACTCTCTACACCAACCATATGTTTTATAGGATATTTATCTGTAAAGAATAACATGTAAGGAATCTCCAGAAAGATTATAATTTGTCAAGATTCTTAATGATTCTGAGATGTATGCATGGTTAATATTTAAGAAATAATGTAATTATATTGAACGTGTGCTTTATGGATTTGGGGTAATCCCAAAATTTTCAATGGAAAACTATCAGAGACAACTCCAAACAATCAAAACCACTTGGAGGTAAAAAAGGAACATTACAGATGTACAATCTCTCTGCCTATGAGTAAAGTGAAAAGATTGTTCTACTGAAATAGAGGAGGGGGAAGGAGAGCAGAAAGGCTTTCTGGATTCTTTCACCAAAGAAACATCTGGGGAGCAGGGGTAGTTTTACAAAAAATAGATCCTGGCCTGTGAAGCCAGCTAGCTCTGCTACAAACTGAAATTTGGAGGGTGGGAGTAAGGGGAAACTTACATTATTAGATAGAAAAGGTAACTGTTAAGTTTAGATCCAGGTTCATTTTTTAAAAAAATTGTTTTGTATTGTAACCATTTGTTTTCACCGTTTTCTCTTGTTTTTAGTTAGCTTGCCATTCTTTCTTAATGGTACCAACTTCTGTTTTATTTTAAGTGCTCACACATGCTCTTTTACAGGAGTGTGATATAAGACAAAATTAATAAACTGGGGCACATGAGACTTCTGGGGGCAGAAGAGCTAGGATTTCTATGATTAGCCAGTGTTGTAGGCTGGGTATCACAGAAGAATGCTTCAAAGGGATTTGGCAACTAGGGAGGCACCTATTGTGAACCTGCAAGGTAAAGTTGGGGCTGGTGTAGCCCAGGAGAGTAATTGAGTAGCTGAGAGGCTGGCAGTATGAGGGAGCTGACACGCAGCACAGGCAAGACTCCCTCATGCTGGAGGCAGTGAATAGGGTGGAGTGTAACAAGGTGACTCACAGTCCTGGGTGCCTTGAGAGCCGTCACAATATTTAGTCTTGATTTGATCTGGTGAGAGATCTTTAAGAGTCTCTCTGACATAAAACTATTTCCAGAGAAAGAGGAAAGTGAATATTATGGAGGGAAATCTACTCAGAACTCAGCATGACATTTGAAAGCAACTGCTTGTTACAGCTTGATATTCAGAAAAACTGATCAACTTTATTGTACAATCTTTCCTCAAGCCCCTTAGGGAAGGGATCAGCTTTTTGTTCTATTTTTGTTGTACCACACATAGCACAGTAGGGTCTTAATCTTTGAATGGAGCTCCTAGGCAGCTCCTTCATACAAATAATTATTTAAACAACTCTGCAGGGTCATCAGCTACAAAATATTCACAAATGCAGTTGGCCAGTTTTGGAGCTTAACTGCACGTTGTTAATTCAAAGTAACTTTTGAAGCCAGTGGAGTTATTGCAGATTTACACTGTTGTGAGAAATCAGAAAATGCTCTATCATCTTTTTAATCACTTTGGCTATGTCTACACTTACTAAAGTTAGTTCGAATTAGTTAATTAATGAATAACTAATTCAAACTAATTTTAGTTAGTTCGAATTAACTTAATTCGAACTAGCAAAATTTAGTTCGAACTAAGTAAGTGCCATTCATGGCACTTGCTTAGTTCGAATTAACGAATTGCATTGAGTTCAATGAGCCGGTTAGTTCGAACTAAGCAATTAGTTCAAACTAACATAGCCACATTGGTTAATTCGAACTAACTAGTTTGAATGAACCCTTAGTTTGAATAGCATATTCAAATTTATTAGTTCGAATTAAGGAAGCCCTTAATTCAAACTAATGAAAGCCTAGTGTAGCCATGTCTTAAATTAGTTCGAATTAAGCTTCCTTAATTCGAACTAACTTGCCGGTGTAGACATAGCCTTTGTTTCTAAGGATATCAGTGGAGACCTATAAAAAAGTTGTAGAACTAATTTCATAGCTGAACGCTTCCTTGGAGAGTGCTTATTGCTTGTTACTAACTCAAAGGAAAAACTTACTAGTAGGTCCTGCTCAAAATGGTTTGGGATTGTATTGTGTTCTATGTCAATATCACCTCAGGAATAGAATAGTGGGAGACATTATTTTAGTTAACATTGTGTTACAAAACGTCTTCTTTTATTTTACTGCAGTTAGTGCTTCTTCTGTAATTGTTTTGTCAGTCACTTCCATCCCCAGCTACTCCTGAAATCCATTCACTTCTCTGGTGCACCATTACGAAACATGATTGCACCCTCTTGTGGTTGTTAATAATTAGTTTATTTTGCTTGCATGAATGTGCTTTAGCTTTGATTTATGAACAAATACAACAAAACCAAGTTACCAGAACACCATAGACCAATATAGCGATGAAGTTTCTCAGATAACTGCACAACTTTCAAAGACATTAGGGAAGCTAGGTACCTATGGACTTGTGGGGTACCTGTGGCAGTGTGGGTGTGTATATATTCACATTTTGATTGGTTTTGAAAGTATTTTTCTATGTTTGTCTAAGTGTTTGCTGTTAAGACTTTTTGAGGAAGAAAAACTTGACATTTTCCTTTTAAAAAGCTCTTTTTCCATGGCCAGCATAATCACATCTTTGTGAAAATGGTGACTGCCTGCTGAGAGATTAATAATTTACTGTTTGCACTGTGAGAAAAGATGTTCACTATTGGAAAAAGTTAAAAAATAAAAATCCCCTGGAGCAAAATTTTCAAATATCAGTGAACAAATCAGTTGTCACAGGTGAACTTTGATGAAACAATTTAAAGTCTTGCATCGTTTTAATACAAATTTTGCTAACTGGTTACAATTCACTTGAGGCAACTTCTAATAGCTATAGGACTTACAGCTACTATTTCTTCTCTGAGGAAAGAGATAACTCGGCCCACTTCAGGCTCAGCTACAGATTTGGTAGACTCTAGTCTATTCTGTGCAGGAGATTAAGCATTTTTTTAAAATGTAATAGTTATAAATCAATTTGATCAACATCTGTGAGGAGACTTTAGTAAACAAGGTTGATTTACATTTCATTGTCTAATGTTATGTTGGTGTATATTTATGGGAACTTGCTGCACTAGGCAATGGAATGCAGCACATTGATGCATCTGGGTGTGGTGTGGGATAGTAGCTAAACCCATTTAAAGAGATAGTATGATTAAAAACAATCTGCCACACTGGGAGTGCTCATAACAGGGCTGAATTAAACTCACACATGCATTTTATAACCTCATAACACTGCAAAAAAAAAAAAAAAGTAATGTTTTCATTTAAAAAAAGAAAAGCACTTTTAAGTCTATTTTACATTTCTGGTATTTGAAAATCTAATGTATGTATCTTAAGCTGTTTAATCACATTCTTTATTTTCTCAGCCTAGACAATAAAAATAGAGTAGTTGCATGTCACAAGCATTAGCTTCCTTTTCATTGTATTCTACAGTCCAAGTATCTTTCTCACCACTGAAACTCTCTCTCACTCTCTAAGATTCCCACAAAGGAAAAAAATGTAACACAACAAACAAGTTGGATCAGCTTACTTACTTGTCAGGAAGCTAAAGCCTACGAGATACTACCGTAGGAGTCTAGCTAACTACTAATGAATCAAATTAACCTGGGGAGGAGCCAGGCCAGCTACAGCACTATTAGCAGGGAAAAGAGAAGATGTCAGTTGGCAAGCCAGAGGTGAATCCACTACGAAGTATATGAAGCTCTTAAAAAAACCTCCAAAACCCGAAACATAGCCCCGTAAAAAGCACAGAGGGAGTCAGAAGATTGGCAGGGGGACAGAAGAAGACAGGGGAGGGAGAGACAGAATAAAAAAGGAAGTGGAAAGCGGTAGAGGGAAGACAACAAAGGGGGTAAAGGAGTAGATAGAAAGAAGAAGAAGAGAGGGTCCAGGAATTCTTTTAACAGCCCAGCTTCTCATGTTTAATTCCTGCAATCAATAATTCATTCAGGACCTGATCCAAAGCCCACTGTGATTAGCAGAAGTTTTTTCATTGACCTAAATGGGCACTGCATCAAAGCTCTTGTTGTCACTATTCCTCACATCCACACACAAGTTGCCATGTGCAGTAACTTTTGTTTTCTACTGTTCCTAGATTTCAATATTTAGGTATTTGTTTTCATTCTTTAACTCTCTAATTTATCTTTTTGCAACTACCTTATAAAATAAGAAAAAAACAGTGAAGCAATTCCAATTTAAACCACCTCCAGTTTCATTCAGTTGTATCTGATGCCCTTACCAAATAGATTCTTCTCACAAGCAATATTTTCAGAGTCATGGGAAGGGGTTAGCAGGGAGCTTGAGAACAGAAGACCAATATGAAAAGGCTGGATTACAATGGGAGAGCCTGGGGCCATTTGGTGAAATCCTGACAACTTTCAGAAAAAGCTTGAGCTGCTGCATGAAGCCTTTGTAAACTTTTAATGGTTAGTCAAAGCAGTTTGTTTCCACAGAAATTAGGTGTGAAAGTATGGTGTTATAGTTAAAGCACTAAATTGGGAGTACTGTGTCCAGTTTTGGGCTCCCCACTACAGAAAGGATGTGGACAAATTAGAAAGAGTCCAGCGGAGGGCAACAAAAATGATTAGGGGGCTGGGGCACATGACTTATGAGGAGAGACTGAAGGAACTAGGCTTATTTAGTCTACAGAAGAGAAGACTGAGGGGAGATTTGATAGCAACCTTCAACTACTTGAAGGGTTGCTCCAAAGAGGAGGGAGCTAGGCTGTTCTCGAGGGTAACAGAGGACAGAACAAGGAGCAATGGTTTCAAATTACAGCTGGGGAGGTCAAGGTTGGATATTAGGAAAAACTTTCTCACTAGGAGGGTGGTGAAGCATTGGAATGGGCTATCTAGGGAGGTGGTAGAATCTTCATCTTTGGAGATTTTTAAGGCTCGGTTAGACAAAACTCTGGCTGGGATAATTTAGGGGGAGTGGTCCTGCTTTTTAGCAGGGGGTTGGACTAGATGACCTCATGAGGTCCCTTCCATCCCTATTATTCTATGATTCTATGATTCTAAGAGATCTGGGTTCCTTTTTTAGCTCTCCCTTAGACTTTATATATGATTATGAGTAAATAATTCTCTCAATGGCTTTATTCCCCATTTGTAAAAAAAAGGATAATACTTCCTTTCCTTCACCCTTTTGTTTGTCTGTTGGTTTTAGTATGTAAACTCATTCTGTCAGACTATCTCTTTCAAGTGTATGTTCGTGGTGAACGGGGGAGGTCCTGGATGACTGGAAAAAGGCAAATATAGTACTTATCTTCAAGAATGGCAAAAAGGAGGATCCGGGGAGCTACGGACCAATCAGCCTCACCTCAATCCCTGGAAAAATCTTGGAGCAGGTCCTCAAAGAATCCATTCTGAAACACATGGAAGAAAATAGACTGATCAGGAACAGTCAGCATGAATTCACCAAGGGCAAATTGTGCCTGACCAACCTGATTGCCTTCTATGATGAGATGACTGGATTTGTGGATGTGGGAATAGCCATTGACGTAATATACCTTGACTTTAGCAAAGCTTTTGATATGGTTTCCCACAGCATTCTTGTTGGCAAGTTAAGGAAGTATGGGTTGGATGAATGGACCACAAGGTGGATAGAAAACTGGCTAGATCATTGGGCTCAGCAGGTAGGAATGAATGACTCAATGTCTAGTTGGCAACCAGTAACAAGTGGAGTGCCCCAGGGGTTGGTCCTGGGGCTGGTTCTGTTCATCATCTTCATTAATGATCTGGATGATGGGTTAGATTGCATGCTCAGTAAGTTCACGGATGACACCAAGCTGGGGGGAATGGTAGACACGCTGGAGGGCAGGGACAGGATTCAGGGAGACCTAGACAAATTGGAGCATTGGGCCAAAAGAAATCTGATGAGGTTCAACAAGGACAAGTGCAAAGTCCTGCACTTGGGATGGAAAAATCCCCTGTACTGCTATGGGCTGGGGACTAACAGGCTAAGTATCAGCACTGTAGAAAAGGATCTGGGGGTTATGGTGGATGGGAAACTGGATATGAGTCAACAGTGTGCTCTTATTACCAAAAAGGACAATGGCATATAGGGCGGCATCAGTAGGAGTATTGTCAGCAGATCGAGGGATGTGATTATTATTATTCCCCAGCACTGGTGAGGCCGCATATACTGTGTCCAGTTTTGGGCTCCCTACTACGGAAAGGATGTTGACAAATTAGAAAGAGTCCAGCGGAGGGCAACGAAAATGGTTAGAGGGCTGGGGCACAGGACTTACAAGGAGAGACTGAAGGAACTAGGCTTATTTAGTCTACAGAACAGAAGACTGAGGGGGCATTTGATAGCAACTTCAACTACTTGAAGGGGTGCTCCAAAGAGGAGAGAGATAGGCTGTTCTCAGTAGTAACAGAGGACAGAACAAGGAGCAATGGTTTCAAGTTGCAGCTGGGGAGGTTGAGGTTGGATATTAGGAAAAACTTTCTCACTAGGAGAGTGGTGAAGCTTTGGAATGGGTTACCTAGGGAGGTGCTGGAATCTCCATCTTTGGAAACATTTAAGGCCCAGTTAGACAAAACCCTGGCTGGGATGATTTAGTGGAAGTGATCCTGGTTTTAGCAGGGGCTGGATTAGATGACCTCATGAGGTCCCTTCCAGCCCTAAGATTCTGTGATGCTATAGCATCTAGTACAATGGGGTCTCAATCTTAATCTAGGTACTACTGTAAAATAAATAATATGCAGGTAAGTTATTCAGAATCTAGCATCAGTAACTCATGCCAAAACTTTTTAAAAAGATGTACAATTAATGTGTGATGATTGATATTTTCATCCTATATTGTCAAACTAATTATTTGAACTGATCAATGAGAACTGAACAATTATAAGAACTGAACCATTTTTCCAAGCAGAAATGTAGTTTTGTAAAAATCAAAATGTTTTTCTGGAATTTGTAGATTTTGGCAAAATTCTTGATGGGAAAAAGTCAGTGAATTGCATTGACTTTATTTCATTCTGATAAAATAAAGTTTTGTTTCAATTTTGCTATTTTGATTATATTTAAATATAACATTTGACTATAATCTCTTAATTATTGTATTTTAAAATATAGAAGTAAAACCAAAGAGAATAGACGTCTTCAAAACAAAATGATTCCTAATCAAAATTTCAGAATTTCTGGCTTTTCATTCAGATTTAAAATAAAGAAAAAGTTTGAAATATTAAAGCTTTCCAATAAATAGAAATGGTGGCTTCCGTTCAGCTCTACTAATAATTATGTAGGAAAGAAGAAACATTTGACAAATTGCAGTGTATGTGTAAAAAAAAGAGTCTTACATGTTCTTTGCTGGATAAATATCTATGGAATGAGCCTTTAGGGCCACTGCAGAAAGCAAGTCTCCTGAGGCTCTAAGTCGACTTAACCAAGGTCAACTTTAAGTTGACCTAAAGTCGACCTTGTTAAGTCAACTTAGAGACTCCACAGCCTTGCATCCACACTGGCAGGTACTAGGTTGACGGAGGAATGGCCAGGAACTCTGTGAGGGGGCCTGGAGGCCAATTAGATCAACTTAAGGGCTATCCCCCATCTACCCTGGCTTAAGTCAACTTAATAAGGTTGACTTGAGTCTTAGGTCAATCTTAAGAGGTGATGTTAAGGAAGGAAGCGCTTAAGTTGACTTAATAAAAGCCCAGTGTGAACACAGTAGTCTGTAGGTTGACTTAACCTTCCTTAAGTCGACGTAAGGCTCCAGTGTGGACGTACCCCGGTCACTTGTCTTTTCTGCTAAGCTAACAATCTACACTACTAGACCTCACCTATATTGTATGTCTGTAGTCAGGTGTCCACCTCCCTCTCTGTCATTCACTTCTCGCCAAGGCTGAAACCTCTTGCATTCTAGATGAGTAGAGAATGATCTAACCACATTTAATCCTCCTTTCACTAAAAGCCCATTAGGTTGAACCTAAGCTAAAATGTTAGCTGCTTAATAATTGGAGAGTGGATCTTTTACAGTCCTCACTAGAGACCACATAGTTTGTTCTTAGAATTAGAAGGACCTTCTAGTCAATTCTTCACTGAATGGTTTATATAGTTCCCAATAAATTCTCTAGTAATTAATGGCTAGTCTCACTAGGGCACAATCTGTCTCTCACTGACTCTGCAGGCATGGAGGAATAGAACCGTACCAATGCTGCAAAATTCTCAGCTATTCTGGCTAATGATTTCAAGACAAGCCCCAAGAAAAGTGCATTTGGGATATTTAATGCTCATTCCCTTTCTAGAATCCTATCCAGGAGACTCACACAAATATTAAACTGTATGTTACTTAGTTAATCTACCTCAGAAGAATGAACGGTTGAGTCAGCCTTGCCAGAATTAAAACTTGAGGTTCCAGGAAATTTAAATTTTCAATCAGTAAGCTGCCTGTCTACTTCAGCAAAAATCTGTGATGATCAACCCACTAAAGTTCTAATGAGGTACTGTAGTCATCACACACTATTGTTAAATTTCCCATGATTTAATTAGAAATAAAATCACAGACACCTATTATTCTAAGTGTTCTTTCTGAGTCACAAATTTCCTTTAAGAAGTGACTAATGATCCATACTAGCTATTAAATTAATAATGAAATGTATAATGCATAGATCATTGCACTGAAAAATGAGGATGATTTATATATTTACTGTACAGTATCTGAGGTAACTATTTTGGTCTTTTTCAGAAAATCCCAGTTACACTATAAAATTACCAAAGCAGTGTTTCAGGGAGAGAATTTACATAAGTATCTAAAATAATTTTGTAATCTAGTATTTAATAGTATACTTTAGATTTATATATAAAGTTTCACCTGAAAACTTTAAGACACGGTAAGACTCAGAACACCAACTAACAATACTGGAATGTAGAATTCTTCTAATGTATTTGTTGCAAAGCCAAGTTTTCCTCAACTGCCTTATTTTTATTGCTGCATACATTGCAACAATTGGGACCTACATCCTTACATAAGTAAATTGTCTAATTGACTTCAGCAAAACTACTCACATGACTAAAGGTTACAAAATACAGTATGTTCAATATAACAAAAGTTGAACATGGAAAGCAAGAAAAAATATTCTCCCACATTTGTCCCTGAGTGGCATAGACATAAACCACATTCTGGGCTCAGATATGTTACCACTTATTATTATTAAAGCCCCCATTTTATCTGTGCGGCCAGTCAAAGTTCAGGGCTTCAGGGGTATTCCAGATGGAAGTAGGAATTGATGTATTTTCTTTGGCATTTTCTGGTATTCTATTTGATGTAATTTTGTTTTTTTATAAGGACTGTATGAAGTCTTATGTCTCTGAATGCAGAAGGAACAACCAAGAACAAAAAGAACTTCATCCTTCACAGGGAGGGCCAGCTCACAGGCTACTACATGGGGTAACGCGGAATAGAGAGAAGAGTGGCCCTCGGTGATGGAAAGTCAGGTTAAGGACTACTTAAAGAAATTGGATGTGCACAAGTCCATGGGGGTGGATGAACTGCATCCGAGGGTGCTGAGGGACTTGGCTAAAGTGATTGCAGAGCCACTGGCCATTATCTTTGAGAACTCGTGGCGAATGGGGGAGGTCCCGGAGGATTGGAAAAAGGCAAATATAGTACCTATCTTCAAGAAAGGGAAAAAGGAGGATCCGGAGAACTACAGACCAGTCAGCCTCACCTCAATCCCTGGGAAAATCATGGAGCAGGTCCTCAAAGAATCCATCCTGAAACACTTGGAGGAAAATAGAGTGATCAGGAACAGTCAACATGGATTCACCAAGGGAAAATCGTGCCTGACCAACCTGATTTCCTTCTATGATGAGATGACTGGATTTGTGGATGCGGGAAGAGCTGTTGACGTGGTATACCTCGACTTTAGCAAGGCTTTTGATATGGTTTCCCATAACATTCTCGTCGGTAAGTTAAGGAAGTATGGGTTGGACAAGTGGACCATAAGGTGGATAGAAAACTGGCTAGATCAACGGGCTCAGCAGGTAGGATTCAATGGCTTGATGTCTAGTTGGCAACCAGTAACAAGTGGAGTGCCCTTGGGGTCGGTCCTGGGGCTGGTTCTGTTCAACATCTTCATTAATGATCTTGATGATGGAATAGACTGCGTGCTTAGTAAGTTCACGGATGACACCAAGCTGGGGGGAATGGTAAATACTCTGGAGGGCAGGGACAGGATCCAGGGAGACTTGGACAAATTCGAACACTGGGCCAAAAGAAACCTCATGAGGTTCAACAAAGAGAAGTGCAAAGTCCTGCACTTAGGACGGAAAAATCCCATGCACTGCTACAGGCTGGGGACCGATCGGCTAAGTATCAGTGCTGTAGAAAAGGACCTGGGAGTTATGGTGGACGGGAAGATGAATATGAGCCAACAGTGTGCCCTTGTTGCGAAAAAGGCCAATGGCATATTAGGCTGCATCAGTAGGAGTATTGCCAGCAGATCGAGGGATGTGATAATTCCCCTCTATTCGACACTGGTCAGGCCACATCTGGAATACTGTGTCCAGTTTTGGGTTCCCCATTACAAAAAGGATGTTAACAAATTAGAAAGAGTCCAGCAGAGGGCAACAAAAATGATTAGGGGGCTGGGGCACATGACTTTTGAGGAGAGACGGAAGGAACTAGGCTTATTTAGTCTACAGAAGAGAAGACTGAGGGGAGATTTGATAGCAACCTTCAACTACTTGAAGGGTTGCTCCAAAGAGGAGGGAGGTAGGCTGTTCTCGATGGTAACAGAGTACAGAACAAGGAACAATGGTTTCAAATTACAGCTGGGGAGGTTGAGGTTGGATATTAGGAAAAACTTTCTCAGTAGGAGAGTGGTGAAGCATTGGAATGGGCTACCTAGGGAGGTGGTAGAATCTCCATCTTTGGAGATTTTTAAGGTCCAGTTAGACAAAACCCTGGCTGGGGTGATTTAGTGGGAGTGGTCCTGCTTTTTAGCAGGGGGTTGGACTAGATGACCTCATGAGGTCCCTTCCATCCCTATTATTCTATAATTCTATGAACAGATTCTTAGCTTTCATTTCCCAAATCTCTTTTTGTTACACGAGACTCAAAAACTCTTTCTAGCTTTTACTATTGTCACCTTGTGCTTAAGGGGTCCTGCTTGCTTTTCTTACATATCTTTCTCACTCTGTTCTTGTGTGTTCTCAGTTTCTATGGCTATGTCTATACTTGCACTTTTAAGTCGACTTAGTGTGCCTACACTTAAAATTAAAGTCGACTTAAAGGGGAACTTAGATAGTCGACCCTAGAGCGTCCACACTGGATGCTCTAGGTCGACTTTGTGGGGCTAGAGGGACCTTGGGCAGGTCTACGGTGGTGGGGGGGGGGCAACCCCTGTGTGCAATGGGGCAAAGGGGGACAGGGACCCTGGCAGGGCAGAGCTGTGTGTGTGATGCTGTCTGGATTTAGGGAAGCATTTATGATATTATTTTCAATGGATATCTCATAAATGCTCCATAATCCATAGGAACTATGTCATGTTTGGTATCAATAGAAAGGTAGTAATTTGCTGGGAATGATTATATAGTTTATGTCTAGGAATTCTATTTCGATTAGAATTTAGGAATTTGATGTTCTACCCATACTTTAACTTGTGTCATTCTGGAGGAATGCCTTAGACGGGAGGGTGTGTTCAATCATTGTCTCTTTAATGTTTAGGAATTTTCCAGGTAGAATGGTCCCAGGGAGTATCCTGATGAGCCATTAAGGACATAAAGAATACAACCATTGTGTCCTTAATGGCTGATCAGTTTACTCCCTGGGGCCATATCACCTGGCAGATTCCTTAACATTAAGGAGACAATGGTTGTTCACACCGCCCCATCTAAGGCATTCCTCCAGAATGACACAAGTTAAAGTATGGATATAACATCAAATTCCTAACTTCTAATCGAAATAGAATTCCTAGACATAAACTATATAATCATTCCCAGCAAATTACTACCTTTCTATTAATACCAAACATGACATAGTTCCTATGGATTATAGAGCATTTATGAGATATGCATTGAAAATAATATCATAAATGCTTTGCTAAATCCAGACAGCATCACACACAGGGCTCTGCCCTGCCCTTTGGGGAGCATTCCAGGCTCCCCTTGTGCCCCCCCCCCAGCAGGGAGGGCAGTGGTGTAGTCCTGGGGTAGCCCTACGTTGACTTAGGGCTACCCCATGTCTACACTGGCTTAATTCGACTTTAGAAAGTTGAATTAAGGCTTAGGTTGAGTAAAAAGCAGGTTTAATAAAGTCGACTTAATTTTATTAAGTCGACTTTATTTTCCTTAAGTCGACTTAAGCAAGCTGCTTAAGTTGACTTAAGCAAAGTGTAGTGTAGACGCAGGGCAAATTAAGTCGACTTAAGCCAAGCTTAAGTCGACTTAATTTGCCAGTGTAGACGCAGCCTAAGAGAGCTTTCTTCCCAGCTACACCTACCTAAAACTATACTCAACCAAAAATCTCCTGGGTGGGTTCACTTCTCTGTATTTCAGTTTCACCATCTAATATAACTTACCTCTCTTCATAAGGATCTTTGGAATTTATGGATTATTGGGACCTCATATAATTGTGTATGATGTACTTTCATCCTAACTTAGATAACAGCAGTGAGGGAATGGTTTCCATTTGAGATGAAATGTTTCAATCTGAGTTATCAAGAAATGTTTTCTGAAACCCTCAAACCAAAAAAGGTCAACTGACTAGATAAAATTTTTTAATGATTTTCGTCAATCTAAATTTGTAAATGTTCAGTGTTTATGTTGCTTTTAGTGATAATCCTCCCAAATTTTGCCAACATGACCATGTTCTTAAATATTTTCCTAAATTACAGTTTATTTACAAAATGAGAGTTTGAACTGGATTTTTCTCTCAAGCTACATTTGTCAATTCTTTAAAATCAACATTCAAATGTAATGAACAAGTGCATTAACTAAAACATTGACTATTAAAAAGATAAGGATCTATTGTGTACTGTATAGACATAATTCCTAGGGATCATGCATGCATCCATTCCAGTGTGAAGACAATAAATTTCACCTCCCTAACTATCCTGATAAGTTTTCTAGTAAATACTTGTTAGAATTTATAATAATAATAATAATTTCCGTAAAACAAAAATTAAGTGGCAGCATTTCATTGTTACAAATCAACTTCTTGTCCTTCAGCATCCTCATCCACCTCCAAAGAATGTATTGTTAGTGCTGTTCTCCATATTGTGTACTTATTGTCATTATTCACAATAGGGTCTCATTACCTGGATGTTGTCAGCCTGTTATATTTTTACTGAATGCAGGATGTCTTTTTTTTTTTGGTGACTGTGAATGTCCACAACCCCTTTCAATCAGTTCTTTTTTGCAGACTATCTGTTTAAACAGACACCCCATGTTTCTCAAATGGGCCCATTGCCCAAGTGAGATTAAACTTTAATGAGTACTACAGGGCTGGATACAGGAGTCCGCACTGGCAAATTCCATTTTCTGTCATGGTTCCTAGTGTGCTGTTTATTTTATATGCAATACTTTCAGAGTGGAGTTTCATTATTTGCCAAAGTATTTATGTTCAGCAAAATCTTTGGGCTGATTTTCTCACTGGAGTCAGTTGAGTTATACCAGGTATGAATCTGACCCTCTATTATTAACTTTTTGTGACATGCTGGTGTACCATAAAACTAATATACTTAGTTTATAGATTGTGAATTTGTCCATGTTTGACAAGTGCTTCATTTGTACGTGTTACAGGCTACAGTATTTGCACAGTTTACAGGAGACATCTTGTGGTCAAAAGAAGTAATTACATCATGAACAAAGACACTAACACGGCTAACCCTTTGGAATTTAAAGACAATCTTGCAATTCTTTGCAATGGTCCTGCTATTGCATAGGCGGAACAGCATGACTATTCAGGCTTTCAGCGTCTTTCACAAATGCAGTTTTATTTCCACTGTCTGGAAGTAGGTAGAGTATTTTAACTAGGGCAGTCTGGAGTTAGATATAAAAGATCTATAACCATCCCAAAGAGCATAGGGATCACTGTCAGTTTTCTATCTTGGGGAGCCCTAGGAAATGTGCTGCAGCTTTTTTGAGATCAGATGTCTCTTAGTTATGATAATAGCCTTGATAAAGCCCAATTTATTTTGCCGGCAGCTTTTGCTTGCTAGCGTGATTAATTGCTCATTTGTATAGTTGACTGCAGAGCATGGGGTATTAAGGTTAGCTATAATGGGTGGGCAAGGATTAATATTTGATTTTGGAATTACATTCATATTACGTGAAATGTTTGCCTGTCCAGAGGAATATCAAGCAGCCTGTGAACCATTTAAGTCCCACTTGTGCTCTATTTTGGGGATTTGAGTGGTGCATAGAACTGGAGGTGAACTTCTGCAGAAATTTTCAATTTCACCTCTTAAGAAATTCTATTATGTAGGGAAATTTGAATCCAGAAAAAATTACAGAAATATTAGCGGTAAAATATAAACCATGATAGGCAGCAGCAGCACCACAAGGTCAGAGAGGGAGGTGAGGAAAAGTTGGGATTTTCATTTTAATATGACTATAGGTATGGGCACTTATCCCTTTGATTAATATTATTTAACAAATGTATTGCAGTAGTGCCTAGAAAATACCTGGCCCAGGCCTTCATTATCCTAGGTGTTGTACAGATACAGAAAATAGCTGTCTTTGCTTCTAAGAGCTTACAAACTAAAAAAAACCAAACCCTCAAACCAACCCAACTCTCCTACCCCAGGATATAATAAATAATTGAGGCAAACAGGTAGGCCCTGCTGTGGAGGCAGGAAACACAAGGTAACAACAATATTAGGAGGTATTCAGTTCTTAATGTTTGACCATGCTATGTTGTGCTACAGAGGACCTTATCAGATAGCAGCGGAAGCAATGACAGATTCCCCGGGATGATTGGGAACAACAGCAACAGCAAAAAGGGAATGGTAGAAGATGGACACCAATGAATTGGCAAATTAGAGGCAGCATTTCAGCAGAAATAATCTCAGACCAATGAACCTGGCAATGATACACGAACTCAGTCATGTTATCCTCTAACCGTGTATCTAACTTCTTGTTCAGGCATAGTGAAGAAAAGAGTGACTCTAGCTCCCAAATGGAGATATAGTCTATTAGTAGAGCGGGGCAGAGGATGGATATTCTGTTTCATGGAGGATTTCACCTTTTATCTGCATGAGTTGGGTGTAAAAGATCTATAACCACTCGAATGTGTCCAGTGCTCCTGCACCAGCACCACTCCTGAAGTCTAACTGGTCCATACAAGTTGTCAGAACCAGGACGTGGATGATCTCAAGCAGGAATCTGACTGGGTCAGATCCTGGGAGGTCAGAGTCTGAGACAGGCCAGTTGGCAACCCAGAGTGAAGTTTCAGGAGGCAAGCAGGGCAGTTAAGTTACCAGATCAGAAGCAGAACCCTGGATTGATAACCACAGTCAGGCCAGGTTGGGATATCAGTGATAAGTCAGGTCAGGGGAGTGGGAGCTACAAGACACCCAGTCCAGAGCAAGGTGGATCTCAGTTATATGGACAACTTCCTGGTCCTGTGCTGGGTTTATATAGGAGCTGTGGACCAGTCAGGAACCCCAGCACCCTGCCAATCAGTTTCAAAGACTGGAGTCCTCTGCCAGGGCTCAGCTTCTTTCCTAACAACTGTTAGCAGGTTCCTGGGTGGCAGGTTGGGTCGTATTGGAACCTAAGCCACCTGAATTTCAGACTTGTAGTCTCTGAAAGCTGGCTCAGAAAAGAGCAGCCATGCTATAAGTGACTGCTGTGCATTGACACAGAACACCATTTCATCTCTGTATGTAAGCTGAGCTCAGGAAAAAGCTTGAGGTGAATGTGCGAAGATTGCTTTTTGTTTTCTGTGTCCTGGGGCTTGCTATGGCCCCTGGTGCAGGTTAGAGCATCCTGAAGGCTAACTTACACCTTCACTGCAACAACTCTTATGAATTGTTCCAGCAGCAAGGAAAACCAGTGTGTAGAAAAGTATTGGCATCCCTTTCCCTGTGCTACTGCACCTCCTGTGCTGTGAGCCCTGCAAAGAATGATAATAGGACAGGCTAGGTCAACTCTATGGCCTGCCTGGGAAAAATCCCCCTGAGGTTAATTACTATGGTTTTGCAGTTGACAAGAAGGCATGAAGAGTATGTCTAGACTTGTTAAACTAAGTCAAATCTGTTAAGTCGACTTAACAAGGTCGACTTAAAGTCAACCTTGTTAAGTCAACTTAACAGAGCCTGTAGTGCAGACATAGCCATCCACACTGGCTGTAAGTTGACTTAAGTCGACTTAATAAGGTAGACTTAAGCCTTAAGTCAACATAAAGAGGTGGAGTTATTAAGTCGACTTAAGAAGCGCCCAGTGTGAACGCAGAGTTCTGTAGGTCAACTTAAGTCTCCTTCAGTCGACCTAAGTTGCACGTGTAGACATACCCAAAATGTCTGCAGTCTGGTCCAGAGTCCTGTCTCTGATGTGTAAAATGAGGTGTGTCTTTGCTAAGGCTCCTCCACCACATTCAAACCTGTACTAATCACTGCCATCAGTAGCAGTCTAAGGTACCTCTTTCTCTGCTTTTTTCCACATCTGGGCCCATACGTTGCATATTACGATTTAGGTATTCTCATGTGTATTCTTTGGGGTTTTTTGTTTGCCCAATAAGAGCAAGATTTTCCTCCTTCTAGTCTTTTCCAGGATGCACTGAGAGAACAAGCAAGATGCTAACAGCCAGCACTACTGTTGTAAAAATAACAAGAAGGTGACTTAAAATAAAAATGTCAAGGGATTATATATGGTACCATCTACTTTTTTAAAAAAAACTCTCCATGGTTTCCAGAGGAAGAGAATTTTATAATTAAGGCACTGAACTGGAAGTGTATCAACATTAGGGACTTCTGTACGAGAGAAGAGACACCAATGAAAAGTTCCATTATATATATTTAGTTTGACAAAGAGAAGGTTAAGGGGTGACTTAATCACAGTATATATGTACCTACTTGGGGAACAAATATTTAATAATGTGCTCTTCAGCCTAGTAAAGAAAAGTATGACATCATCCAGTGGGTGGAAGCTGAAGCTAGACAAATTGGCTGCGTCCACACTGGTAAATTAAGTCAACTTAAGCTTGCTTAAGTCGACTTAATTTACCCTGCGTCTACACTACAGTTTCCTTAAGTCGACTTAAGCAGCTTGCTTAAGTCGACTTAATGAAAATTAAGTCGCCTTTATTAAACCACTTTTCATTAGACTTTTTAAAGTCGAATTAAGCCAGTGTAGCCCTGGGGTAGCCCTAAGTCAACTTAGGGCTACCCCAGGACTACACCAATGCCCTCCCTGCCGGGGGGGGGGGCACAGCGGGAGCCTGGCATGCCCCCCAAAGGGCCGGGCATGTGGGCAGGGTGTGACACTGTCTGGATTTAGGAAAGCATTTATGATATTATTTTTTATGGATATCTCATAAATGCTATAATCCAAAGGAACTGTGTCATGTTTGGTATCAATAGAAAGGTAGTAATTTGCTGGAAATGATTATATAGTTTATGTCTAGGAATTCTATTTTGGTTAGAAGTTAGAAATTTGGTGTTATATCTATACTTGTATGATTCTGTGGGAACACCCCAGACAGGATGTCACCAACCATTGTGTCCTTAATGTTTAGGAATTTTTCAGGTAGAATGGTCCCAGGGAGTAACCTGACGAGCCATTAAGGACATAAGGAATACAAGCATTGTGTCCTTAATGGCTCATCAGTTTACTCCCTGGGACCATTGTACCTGGAAAATTCCTAAACATTAAGAACACAATGGTTTTACACACCCGCTTCTCTCAGGTATTTACACAGATTCGTACAAGTTAAAGTATAGCTATAACACCAAATTCCTAACTAAAGTAACTTCTAATTGAAATAGAATTCTAGACATAAACTATATAATCATTCACAGCAAATTACTGTCTTTCTGTTGATACCAGACATGACATAGTTCCTATGGATTATAGCATTTAGGATATATGGATAGAAAATAATATCATAAATGCTTCCCTAAATCCAGACAGCATCACACACAGGGCTTTGCCTTGCCAGGGTCCCTGTCCCCCTTTGCCCCATTGCACATAAGGGGTGCCCCCCCACCACCGTGGACCTGCCCAAGGTCCCCCTAGCCTCACAAAGTCGACCTAGAACATCCAGTGTGGATGCTCTAGGTCGACTTTGTAAGTTCCCCTTTAAGTCGACTTTAATTTTAAGTGTAGACACACTAAGTCGACTTAACTAAGTTGACTTTAAGTTGACTTAGTGAACTTGACTTAGTGAAAGTCGACTTAAAAGTTCAAGTGTAGACATAGCCATTCAGACTGGAAATAAGGCATAAATTTTTAACCATGAGAGTAATTTGCCATTGGAACAATTTACCAAGACTGGATGTTTTTATAAAAGATCTGCTCTAGTAATTATTTTGGGGAAATTCTATAGCCTGTGTTATACAGGAAGTCAGACTAGATGATCACAATTGACCCTTCCAGTCTTAGAATCTGTGAAGTTAATAATCTCTCTGTGCCTCATTCCCCCATAGATAAAATGTGGATGGATATTCAAATAATATGTTGATGACTGTGATATTATAGACAGGACAATAAACCCCTCTACCCCACAGAGGTGTTTTGAGCATAATTTTCAAAATGTTTTATGAGTTATTCAGATATAATAAAGATCTAAACAGAGTTCTGTTTGAAAACAAATATTGGTGGCACAGTATAGACCAAGAGTTCCCAACATTATCAAAATAAGTTAGTTTGCTCTTAGACTTCATACAGTGACTACATTTGCTCATTATTTCAGTAAATGGTCTCTCTGTAAGGACAGTTCTTCTGAATCTTCTTGCATGTGATATAGAGTTCCATTTGAGTATTCATTCAGCAGTTGTATAGAGTAGACTTCAGTCATTTCAGTGTGTTGTTGATCAGGAGGCTAAGGGAGACTGTTTTCCTTCGAGATGATGGATGGGGCATTCCTCCACAAGCTGGTCCTCTGTTTGTGTTTCTCCACATTTGCAGACTGCAGTACCACAAAAGTTCCAGATGTGCATGAGGGAGCTAATGCACCTGGTCCTTAGGTGGTTTAAGTGGGCCCACTCCTTTCTTGGCAGACTGCAGCCTATGGGGTGGAGATGAGAGGCAGTGGTTCACCCTGGAAAATTCTTATTCATGACTAATGAGTTGTAAATTTGATTTCAAGATTCCTATTTGAGTGTCCTTCTGGATCTTTCAAAACAAAAAATCTGTGATTCCCAAAAGTCTCTTTTTCTTGGTAATTTGCCTCTGAAGGGTTGTTTATTATTGATAAAAAAAAGTCTATGTGAAAAGAAAAGTTTTATTTAACGGTTATTGGAGAAAAAACCCATATTTAGCCTTCCTTAGTACTGCTTTCTTATACATAAGAAATTTATCCTTTAAAGCCGCTTAATTGGCCAAATGCTGTGTAGTGTATAGGATATGGGTAGTATCCCTTTAGTATTTTGCGAGTCCTCTAGTGGCCCTCACTAACTGTTCTATGGTTCAGAAGCCACTAGAACTCTACCAGAGTAGCACTGTGTATGTAGCTAGGCTTCATGTGTTGTATATATTTAGAAAACATAGTTATTTGGATCTCAGTGTGTCTGTGTGGTTCTGTCATATTATATTTCTTGTGTAAAGAGCAAAAGACACAACATGCTCACAGTCTTCTGATGTACTCCTTCAGTGATTGGATTCATTTCTAGGAGACTACTCACGGAGTAAGGTACCATGGCCGTTCTTGGGGGGCGCGAATGGGGCGATAGCCTCAGGCCCCGTGGTAACATGGGCCCTGTGCTGTCCCGCTCCCAGCGGGGCAGTGTGGGGCCTACGCCACAGCCCCCCCCAAGACTGCACTTCCCCCTGCCCCCTGCTGCCTTCCCCTGGCCCCTAGGCCACCCCTGCTCCCCACCCCCAGGGTGGAGCAGGAGGGGCAGGTGTGTGGGTCCTGGATTCTGGGCCAGCCACGGCCACCTGCGGCAGCCTCGGCCGAGGATGGTTCACTGCCGCCCTGGACTGCAGCCTTAGCTCTCCGCCTCCCCGGGCCGCGGCCTTGGCT
The DNA here is from genome assembly GCA_007922175.1 of Pelusios castaneus. Taxonomy (NCBI): domain Eukaryota; kingdom Metazoa; phylum Chordata; order Testudines; family Pelomedusidae; genus Pelusios; species Pelusios castaneus. The sequence goes on from ML685766.1 coordinate 17,137,646, forward strand.
CCCTGCTGCCCGGGCCGGGGCCGTGGCTCTCTGGGGCCGCGGCCACGGCTCCCCCCCCACCGTGCGGGTGGCCAAGGCTTCCGGGGCTGGCTCCCCGGGGGGGCGACTGGGGTCCCTGGGGGGCAGAGCAGGCCGCCCTCCCCCACACTCCCCACCAGCATGGGGGATGGGGGCCCCGCCTAGGCCGATTGACCCTGGGCCCCGCTCCACCCCTAGGGACGACCCTGTAAGGTACCACTCTACATGGAGGATAAAAAAATCAATGATTTAAAGAAAATTACTTTATTATTTTTATTGACAGCATTTTTACAATTTAAATTCAATACAGCATTGTTTTTAAAATTAAATCTAATAAAAATGAAATGTAAATTTATGACTACCTATGTTAAGGCATAAATTTACCATAATCTATTAAAACCCTTTAAATTAAATAAAAAATATTAAGCAGTATATGTTAGTTGCCAAAAATTTAAAGAAAGTCAGACTACTGAACTAGGGAAAGTCATTTGCCAAGTACATGTAATTTCAGTAGCCTTTTCCTTGTTGGCAGAAGGAATATTTGCTTCATTCCAGGCTATTCAACAAGAAACCAACTGGGTCATAAAAATGCAGGAAATCTTGTTTTCTTTTTCCAGTGCATATGTGAGAGAATGAGATCCATGAGACGAAGAGATCAATGAGATTAATTAGACAAAGATAACCAGAAGCAGTTCATATTACCACTGTAGGAGAAAGTAAAGGTTAAAATAGAAAGACAAGTAGGAGCACCTAGGTGCTGGCCCAGGGCCTAACAAAGTAATCCAAAGCAATGTACTGTAGCGTACCTTCCAAAGAATGTACTGCAGACCTGAACTGAAGGTACTGACAAGATACAGGCTGTGAAAGTCTGACTTCACTAAAATTGGCAAGAAACAAGCTGAAATTGCAATAATAAGTACAAGAATCAGGATGTACCTTGAGGAAGGTGGTGTTGGGTCGGACTAACACCAAGGAAATAAGAAAAGATGTTTTGCATGGTTTGGCCTGTGCAAAGGTAAGATTCGGCCAAACCATGACACCTTGATGGGTGTACATGCCCAGTAATGCGTGGACCAATCAATGTGTGAATCAATTAGAATATGGACCAATCAGTGTAGGGTCAGATGAGGGTATAAAAGTAGGAGCTCTGGAGCTCAGACCCCGTGCAGCTGAAAGGGGTGATGGGGAGTCCTACCATCAATTGACCTGTTCCATTGCATTAAGAGTATGTATGCTGCCAGCAGATCTGTTGATATAGATTGCTTGCCATTGTGCTATGTTGCAATAAAGCCTAGCCTGGCACCTTCATTTCTACAAAGATCCCGTGATCGTGTTGGTTTCTTCGATCGTGAGTGTTGCCTCAGTTTACCTCTTGCACACAGGGTACGCCTGGGCTCCAAATCACTAAGCTAACCGAGGTCTCACTAAAGATTTGAGCCAAAGGTAACCCAGAGTGTTCACCAAAGGAGCACCTCGGCTTAGGATCATCAGGCTAACTCAGTCCCTGCTTCAGATCCAAGCCAGGCTCTAGATCACTGGGCTAACGGAGTCCCCACTTATAGATCTGAGCCAGAGGTAATCCTGAGGGAGCACCTCTTCAGAGCTTCACACACGCATTTACACACGCAGCCAAGCTGATATCGGCGCTGGAGACAGAACAACACTGATAAGGATTAATAAGAACACCTCTCGCCTGATGGGCCTAAACCACACAACCCATAACGCGCCATAACCACAACCACTTACAGATAACATTTTGTTTAATAAATTAGTTAGTTTTAAGTGGAAAACATATTTTGATAAACTTTTTGGTAAACTTTTTTCTTATCTTCCCAGGACAATTAATATAGTTTTATTTAGCTAACATGAAAACAGTTGTAAAAATCCTTTTGGTGCATTTTAATTGAACTTGATTTTCTATTGAAAAAGAGCTTGACACAAAACACAAGTAAAAAATTACTCACCTACTAAGAAAGAAATGTACCATTCACCATTTTCTAGTATAATAAAAAACTAAAAATGAAGAATCTGAATAAATGTAAATTAAGCTATCCAATTGCTTAAATAAATGTTTAGATGTATTATATGTCCCTGATTAGCAAAAAGAAGCACAATATTTTAGTGTTAAAGCTATATTTAGTTATAAATCATGTGTTTTAATGGTTACTAACCAGTGAGAATCAGCCTTTCTTTAGTGCAAATGTGCAAATGCAAACCAAGATTAAAATAGATGATTTACAACAAGGCTGCTGATTTAAATCATGATTAAAATTGGTGATGTAAATCGCTTTGATATAAATCAATGTACACTTTTGGTCTACATAAGTAAGGTTGTAACTAGGGTGACCAGCTAGCATGTGTAAAAAATTGAAATAAGAAAATGCCCCAAATATTAGGGCTGTCCCCTTGAAATTGTAACACCTGGTGAATTATGTAGTTGTCAGAATACAGCTAAACAATAGTACAAACAAAACCCAAAGTGTTCAATAGTTTAAACTTCCAATATTTTCCATTCTTAAAGAGGTGTTCTATCAAACAAGCCAAGTATTTGAAGGGGTATTCAGCAGTTGCAGAACCTGGGCTTGACTTCTGCTTTTGGGGGCTTGTAAGATGCCAAGGCCTATGCTGTAGCCTTTACTTTACCGTGTGAATGAGGCGAAAGGGCCAAAGCCAATATTTTGGAATGGGATTGTCATTGATAAGAGTGCTGTTTCTAAGGAGTTGGGATTAAGGAGATCTCTTGAGAATTTCAGTAAATAATATGGGTGAAATCTTGGCCAGCTGAAGTCAATGGGAATTTTGCCATTGATTTTGTTGTAGCTAGGATTTCAATCCATGCCTTTCATATAAGACGTGAGAAAAGATTACTTACAAGAAAGATATGCTGATGTTTGGGAACTGATTCCACTGAAGACTGGGGAATATCAAATTTAGTAGCATTGCCATAAATTATGTATTTGGTGGACTAACTACTTTTCTATGACTCATTTTCTCATCTTTTATGTTAATGATGATGATTTTTCAAAATGAGTAACTAGGCGGATGACTTACTCCTTTGTCATTTTGATTGAATATTACAGGAAACACTTGTTACCTCAGAATACTGATGTTATGCTATTTTGGGACAGATTCTGCCATCCATATTCATGAAGGATAATATGGAATAAGGTATAAGTCAATGTAAGTAAGGTTGCCACAACTGAGCCTTATAATTACAGTGCAATCTGCCTGTTGTACACAGACTTAAAAAAAGATTCCTTATTTTACTGTATAAAAGCCCCTATTAAAAATAAAATAAAAGATCCCATTAAAAAAAAGATATATGTCATAGGCTTTGCTTGGGGAGTGACCTTGAGCATGTTTTGCTCCAAGACTGGGGGTGCAAAGGGAGCTTTACACCACTTTAGCACCCACCAGCCTCAAATTTCTCTGTATACTTCTTGGCTGTATCTGAGGATCTGGCCATTGCACCCCATCATCAGCCTCAGCCTGGACCAGTCCATATGGAAGATCCAATTCCTGGACACTGCATTACGAATAAGTGATGGCCACATAATCACCACCCTATCCTGGAAACCTATTGACCCCCATACCTACCTACATGCCTCCAGCTTTCATCTGGGACACATTGCACAATCCATTGTCTACAGCCAGGCCCTAAGATACAACCACATTTGCTCTGATCCCTCAGACAGAGACAAACACCTTCAGAATCAAGTGTGCTTAAAACTACAGTATCCATCTGGGAAAGTGAAGAAACAAATTGACAGAGCCAGATGGCTACATAGAAGTCACCTACTACAGAACAGGCCCAACAAGGAAAACAACAGAACGCCACTGGTCAGAACCTACAGCCCACAAGTAAAACCTCTCCAGCACATCATCAAGGATCTGCAACCTGTCCTGGAAGTTGATCCCTCACTCTCTCAAGCCTTGGGAGGTAAGCCAGTCCTCCCTTACAGATAGCCCACCCAACCTTAAGCAAATACTCACTAGCAACTACACACCATACAACAAAAATACTCAGCTAGGTAAGGTAAGTATCCCTGCAACTAACCCCATTGCCAACTCTACCTACATATCTACTCAAGTGACAACATCTTAGGACCTAACCAAACCAGTCATTCCATGACGGGCTCATTCAACTGCACATCTGCCAAAGTGATGCATGCCATCATGTGCCAATAATGCCCCCCTGCCATATACATTGGCTGAACTAGACTGTCTCTGCACAAAAGAATAAATGGACACAAATCAGACATCAAGAATGGTAACATTCAGAAACCAGTAGGAGAACACTTCAACCACCCTGGACATTCTGTAACAGAAATGAAAATTACAATACTTCAGCAAAAATATTTCAAAACCAGACTTCAGCAAAGCTGGAATTCATATGCAAACTTGACACCATCACACGGGGTCTGAATAGGGATTTAGAATTGGCTAACTCACTGCAAAAGATAGTTTCCTCTCTTTTAACATTCTCACCTTCTCATCTATTGTTGTATAAGACCCACATCCACACTGTTTGAATTAAAACAACTCGATTGGTTTGCTAAAATAGACTAAGAGACTACCCCTCTGGACCCGTTTGAATTGACCTTGTGACTCGCTCTTCTCTGCATGTGTATATATACCTAACACACTACAGTTTCCATTTTCTGCATCTGATGAAGTGGGATGATGCTCACAAAAGCTTATGCGATAAATGCATTAGTCTTTAAAAGTAACACAGGCCTCCTTGTTTGCTTTGCTGAAATAGACTAACATGGCTACCCCAGGAACTTGTAACCTGCAGTCTGAAGCTCAGCTGAGCAGTTCTGACTGACACCTGAGCCAGCTTGTTACTGCACATGTGGTACTGTAATTTCATTTTACCACATAGTGTATGTTTGTCTAGGTCACCAAAACATCGCATGGTTCAGCATAGCAGACACTCTTCTCCCAGGAGGCTAGTTTGTAAGACCCGGATGATGTAGGTCAGGGCATGGTCTGGGAGGATAATGTAGCAACATCTCTTTCTGTGGACAAAGTAATGATAGAAAGGTAGGGGAGGTGTCATTTTATTTGTAAAAATCTACTGAGTCATAATTTCAATAGTGTGACCCTTTGTAGCATGGCAGGGGGCACTTGCTTCCCCTCTGGCTCCCATTGCCAGGTCCTCTGGTTTGTGGAAGTTTCGGTAAGACAGTATTTTCAGAAATGGGTCAAGTGGGGTACCATTCAAAAACCCTTTCTGCCATGAACACAGTGGTACCAAAAATGACAATCTAAAAAAAATTATGTAGATATGCATTCTAGAAAATGTTAAAAAATCAATGGGTTTTTAAAAATTATCTGTTAACACTATGGCTGCATTGCTTACATGAAAAAAAGACATTGATTGGGAGGTCAGAGTAGATGATGTTTAGGAATGTACCAGGGATAATGGTCCCAGGGACTAAACTGATGAGCCATTAAGGACACAATGGGTGTAATCCTTATGTCCTTAATGGCTCATCAGTTTAGTCCCTGGTACATTCCTAAACATTAAGGACACAATGGTTTGACACACCCACCCACCTCTCTCAGGTAGTTCAATAAAATAACATAAGTTAAAGTACAGATAGAATACCCAATTCCTAACTTCTAATCCAAATAGAATTCCTAGACATAAACTATATAATCATTCCCAGCAAATTACTACCTTTCTATTAATACCAAACATGACATAGTTCCTATGGATTATAGAGCATTTATGAGATATCCATTGAAAATAATATCATAAATGCTTCCCTAAATCCAGACAGCATCACACACAGGGCTCTGCCCTGCCAGGGTCCCTGTCCCCCTTTGCCCCATTGCACACAAGGGGTGCCCCCCCGCCACTGTGGACCTGCCCAAGGTCCCTCTAGCCCCACAAAGTTGACCTAGAGCATCCAATGTGGACGCTCTAGGTCGACTTTGTAAGTTCCCCTTTAAGTCGACTTTAATTTTAAGTGTAGACACACTAAGTCGACTTAGTGAAAGTCGACTTAAAAGTGCAAGTGTAGACATAGCCTTGCTGAGCAACAGCCTGCATATTCCTGATTCAAAGTAATTCTCTGTGCCTCTCACCTTTATTAACACTAGAACTCATCTAAAGCTTTTTAAAAGAGGAAAGAAATAAGCGAAATCTGCTGAATATTAGCAATATACTATTATGCACAGGTAGAATAAGCTAGTTGGTATTTCACTTTAAAAAGAGAGACTGCAGAGGGACTAATTTCTGGTAAAATCAAACATGGTTGAAATAGGTTTGACCCCCACAGATCAATTGCTGTTTTCAGGAACTGAATACCACATGTGATAGAGAGGCTTTCCCACAGGAAATCTATTTTTTTCTAGCCAAATGTCATTACCTAAATGTGGTTACGGATTCTTTGTATAGGCAGCCTGAAGAAGAGTGGAATTGTTCAGCTATTAGGATACCTCTGAGAGTGAGGGCTTCTCTGCAATGTTTTTTTTTAAAAGAAAAATTACCCAGTTTCTTCTCAGTTTTGTTTTTTAGTAGTTGGAAGGCCCCAGCTTACAAGATGTAGAAGCTTCTTTTTTCTGTCCTTTACAGATGTCTTTAAATAGGAAGGGATCAGTAATGAAAATGGTTCTTTTGCAGATATACGGTAGGAAGCACAACATCCTTGTGAAATATTGCCACGAAGAGCTTATCTGCATTCACAAATGTGCTCAGGTTCTACATTACTGATATGGATAAGGAGCTATATTTATAGTGCTAGGGTGAAAGATTTTCTTAATATCAATATCAATATCTTACTCTCATTTTATTAAATAGCACCTTAGGATTGTCTCCTTCCCCTCTCTATGGCTATGTCTACACTTGTGTATTTCAGTCGACTTAGTGTGTCCACACTGAAAATTAAAGTCGACTTAAAGGGGAACTTACAAAGTCGACCTAGAGCGTCCACACTGGACGCTCTAGGTTGACTTTGTGGGGCTAGGGGGACCTAGGGCAGTCCACAGGGGAAGGGGGGCACCCCTTGCCCAATGCCAGGAGGCTCAGCCTTTGCCCCATTGTACATAGGTACAATGGGGCAAAGGGGGACAGGGACCCTGGCAGGGCATAGGGGCAGGGTGGGCAGGGCTCTGACCTGCCCCGTGGGGAGACATGCTAGCCTCCCCCTGTGCCCCCCCTGGCAGGAAGGGCATTGGTGTAGCCCTGGGGTAGCCCTAAGTCGACTTAGGGCTACCCCACGGCTACACTGGCTGAAGTCCACTCTAGGGAGTCGACTTAAGCCTTAGGTCTAGTGGAAAGGAGGTTTTATAAAGTCGACTTAATTTTCATTGTCGACTTTATTTTCCTTAAGTCGACTTAAGCAAGCTGCTTAAGGCGACTTAAGAAAACTGTAGTGTAGACGCAGGGTAAATTAAGTCGACTTAAGCAAGCTTAAGTCGACTTAATTTACCAGTGTAGACGCAGCCTGTATGTGATCTTCTTTTCTTGGACCCAGTAAATCTAGAAATAAAGTTCTTGAGTTGTGTTTTGCTTTCTGTTAACTGAGGCAATTCTATTTTCAAGCCACAGGATTCACCAAGTTTTGTAAACAGAGGTAAAAGTTTACTCAGAATCAACAATGAGGACCTGAGTAACTTGTTGGATGTTGCTGCTTCCTCCTGTTTTTGCCATGTCCTTGAAATTCTCCAACGATTTTTTAAAATCAGTCGTAGATGGTTTGGAAGTGTTTCAGGTAATAAATTAAACAAGCCCAGAATTGCAGCCATATAGAGGATAGTGACTTCTTTAAGTGACTCATACAACTCGATTTCTCTCTTACTCAGTCCAAGGGAAACTGGAAGGATGTGCTGGATAGAATGATATTGCACAAATGAAAGCCTTTACAATATCAATGTGCTACAATGATGTTAATGAACATCTCAAAACTGTGCACCTCAATCAGTGATATATGCAGCATTCAGTAAAAAATCCCACCCCCCAAATTTTCTCCCCTCACTCCATTCAATGCAATCTCCTTTCCTACTCCCAAACTTGACGTCCATCAGTTCTTCAACTCTCTCTCAGTACTTTCCCCAGCACGTAGCTCAGATGTACCACCACCTGAAAGCTGTTCCTCACTGCAGTAGCCATAAGGGGGTGGCAGGTAGTGCCCCACAGCCTTGGTTGATAGCAGTGATGGCTGGCAGGTTGTGCTGTAGGCTTTGCCTGTGGATTATGGGCTTTGTAATTAGATGAGGACTAGATTCAATTTGGTTCATAAAAGGGGCAGTTCTATGCCACTCCTCACTCCCAGCAGCTGTCTTGGCCAGCACATGGCCACCATCTCTCTCCCACCACATGGATCCAGCAGTAGCATCCTGGCTGGAGCATAGCAACCGCTCCGCCCAGAGCGCAGCGGCCTCTCCCTGCCCCAACCTCTTCTCCCCCACCACGTGGGCCCACTTGGCACCCTGGCCAGAGGGTGGCACCCTCTCTCTCCCCCAAACCCATCCATTCCCCTGTCCTTCTCTGGTGGACCTACAAGCCGATGTGGCCATCAGGCCAGAAAGATTGCCCACCCCTGGTCTAATGGATCCTTCTGCCCTTAAACTTTCTGAATCTATGAATGTAGAACATTTGTGGAAGAGCCAGATATCCTCCTGCCTGCCAGATTATGAATGGAGCATAAGATTATCCTTCTTTCCCTGTGACTGTGTGTGCAATGACAAAACCGCCACTGCTCAGTGTAAGAGGATCAAGCCCTTAGGGATCCATAGGGGCCCTTTGAAAACTTTCTTCTTCAAGTTCCAAAGATATCAGATAGATTAGGGTAATACTGTATGTGGTCTGCTCTGTTTTTCTGCTTTTTATCCTTATGCTTGGTTTTGTTAGTTGAAATGAACGGAGAATTGTCTAAACTCAAAGGCTATGTCTACACTTACTAAAATTAGTTCGAATTAGTGAGTTCGAACTAACTAATTCGAACTAATTTTAATTAGTTCGAATTAGCTTAATTCAAACTAGCATGGCCACACTGGAATGTTAGTTTGAACTAAGCAAGCACTTGCTTACCGTATTTTTCGGACTATAAGACGCACTTTTTTTCCCCCAAAAGTGGGGGGGAAATGAAGGTGCGTCTTATAGAGCGAATGCTGGGTGCGCGGCCGCAGAGCGGCCGTCGCACCCCCTGCGCAGCCCAACAGCCCCCGCTGCTCCCTCCAACCCCCGGGGCAGCCGCTTTGCCGCGGCACACCCGGCCTCTGGGCTGGCCCTCCCTGCCCCCAGGCTGGGACTGGCAGGCTCAGGCTCGGGTCCAGAGCGCGGGCCTGCCTGCCTGCCCCACGCTGCCGGGCCAGTGGGGTGGCTGCGGCAGCAGTGGGCTCCCAGGTTCCCACCCTGCTCCCACCCGCCGACCGCCTCCTTTCTGGGGCCGAGCCGGGGCCGGGGCCGGGCTAATACATGCCCTGGCCTCCCAGCACCGGGCCGGGATCAGCTCCCCCCCCACCGGCGGCTTCCCGGGGCCGCGGCAGGGTCCTGCGGCTGCGGCAGGGTCCTGCCCCACCGGCGGCTTCCCGGGGCCGCGGCAAGGTCCTGCAGCCGCGGCAGGGTCCTGCTCCGCCGGTGGCTTCCCGGAGCTGCGGCAGGGTCCTTCCCCGCCGGCGGCTTCCCGGGGCCGCGGCAAGGTCCTGCGGCCGCGGCAGGGTCCTGCTCCGCCGGCGGCTTCCCGGAGCCGCGGCAGGGTCCTGCTCCGCCGGCGGCTTCCCGGAGCCGTGGCAGGGTCCTTCTCCGCCGGCGGCTTCCTGGAGCCGTGGCAGGGTCCTTCCCCGCCGGCGGCTTCCCGGGGCCGCGGCAAGGTCCTGCCCCACCGGCAGCTTCCTGGGGCCGTGGCAGGGTCCTTCTTTCTCTTCTTTCTTTCTTCTTTTTCTTCCTTCTTTCTCTCCCTTCCTTCTTCTTTCCTTCTTTCTCTCCTTTGCTTTCCTTTTTCTTTCCTTCTTTCTCTTCTTTGCCTTCCTTCTTTTTTTCTTCCTCTTTCTCTTCCTTTCTTTTTTCCTTCTTTGTCTTCCTTTTTCTTTCCTTCTTTTTCTTCCTTTCTCTTCTTTCCTTCCTTTCTCTTCCCTTCCTTTTCTCTTCTTCGCCTTCCTTTCTCTTCCCTTTCTTTTCTCTTCTTTGCCTTCCTCTAAAAACTGGGTGCGTCTTATGGTCAGGTGCGTCTTATGGTCCGAAAAATACGGTAGTTTGAATTAGCAATCCCCATTCATTTCAATGGCAGGTTAATTCGAACTAAGAGATTAGTTCGAATTAACATGGCCACATTGGTTAATTCAAACTAGTTAGTTTGAATTAACCCCTTAGTTCAAATATCCTATTTGAATTTATTAGTTCGAATTAAGGAAGCCCTTAATTTGAACTAACTAAAGCCTAGTGTAGCCATGGCTTTATTTAGTTCAAGTTAAGCCTCCTTAATTCAAACTAACTTGCCAGTGTAGACATAGCCAAAGTGTTTCTTCTTATTCATGTACATTCACTTTGGAAGTAAATATCTTGCTTTTAGACACTATTATATCTCAGCAGAGAAGAGATTTAGTTTTTGTGATATCACAAAAGTAATTTACCAGAATAGAATTTTTTTCCTGGAAGCTTCGTACTTAATCATCTCTAAGCAAATGTGAGAAAGAACTGTCATATGTCCTCTGCTTTGTAAAGAACCATTAAGCTTTGGACCTATTAGCTTGTGTGGTTGGTTTTGTTTGTCACTCTGTAGTTATATCATGAAATATTTACTAAAAATGGAGGAACCATTAATTCTTTTCTATTTGCAAATAACCAAATGTCGCCTTTACATTATGAAAATGGAGGAAGGACTGATTTTCAATTAAACAAAAGTGAATATGTGATGTTGCTGAACACATTTCACCTGATAAATGGAACATCTGTTCTGACTCTCAGATTTCCTCCAGGAATTACTTCTTTAAGCTGGTGCAGTTTTATTTATCAACCCGACAGGTTCAAAATTGATAACCAAAAGTCCATCCAAACTATACCAGTGTAACTACAATAATTGGAGGGTTTCTGTAACTAGTTTTGAATATCTGTTCTCCCATAAATTCATGGGAAACTTATATAATATAGCTAAATCTTATGTGCCTCTTTAGAAGAATAGAGCTTTAAGAGTTACATTTTAAAAAAGATTCTGATTTCTTTATAGGTATTATTTTCATTTTTTGATTATTTGTTTTTATAACTTTTTTCTTCATTAGTGTTCTCTCCTCTTCATTGCATGTTAATTAACAACTAAGTTATAGGCTGTGGGATTTTGTTTTGAGATTACCAGTAATATAAAAATTGGCAGTTTGAATGTAATGCTAAATTACTAACTGGTCAAATATTTGTAGCAGAGAGAGATATGCAAATAGATACTTCTGTGGATGCCCGTGTATAACTAAACATGTTGCTATTATGAGTCATCTTAAACTTTGTTATGGATTGAGTTTAATCCTTGTTGAAGCTGGTGTATAAACATTTCCTTCATTTAAATTAGTTGTAAGAGAGTATTAAGGAGCCATATCTAAAACATCGCATAGTGGAGTCTGCCCAGAGACTACTACCATTTTTGGGTAGAGAGTTCCACTGGGTATTGTTCTGATCAGATGGGCAGTGTATCTGTGGATGTGGAAAAATTCCACTTGGAGGAGAGGAGTCTGAAAAGAAACTGAGGGAGATGCAGAGGCAGCAAGAAAGCCAAGGAGCAGCTTGTAAGCTTGATATCACACTGGGAGAAGCCTAGAGGAAGGCTGTGGGTCCTGGCTGCTGATTGAAAGAAGATGAGCTATAAGCAAAGAAGCTATCTTCTGGCTTTGGTTTTTCCTGCATTTGGGGAGAAGCAGGATTTTGTGCATTCCTTAGAAATAAATAAGATTGCATAAAAGAGAATATCAGACTCCGTCCTCTATTTCTACTTCCAACTGGAACATCCACAGAGTCCTGAATTTTGACTAGCTACTCAGGTCAAAAACAGCTAGCTTTATCATATACATTTTCTGCAGTACAGTTTCTTCCACAGCTTATTGAGCATTCAGATGCTTCGAAGCTTATACAAGAGGAGATATATTTTACTCCTTAAGCCCAAATTATCAAAAGAGCTCAGCTCTATTAAGGCAAGGGTTCTTAAAATGGGGGTCATGACAACCTCATGGGGTTGCAAGATTATTATGGGAGGCAGGTCACAAGCTTTTAGCCCCATGCATGCTGTTAAGTGTGGTGTGGCATGGGGGGCCCCTCATTTTGGGGGGGAGGGTCATCATAGCCTGAAATATTTTCAAAAGGAGTCTCAGCAAAAAATGTTTGAAAACTCCTGCATTAAGGGTATGTTTATCCTGTGATTTTAGGTGTGACTGCAGCTTGGGTAGATATACTCATGCTATGTTTACCCCCACTAGCATGGCTAAAGATCCTATAGATGTGGTGGCATGGGTGCCTAAATAAAAACTAGATTTTCAAAAGACCTCAGCACCCACATTTTACACTCTTGAAAAATCTGCCTATTTTGATGATTAAATGGGAGCTGGGCTCTTCTGAAAATTGGCCCAAAGGATCTTTCCATTGACTTAGTGAGCTTTGGTCAGCAATAAATGTGATATTAGACACTCACAATCATTTCCAATTGTTTAATTACTAATAAAAGGTCCCCGAAGCCCACAAAGAGTAAGAACATTTTGTTCCAGTGCACAGGAAGCACCAGAAACTCTGGCATTCTAAGTATCTATTGTTGTCAAAGTGACTCCTGAGAGAGAGATTAAAAGCACTGGCTCCCATCAGATGTGTAAGCATCAAGTCTGCCAACACACCTCAGTCCTGACCTTTAATATCCCTGCTATTTCAGTTCCGGGCCCCTCTAAGGCTGACTGTCAATCATGTCTAATTCTTGGGGGTTTTGTGAACTGTAGCAAATGGGAAGTAGGAGGAAAGCATAAAAATCATGTTCACTTGGTGATGTATACCAAGGTTCAAAGGATTAAAAAAGCACTACTTTTAATTTACACCATGTCTCTATGTGTAGTGCTGCTCCAGCACAGCTGTGCTGCGGCAGTACTTCTGGTGAAGACGATCTATGCTGATGGTAGGGAGCACTTCTGTTGGTATAAAAAACCTACCTCTGCAATTGGCAGAAGCCAATCTGTTGGTGGCAGGCACAGCTCTGTGCCCACAAGGGCTTATTTTGGCGTAATTTAGGTTGATTGGTGGGGGGTGGGGTGGAGCATATTCACACCCTTGAGTGTCATAAATTTTGCTGAGATAGACTGTAATGTAAACACAGACAAAATTCTCATTCCCACTTTACTGATGCAAAAGGGACCATGAAGTCTTGTTAAACTACATGGTGCATCTATCCTTTTTTTTTTTTTTTTTTTTTTTTTTAAAAATCAGGCTGCATATTTCCTGTTTAGCATTTCAAAACTAGTTTTGAGCAAGTTAGCCTTGTTGCATTCATAGGCATAAGATGTGGCTTAAAACAGAGTTTGCAAATCAATAGGACAAAAAAAAAATCTCAGTGTAAAATTGTATTCATTTATTACACAGTCCTTTACCAAGGTCTCTCTCATTTTATATGATTGTGTCAAAAAATGTATCCCTAGCAACTGGAGTTGATGGTTTGGACCCCAAGCCTATTCTTATAACAGTCAAAGCTTCAAATATGACGTTTATTTGCATCCCAATTGTGAAAAGATATTCAGATGATGCAAACCAGACAACACAGTAAAAGGAGTTACAAGGCCAGAGCACTTAAATATAAAGCACTGCGCTATAGCAGAGTCCATTTGAATAGACGCCCCCCCCACCCATAAGTGCATGCTAGAGCTCACTTGTAGGTGTCCCAGACGAAAATTCTGGCTAATGAATGGATGTGAGAGACCAAGGGCACAAGCTATTAGCCTGGCTTCCTAGCCTAGCTGACATTTTCTGCCTACTCTGCATGGCTGGAAAGTTGTCTCTCTCACCAGCAAAAGTTACTCCAATAAAATATATTACCTTGCTGTTCTACTTTTCATCTGGAAAAGTCAGAGCTAAATGCCATGATTTCTTCTAGAATAGACAATAAAATCCTGATCAGTTTAAGAAGGCATGGCACCATAGTATTATTCTCTTACCAACAGAAATATAATCTTGTTTCCTCTTGCTGTCAACTTTACTGCATTAACAGTTATTTTTCTTAATATTCTTTGGGTATAAAGTCTCAGAATATTAATAATCTGTAGAAAGTCAACCAGCTCAAAGTTCCTAGTTCCCATCACTCTTACTATTTGGAACATCTGAAGAGTAAGACATTAAAAACGATTGCCTGAAGTTGAATAACAAGGGCTTTTCATTTGTGAAGTTCAAGAGGAAAATATAGACACAATGTTTGATTCTCATGTCAAGCACAGAGAATTCTTCATCCTTAATTGTTTACTTTTCTCTCTCCCAACATCTTTTACAGTTGTGGGTAATGAAATTAATTGAAAGCTTAAATAAAATGTTCACAAACTTCTGAGTAAAAGCATATAAAGTGTAGCAGAAAAGAGTAATTTTACGAGTGCACACTGTATTCTGAATCCTTCCTGTTCTCCTCTCCCATGGTATTTAAAAATATTTGAAATAAAACAGTTTCTTTATTTGCAGTTTCTAAATGTCATTTTCTTGGTAGAATAAGAAATGATGTCAAGAGCAACCTCATTCCTGTGTCAGGCCCTCTAAGTTAAACAGGATTTCTCTGGGCATTCTCATACATAAAATCCATATGGAAACTGAGAAATAGCACAAAATACTTATCAGTCTCATGGATGCTTTTTCATTTCATGATCCTTTTTTTATTGCTTATTATGATCTTTTTTATTACCTATGGCTCTGTACCCAGACTTGGATCCTGATACCCCCAAAAGAGGGTTCAGAACACAAATCTGAATCCAGATTCAGATGTCATGGTTATCCATATCTCTGGAATGAGCCAAACAAACAGCCCCAGTATGAGCTTTGAGGAGTTGGAAAGAGGGATCCCAGGTTTGTGGCCCAGGGCCATCTCTACTTACACAGTGGCGTATGGGAGGGGCAGGTGGGGGAGGCAGAGGAGGGCCAGTTTAAAGGGGCCCCAGCCTGGGCTGCTGCCCAGTTTCGTCCCCCTCCCACCACACGGGCCAGCCTGGAGGCAGGGTGGCCCCTGGCATTGGAGGGGGTTAGTTCAGTGTTGGAGGGTCTAGAGCCCTGGGGCCACAGGCCACAGCACTCCCACCCTGCCCCCAGGCTGACTGGTGCACCCCAGTGGACGAGTCGGGTCGGCAAGTGGCCGCTGCTTTCCAGGCAGCCTCCGGTGGCAGCTACCCCACACACCAGCCAGCCCTGCATCCACAGCGCAGGAGACACACACCCTCCTGCCCCTTCCTCTGGGCTGGACCAGCTGGCTGGGAGTGGGGCAGGAGCGCTGTGGACGATGGCCTCTGGCCCCAGGGTCCTGCCCCCCTCCAGCGGTGAATTGGCTGCCCCGCTGCCAGTCTGGCCCATGTGATGGGGGGCGGGGCCATGAAACAGGGTAGCCTGGGTCCCTGGGGTCCCTTAATCTCGCCCTGGAGCAGGCCAGCCCAGCACCTGCCCCCCCCCCTGCAGCCTGGCAGCAGCATCTTGGGACATGGCATCTACACTCCCCGCTGGGCAGCTGGGGGTTGGGGCTGGGACTGCTCCTGTGTGGGTTGGGGGTGGGGGGTGCAAAGTGTGAGGGGCATGAGGCAGTGGGGGTGGGGGTGGGGGGTTTACAAATTTGGCTTGGTCCCTGGGTATCAGACAGCCTCAGTACACCACTGTACTTACAAAAGACTGTTGGGACTTTCAGAGTCTTGAAAAACTAAAATGTTTGTTAGTTTGTGTAATAATGCCATCTTGTAATGATATTCTAAATACAAACATTTGACAGTGAGAGTCATTTGTGTGAAAGTAACGCATCTACAAGTATTTTCTTCCTAGTTTCACCTGAACACAGCTGTGTGGTCTTTCTAATTAATGAATAGCCTTTCAGGGTACTGACCCAGACAGATCTAATCTATCTCTGTCCAAAATTACTAAACCTGTCCTGCATTAAAGATGTAAAAGGCCACAAATTACTTTCATGATCTTTCCGGCTAGAAAATCACTGTTCAGTGAATAGCAGTTTCTACATGTGGCATCCAGGATGATTTCATCACCCTGGGGTTCAGGCTTTCACTTGTGAGTGGAGAAAAACATTCAGGGCTAAAAGTTTCTACGTTTAACTTCCATTCCATCAGAATAAACATATTTTACAATGTGGAATTACATTGTATGCCAATGTAATTATTACAATACAATTGATATTTACATACTACTTTTCATAGTCAAAGCAATTTACAAACAACAAATTGATCTGTCTTTTGAGAGATTTACTCTCAAGTTTGTGTGTATCAGGATCTGGGGTGGAGGAATATGTTCAGTGTACAAGCAGAGGAGTGTATATTTTTTCTCTGAGCGCATAACAATGAGCCTTAATGAGCAAGTGGGATGTTGAAATATGGATAGGTTATATATACCATCTCTGGTTTAAGCTGATCACACTGCATTTTTTAAAACAAATTCCTTCTAAGTCTCTAGACACAAATTTCATATGAGATTTCTGATAATAACTCACATCCCATCCTAAAGGACACCAAAGTTCTTTATGAGTAAATAGAAATCACTTTAGTTAGTCCCCCATTACATCTCTGGTGTTACGGCAGTAATGAAGCTCCTCCACTCCTGTTTCTGGCAAGTCTTTCAAAGGTTCCCAAGTTCAGCTGTGCCCTAGGTCTTTCAGCTCAGCTTCCACAGCTTTTCGCCATGTTGTTTTCAGGTGACCTTGTTTTCATTTGCCTTCAGGTGTTCATCTTATTGCGATTCTAGTGATGAAATCAACTTCCATCCAAAACACATGGCATAATGCAGCAAAGTTTCTCCTGAGGCTGTTGTCCATCTACTCTCACTAACACCCAGGATGCATAGTGTCTCATATCTGTTGTGACCTGAGCTAGCTTCCCTGTTTTGTACATTGTCTGTATGTTCTAAAAAACATGTATGGTTTTTGTCTTGATTTTAAGCATTTCAGTCTTCAGGCCAGTGGCTTCCTTTCAGCTTTCATCACTGGCAGTCATGGGTCATTGACTCCTTAAGGCCATCATACACTGTAATGCTTGATTTCTCTGTTGCTGTTTCTGTAACGTATTTTGTTTTTTTTACAAGACAGGATTGTTTGCTCTGAGCCTAGCCCTCAACCTGAAGGACATGGGTGTCTGGTTTTTTTTGGTCCCTCCCACACAGTCCAATCTGCCATGGTTAAATCTACCAGAAGCAAAAAAGACCCCTCTGACACAGCCTCTAGGGATCATTAGGACATTGAAGATGTCCTGCCACAACAACGCATAGACATGAAGGGGCAGGGGAATCACCTTATCCACTGCTGAAATGCAGCCACCTCCAGTATGAAATGGAACAGCACAGAGCAACTATCCAAGGGTGCGTCTACACTGGCAACTTAGATCAACTTAAGGACGCTTAAGTCAACCTACACAAAGCCGCATCCATACTGGGCTATTATTAAGTCGACTTAAGCACTTCGTTAAGTCGACTTAATAACAGCTTGAGTCAACTTAATAACACCACCTCTGAAGGTCGACTTAAGCCTTAAGTCGACTTAAAGCCAGTGTGGACGGGGAATAATGCTAAGTTGACCGTATTAAATTGACTTAAAGCCAGTGTGGACGGCTATGTCTACTGTTAAGTCGACTTAACAAGGTTGACTTAAGTCGACTTAAAGTGTAGCCACTCTGTTAACTTGACTTAACAGAGTCGACTTAACTTTACAAGTGTAGACATAGCTCAAGAGCTTACACCTGAAGGGAAGAAGAAGACTGTGTTGAATTCAACCTGCAAAGGAATTGTAGGCAGGCAGGCAGAAGATATGAAGTGCACATTTTCAGAATGGTGGCAGGTAGTGCTTTTTTTCTAAAAAAAAAAAAAGGTGCTGGTATGCTGGCAGGAGCAAGGGGTGGTGGGGAGGTGTCAGGACTATCAGGACCTTCCACCACTGCCAGCCCCCAGCGGCCTTTCCAGGCCCCACCTCCCTCCCCATGCTCCCCGGGCCCCTTCCCCACCCACCCACCAGTTCCCTGCTCCTCTTGCCCCCTTGGCCTCTCTACTGGCTCCCCACTCCTCTCAGCCCCCCCGTCCCCCTGCTGGTTCCCCAACCCCCTTCCCCGCTCCTCTTGCCCCCCCTCCAGCCCCTTCCCCACTCCCCCACCAGTTCCCCACTCCTCTTGAAAAATGACTGGATTTTAGGTTGATTGAAAAATAACTTTACTGTAAAGAAAGTTACACCTAATAAGTCTCCAAAATTTGGGCTAAACCAACTGAGCATCTCATAAGATAACACAAGAAAGGCTGATTCTCACTGTCATAGATTTATTTTTCCAGACCACTGGTTAGGGTGATGGCTAGATGGATGGGTAGATATTTTCCACTTTGTTTCCTTCAATAGTCATTAAGGAACATGGCTTAGTCATACTTTTATTTCAGGCTTTTCCATGTGATCTGGAGTCTGTGTTGTTTCCAAGATGTAAAAAGGTCTCATATGGATCTTTTATGCTTCACGGCAAACTATGCTATTGTCCTTGTAAGGGTTGTAATGGGTTTATTACATTGATATGAAGTACTGTTTGTCCTTGGAAGCATAATTAAAAAGCATTTAAAAAACAGAGTGCAGTAGACTAGAGTTTTAATGTTAGAGAAATATTTGTAAAAAGGATGCATCTTCTCTTTCACTGCTCATGTCTCAGACTATGGCGTCAATTTAAATGCTACCCACCCTGCTCAACATGTGGGAAACTGACTAAGAGCTGTATGGTGGTCGGCAGTCTCCAAAGGAAAGGAGGGGACTGATTAATGTGAGGCAGTCAGCCCGTGGAGGAAGAAGGGTCCAGTCTTGCATTACTCCAGCATGTACTCTCTCCTTTTCTTTCTGACTCTTCTCCCAACCCAAATAGTTACTTGGCCAAAACCACAGCACCCTAAAAACACAATTCCTGTCCTACAACTAAATGGGCAAGGTAGGGCAGATAAAATGGGGTAAGAGGGTCCAAAAGTACCAGAATGCTCTGGGTTTGATCAAGTAGCTGTTTGGGTTGGGTGGCAGTCAGAAAGGAATTTTTCTCTTTGGAACTAAATTGGCAGAGGCCTACTTGGGTTTTTTTGCCTTGCTCACATGATGGAGGGACAGTTCAGTTAAACAGGAGTAGGACTTAGAATCAAAGGGTGCGTCTACACTTACAAGCTAGGAAGACTTAAGGAGGCTTAAGTTGACCTAACTTACTCCCTGTCCACACTGGGCTTTTATTAAGTCGACTTAAGGAAAACTCAAGTTGACTTAATAACACCTAGTTTTAGGTTGACGTAAGGCTTAAGTCGGTTCCTAAAGTCGACTTAAACCAGTGTGGACAGGGATTAACGCTTAAATTGACTGTATTAAGTCGACTTAAAGTGTTAAGTCAACTTAATAAGGTTGACTTTAAGTTGAAAGTTGACCTTATTAAGTTGACTTAACAAAGTCGACCTAACTTTTTCTAGTGTAGACATAGCCAAAGAGTCATAGAAATGAAAGAGTTGGTAGGAGAATTGGTGTTTCCTCAATGAAGGACACTCTTGCTTAGAAAACAATAGTAATTTTGTATGTCTGTTTAGTTTATCACTACAAACAAGGAGTTCTTTGGCACTTTTAGGTGTTCAGTGTGGATAAAAGGCCAAAAGGGCCAGCTCCCAGAAATAAAAGAGACCTGGGATTTGTCAGTTGGACTTTAGAAAAAGGAGACTTGAAGTCTTCTCTCTTTGGCACCTCATGTCCCCTTCACAGTGGGGATGGTGAGAGGATTCAGCCATCTGAGTTGAAGCTTTGGAGCCAGACTGAGGAATCTCTATCCTGAGTTAAGGTACATACAGTGGGATATACATACTGTAGACCTCCTCCCCACTGGACCTATTTAAATATGTGTCATGGGGAGTCAGGGTAGATAGTGTTATTCTGCAGTGTTTTATTAACAAATCCCTGCTGGTGCTTAAATCCTTCTTTGTGTCTGTCTTATTTACCTCCGTGTACCAACTATTATTCCATTGGTGTCACTGGACATTATTTACTAGGCATCTGAATTTTTACAAGCTGCCCGACCAAGATGTCTTCCATTCCATCTCTCCAAGACGCATTGTTCTCATCTGAACATTGCCCTCATCTTAGATTTTAAAAACTCTATGAAGATTTGAATCATGCACAATTTTAATGTTTGTAAGAATATTTACTTTAGGAAGCTGATTATTTCAGCACAGGTGACTAATTTCCAACTGAATTAACGCAAACTTCTCCTTGATATCACTAAACAATCAAACTCATAGTCGGTGCCCTTCACAAACAACTTGCTCTGACTTTAACAGTGGTTTCTTTTAGTGTGAAAACTGAATGTACCACAAGAGTCTGTAAGTTATATTAACAATAAGGACTTCTAGTTCTTCCCCTCTTCTTTACTGTGATCTGTTCCAAAGGATGGGGTGTAAAGTAATCTCAAAACAGTGTAGGAATGCTGATTTACAGTTAAACAGTTATTTTGACTTGCAAAGTCCTCTGCAGGAGTTAGCTGGTGTAGACCCCTTACAACATATAATATAATCTTTATAAACTGACAGTGATTTTCAAAAGGCAGCATGTAATTACTTAGGAACCCCTACTTTTAAGAAAAGTGGCATAGGTCTCTAATTACTATGAAGTGTAAGAGTCTAATTTGTATATATTATTCCAAAATCAGCAGTTCCAGTACCTAATTCCAAATACATGAGGTCCATTGTCTGTGTATCTGGACGAGGAGCAGGAGCAACTGTTTCTCTCTATGTGCAATAAGCAGAGAAAAGTAATCTCTGTGAATCTTAAATATAACCTATTAGCTCTGAGATAAACTCCAGCTGATTCACAGGGTTTTTGAATATGCAATTTCCACAGGCATTACCATGTTAATGTAAAGGATAAAATATTGATTTTTAAAAAATCCTGTTATTTTAATAAAGCACACCTTTTTTTCTTCATGCAGTTATTGTTACCACCACCTGAACATAGATGTTAGAATTGATCCAAAACACTAAAAAAAGTTTAAGAAAATGTATTTCAGAGTTTGGAGATCTGAGTATTTGTAAAAGCAACTACTGTCAAAAATTTACTTGCATGTTGACAGAATCCTTTTAGAAGACCCTGTGGTGTGAAAAGCTTCTTTTAGGGTTGTTTCATAATACTCCATGAAAGAACGTTTTTCTCGCCATGGCTGGCCATAGAGATTACTTAGAACTTCATGTACCCAAACTGAGACTAGATTTTAGTGCCCTGGGAGGTGGTGTACTTGTGTGTGCCCCCCATTTGCTATGCTAATCCAAGCAGATGCTTATTTTGAATACTCCTACAGCTCTGTTGTATACAGACATCTGCTCAGAGCACAGAGGAAATGCCCAGAATAAGGACTATGTTCACTCCTGTAAAATGCTAGATTTAAATCTGTGTGTCAAGGGGGCAACTCATCAGTTTGAGCACCCCCTAGCACCCAGGCATGATTAAGTGGAGTTTCAACCTCTCAAGCACTCCCTCTGGATGTCCAGGATCCCCTTACCTTCTGGTGATTTAGCCCTCCTGCCTGGTCAGATCCCATCTTTCAAGTCCAAAACAAACAAATCAACACCTACAGTCAAACTATCATCAGGCTCCTGGGTCCCAGGGCCCTCAGGTCTTCTGCTGGGGCCTCTACAACATACATCACTTATCAGTATTAATTCAAATATTTTCCACTCTGACTAGCCCCCTATTCAGGTCCTGTTCCAGTCCCTTAAGCCCAGATCTTAAAAGGTAATTAGACTTCCATTTCAAACGCATTTTCTCCCCCCTCCCCCATTCCCAACTTCCCATAATGAGCACCTCTCAATAACCCCGCTGTCTCGTCTTTTTTGGGCTCAGCATCAGGTCTTTCTCCTGCCCTCTCTCAGGCTTTGCAGGCTCTAGCTTCCCTAGCTTAGCCTTAGGCTCCTGCCTCCAGACTTCAGCTCTTCAAAGTCTGGCTCTCTCTACTACCTAGGTCTTACTGCTTTAGACATAAGAAACAAAGGGTACGTCTACACTGGAGCCTTAGGTCGACTTAAGGAGGGTTAAGTCGACCTACATACTTCTGCGTCCGCATTGGGCCTTTATTAAGTTGACTTAAGCGCTTCCTTAAGTCGACTTAATAACACCACCTCTTATGGTCGACTTAATCCAGTGTAGATGGGGGGAGGCCATAAGTCGACCTAATTGGCCTCCAGGCCCCCACCCAGCTACTCACAATGCACCACTCCTCCGTCGACCTAGCACCTGCCAGTGTGGACACAGGCACTCGACAGGAGTTTTCAATGTGGACTCTTTAAGTCCTTGTTAGGTCGACTTAACAGAGCCTCCAGTGTAGACATACCCAAGGAGTCTAGTGGCCCTTCTAAAGACTAACACATTTATTTATCGCACGAGCTTTCACGGGAGAAAATCCAACTTTGTCAGATGCTTGAAGATGTAGAACTACAGATGAATGGGAGGAAAATAAATGCAGGCAAGTGTAAGTCCTAGGAGCAGGTCAGACTGTTACAGCAGATGAATGCAGTTGTTTAGATTCAAACAGTGGAGAACAGCATACAGGAGGTAGAGGAGGGAAAAAGGAAAGTAAAATTAAACTGTTGGAATGAGAAAAAAACATGTGATGGTGTTTCCTGTTAGGCATGGGGTTGTGAACAAGTCATGCGATACCTGGCTGCAGTGATGATTGCTGTAACCTGGAGAGTTTGTTTTAAGGGAAGGCAGCTTTAATCGCCACTGAGAGCTCTAATGGCTAAGGTTGCAGTGTCAGTCTAATGACTAAGCTCATCCCTCAATGTTCTCTCGTGCTGCTCGTGTTTGGGGGTGCACTGGGAGGCTGTAGGCAGCCTGGTGTGGGTGGGGAGGAGGCATGGAGACATACAGTGTTTTTGCAGCCTTTCCCAGTGGACATTTCCTCTCTGGGGGATCTCTGCTGCTGTCTGTGACACTGGAACCAGTATAGACTCTGAGTACATCTTGCCCTAAAGGCTTCTTCACCCAGTGTTTCTTTAAGACATATTAATATGTCAATAATATATTGTGATGTGCTTTGTCCAATCTAGATTTCAAAATCTCTATTTGGGATAAGGCTTCCACTAGTTCTCCTGGGAAAGAATTGCACAGATCTCATCACCAGTAAATTTCCCTCTTATTCAGCTTAAATTTGCCACTTATAAGATAATCAGTGACTGTAAGTTAATATAATATTATCTGAAATCAATATTGCCAACCCCATGCTGCTGTGTTTATCGCATTAATTGCCTGATTCTGAGAGGTTCTGAGCATTCACAATTTCCATTCATTATATTTAGCTCTTTAAATTTGCTTTCAAGTGCCCTTCCAGGGCACTGAGGTTTTGTATGCACATTAGAAATATACCATGATTTCAATTGGAGTTGCTGGTATGCAGGGCCTATGGAAATCAGGCCTGTAAAGCTGAATTAAAGCAACAGTTGTGAATATGACACTTGCTAAATTCACAAGGCTCCAAAGTATTAGAAAGCCATATTTTAATTTTTTCCCACTTGGTTAGTTTCACAAGTATTTGCACAGAGCAATTTTCCATACTTTTTACTAGTTCAGAAAAACTCAGCTTAAAATATTCGTGGCCCTTCAATTTTATGTTGTCTAAGGAAAGTGGAAGGGATATTATTTTTTTAGGTGACTTCCTTTCCACAGAAGACTCATTCCCCTACTGAAGTTATTTCACATTCTATGGAATACTACAAGCATATATCATGTGAAATGTTCCCTGTGCCAACAGTTCTCCAACCTTTTCATACTATGGACTATATCTTAAGCCATCTCCCTTCCAATCTGTGATGAAACAACATCCCTGTAGCAACAACAGAAACTAGAAAATTAATTCCAAAGGGGTAGCCATGTTAGTCTATTGTAGAAAGACAACAGAGTCCTGTGGCACTTTTAAAGACTAACAGATTTATTTATCGCATGAGCTTTCATGGGAGAAAATCCCACTTCGTCAGACGCTTTGAAG